>JASFXZ010000077.1:0-600000 GCA_032209605.1 Mactromeris polynyma | reverse complement strand
CGATAAACTAACTGTGATAACTTAATATATTGCTTATAATTCTTCCTATGTCACAGAATACTATTACTTAATATATTGCTTAAATTCTTCCTATGTCCCACAATACTATTACTTAATATATTGCTTAAGTACTTCCAATGTCCCACAATACTATTACCAAATATATTGCTTATAATTCTTCCTATGTCCCACAATACTATTACTTAATATATTGCTTAAGTACTTCCAATGTCCCACAATACTATTACCAAATATATTGCTTATAATTCTTCCTATGTCCCACAATACTATTACCTAATATATTGCTTATAATTCTTCCTATGTCCCACAATACTATAACTTAATATATTGCTTAAATACTTCCTATGTCCCACAATACTATATATTAAGGACTCAAGTTTTTACTTGCACTATTTTTTGTGTTATCCTAAACATATAATGATGATTGATATGGCTTTATTCATATATACTAAACAAAATAAGAAACTTCCGATAAGGATTACTATGTTAAGTGAAGCTCAATAAAGGCAGAGGCAAAACATCTAAGCCAAGCGACAACGTCACGTGACTATATGAAAAATCGATAAATATATAAATTATTCGTTTGCAACAAGTCGCGATATTTGTAAATGGAAATGAAATAAAAAAAGAAATTTCAAATGCTTCGTTATCAAATATAAAACTGTGATTGAACGATAAAAGGTAGCAGTTACCGTACACGTAACGGTTGAAATGACTGTTAAAGAAAAAAACGAACAAAAAACCAAAGACAGAAACTAACTCATAATGGAAATTTGAAGTACAGGATTGGCAAATGTCAGAATGCGTAGTGTCGAGAATGTCACATAAACAATACATAGTATATGGTACACAGTACATGATGTGGATAAGGGTATACGATAATAATGGGGATTGGGTTTCGGGTCTTTTTGCAATTCTCGCCTTTGCCGGAGTGTGTGTTTTTTCAATATTTGTGAAAACATATGGAAAAGCTTCAAAGCCACAAATAAATCTAAAAATATAATCTATACAATACTAGGAATAATAATATTTAGGGCGAAACTTGTGGTATATTTGAATATTAAAATATTCCTACTTAGGCGGAATGAATGTGAAACAGGTATACTAACTGAGGGTCATGGAAGTGAACCGAGAACCGCTAGATAAAGATTCAAAGCACATAGTAATGTCTCCCTACACAGACCTGTTAGAGCAAAATAAAATAAATGGTGTTGGGAATATACAAAAACGCTAGAATGGAGGAGACAAAGAGGAACAGAGAAACTAAAAAGGCAAGAATAAAACTAGTGAGCTTATGTTCAATTCATGAGACTGGTTCATTTCAATACCTCGTCGTTTGTTACGTTATCTCTAATAATAACAGAAATGACTTTCGCTAACAGTGTCGTCCATTCGAAGCGCATTTTATTATTATAGACATGGAAACATGATACCTCTTGTAAAACTCTCCGCGGAGAAACGCGTTTGAAATTTAATGATGCCACGAATCAATCATAATTTCTACGCTGCAATATTTCTTCATTGTTTTATAATGTTCATCATTATGTACATCAATGCTGTCTAGTAGAGTGTTCAAGACAAATTAGATTAGAAAGAAAAAAAGACACATACTTTTATTAAAACATTGCTGTAATACAATTGTTAACACGTGTATTTCTCTTGACAATTATCCATATCGCATTATTGTCTTTCAATCACAGAAAGGTTTTACACAAAAACATTAAAGTCACGTGTAATAACGTCAAAAGTAATTCAGTTGTATATACATGATACGCTCATTGATTAGTCGTGTGGGTTTATTAATTACATGAACAAAAACTGCCACAGTGCAACAGTGTTATCTCCCGGTGGCAACGGCTTATGTGGTATTTTGCGTTCAAGCCGAATTTAATGAGATTGTAAAAGCTGATTAATGATATAAAAATAACACTTAAAGCTCTGGGATATGTTTATGATCATCACAATGAACTACATGACCTAATTATACAAGGGGCTTATACTGAAGTTAAGCATCGGTTGCATTATACAGTTTTCAGGTTATTCGTCGTGCAATCAATGTTTTCCAGTGTTAGTTAAATGAATACATGACATATATTTGTGGAGAGACATGGAACGTAACGTTCCTTGCGCTTAGCCATACTACTTCACATTTCTTTGAATTGTAAAAAAATGGTAAGACGCAGAGCCAGGACAACCACATTATCAAATCTGAAATAACCTAGACAATAAATGGAGAGGACGCAACAACAATATCAAACGGACAAGGAGGTACTACAGGGATACAAATCAAAACGGAAAGGACCAGGACATTGAAATTCAACAACACCCTATGATCAATGAACACAATGAATCAACCCTTAGCATAGGCATCTCCAGACAAAATAAAACGAAGTGAGAACGCACAGGAAGGAGACACAAAGCAGTACCAAGCATATATAGAAGAGCATGTTTGGAGGATACACAAAATACATGTCTGGTTTCGCAAAACTCAGCGTAAATATACCGGTTCATGTACTGATGCATGAAATTTGTTTCTGAAAAAAGTAAGCAGTCGTTTCATTGGCTCTGAAAAGGTATTATTTTTGTCGAGACAACCATACAACACTCATGTCCGGATTAACAAATTATACATTCGCCGTTATATTACAGACATTTTTACCAATTACATAAAAAGATTAAAAACAAATTAATTTAGATGTACCAAGTTTACAATATAACAATAATACACTAAATCACGTTCAACGAATACAATAATTGTAGCAAACTTAATCTGGATATCATAAAATCATGGAATTGCAGATATCGGAGAGAAATTTGTATTTTCTGTATGATGAAAAATATTGTAGCTCAAATAACGTATTAGCAAAATTATTGCATCTAATGAATGTATTCTTAACCATTATACCTAATTCACATTTTTAAAAGGAGTGGTGGTACATTCTCATTCCATGATCTGAACTTCACGGTGAACTTTTAGATTATGAAATTCGTGATTTTCACGATTAACGATTTGTAACAACTCTATAATTATTTCATAGTGTTACTCTTGAAATAGGTAATTAATTGCGAGTCTCATTTCTTCTCGCTGATTACGTTTTCGTTTTTCACTGTCGCGTCTATATTGTTTAAGGTACATATTTCTTTGTTGTGGTTTGTATTCTTTAAGTTTGCTTCTACCAGCATGTATTTGTTTGCTTCGGTAAAGCAATAGTCGGTCATACAACTATGCGAGTTTGACATGCCCTCAAACATTTAATATTATTAGTTTCGAGCCTTCGAAGCTGCTGTACTGCTAAGTAAATATCCCCACATGTATTAATATCAAATGGTTTGTGCTTTATCAATAAAGTAATGGTTAAGTCACTAATCATGAACTAATAATCAGAAGTGAGAACGTGCAAGCATTTTAATCTTACAACATGAAGGGGAAAAAGAAATTAAATTAAAGACATATCTGCCGGGAACGTGCATGGAATGTTTGCCGAACTTACACAATGATTGCCGAAATTGCCCAAGGCCAAACAGATACAGTCCCTATCCACATTAATAGAATCATCGTATGCTTTAATAATGTAATTTAAAAGTGTTGTAATGTTTTATGGTATTGCAAGAAGATTCCTGATAACGTAAATTATGTCAACCAGATAAGGCCTATGCCTTTGATGTTACAAGTGCCGTGGGTTAAATGCAGAAGCGGTGCTGCGTGTGTTGGTGTTGATCGCAGTGCATAACAGTGATTGTCCTGATGCAATTCGTATTTTCTCCGGCAATACCAAAGCTTATCACCATTTTTTACAAACTGATGCTAGTGAGCCAATAATAGAACATTAAAATGATATCTCAAATTAAAATGTCAATTGCACTCAAATTCGTTACTTTCAGAAATGTTGTTAAGTTTTTGCATTATGTTTGAGTGATTCGCTATTTAGCTTGTTCAGTTTAATTTGTCGTAGTTGCCATATATATACGGCGTAGACGGTGGTCACGGAGACATTGATAACCATAATATAAATATGAATAATACAATTATAGAGGATACTTGTATGTTTTGCTGAAAGTCGATTTGTTTACAGTGAGCAGCGGACGAAAATGTCATGAGTAACGTAGATAGATGCCCTCTGGTAAAATAACATTCCATTTTACTCATAAACATATTTCCAGTTGCATATATCTAGAGCGACACCAGTTGCTGTGCTATAAGCCTAGAACATATTCTGGTAGAATATACGTTGCTAACACTACCAAATTCACATGTACGTATGTACGTACATTTGAAAGTTTCCAAAAGATTATGTTGGTGATATAAGTCCCTTTCTCATTTTAAGTTTAAATAAATAACTTCAGACGAAACTGGAGGCAAAAATATAGACGTTGATAAGCAGTTAATTGCATACAAAATTGGTAATAATAAATCAGGAACATAATGTGTTTTTACTAGTTCTTCAGCGGAGAGGCTGTTTGAATTTGCACGTTTGTTTGTAAAGGTTGATCAACATCTGCCTCTATAAATAAATGATATTGTTGAGCGTTCGTGTAAATGTCTACTGGCAAATCGATAAATACCACAACTTGCTTTCATTTATTTTTTGTTTGTTCCTGTTGAAAAAAAAAGTTTTGATTGCCATTCATTTGAAAGCCGATATGTAATGGTTTACAACAGGTGTCACAAAAACCATTACATATCGGCACAGCCATCCCAATAAACACGTACCTGTAAACAACGACACAGGCGATACCGATTTTGAAGGTTCAATGGCAAACCACCAGGTTTTAAACCAAGTATAAAGGTGCATCAAACATCAGATAGACAAACACAAATCATAGTCGCATATTATTGGTCATGTGTTACTACTAATACAGGCATGTGGTATAACATGTTAATGTTAACTTAATTTCACCTGCATCAGTTCGTGAATTTTACAAGCAATTACTTTAATATATTATGTTTTCTGACATTGCAAACTGCAATCTAGAAAACTGACTGGATTTTTTAAATCTCCTGCTAACGTTGGAGAACATGAAGTTTTTGATGTTATGAATATCTCTAGTGTTTCTTACTCCATGTTAGTTCGTTATTTTTATAATTTAGCAGTGAGTGTCCACATAAAGACCAACTTTGAACAATACCGTCTAACATCTGGTGCAATTATCGATGCTTTGTAAATACGTGCAGATGACGACATTAAAAACGTACCTGTTAACATGACTGCATTGTCTAAACAAGCTAGACAAGTCAACTGGCGGGAATGATTAATATCAAAATATTGTTGTTTGCAGATGATGGTATTGTTAGTGTTGGGAAAACCAGTCCGGGATTGGACAAAATAGCATCAAAGTCATGACGTAAATGCAGCACAAAATATGAGCAACACTCGGTACAATTTTATAATATTGATTATATTCAGATGAAGTCATTTCACTATCGATAATCGTCTCTGGCAAACCAAGCATTAGTTAGGTAACTATTAATTGCAAAAACGATCAACTGAATCGGCAACACGATTTTTTATTCCTTGGTTAATTTGCTTTTAATCGTTCGCAAAATAAAAGAAGTAAAAATATCGATGCGAGCGCCGACCACAGACGCCATACTGATTAACAAATATAATTTAGGTAGAAAGCAGTTTTCGTTATCCATGACTTTGGTGGTGTTCATACATGTCAAACGGCTCAGTCAAACAGAATGCAGGGATTTTCTGAATTTGGAATAATAAGTATATTCTTCATACTCTGTTTTTGTTATCTTTAAACACCATCTCCATTTTTATTTAATTCCATACCTTGACTATCTGTGTTGGACCACGTTTTGTGAATAAAGCCTTACCTTCTCAACACGTTAATTGGCAGACTAAAGCTTATTGTACGTACACTATATAATGAGCATTTCAGCATCGGGAAATATACAACAATTTTATTTGTACGCATTTGGTTAAAATATTGAAGTAAATTGCGAGAAATGCAACAAAATATTGTATCTGAATTACGACGAGTATGTAGCCGTAGAAAATAATCAAATTGAATACAAATCCCAAGTTCTATTTCCATTGGTAGATAACATGGAACCAGTAGGTACTCTCTGACTGCAGATAAAATGCATGTTAATCGGAAATAATGCCTTATCAGAACTATTCGCTTTGTATTATTTTATCTCGCATTATACTTCAAATGAATGTTATAATCTTTCTATCTTGCAGTAAATGCACGTTCGCGTTTTGCGGAGTACCAAGATGATAATTGCAGTATAAATAACATTCATAGCGTGGAATCGCGAATGTTATAAACTATGGAGAATAGTTTACAAATTATTTACAACTGTAGCATGGGGAATTAAACTAAAATTAAACAGAGTATAAAACATAATCATCCCATCGTTTCACTAATACGCAGTAGTTTAACTTCTTTTAACATCGATTGCGAAATAAGTCTCTGTACCCTTTAACCTCATCAAGTGCCTTATGTTTTATGGATTCTTGTTTTCCCGGAGGCACTGTCTTTTGTATATGGCGTTTCCTGTAGCAACTTATTCCTTCTCTGTATATTGGGGAGTTTTCACTAATTACTGACTCATTTTATTTGGTTGGTTGTATAATAAGTGTGAGGTTGGGTCACCTTTAAACTATGTATAAAGTCCGAGTGTTGTTTGGCACTGGTCGATCTAGGTCGGTACTCCTACTTTCACCCATCATTTTAATTCATGTTTGTGTCTATTGTCCATTTAGCCATTGTATTTGTTTTGTTTTTATACGTTTATAGTGTCTCGGTTGTGCTTTTAGGCTGGCTGTGCACTTAATATCCGGCATTTCCTGCTCGCCCTCGCTATCAATTCTTCTACTGATATCATTCACTCTCGTTGACTACTTCCTGGTTTACTGAACAGTGCTTTGCACCTAATGTAGGAATCATGAATTTTGCGTTTCAATGTAAAATTCTACTTAACAGAATCTACCCTCGACCAGTACGATTCCGTTGTTATATTATTAAGCATCTATAACAGTTACTATATAGTCCATTATTTCCTTTACGATATGTATGGGCTTTATCAAGGGAATACAGAAACCGCCACGAGAACTTACATAAGTGGTATGCCGCTAATTAAAGTACTTTTGGTATAAATGCCTAGTTTATTATTCACGGTTTTGAAATTTGAAACATATGACCAAAATATTTTTAATTCGATTGAAATGCACAAATAGCTACATAATTAGATGCATGTACTTGTTTTAACATTCAATGTGATATCGAGTATGGTTTTAATATCAGTGATATGGTGCACTTAAGTTTCGTACTAAGTACGACATTTCATTATGCTCATGATGCAATAAAACTTTTTATGTTATTAACTACGATATAATGACTGATTAAATAAAGCTAAACATCCAATTCAGCGTATTATATTAGCTTGACTGATGAACAATATGCATTTTAGGGAAAACATTATCATGTAGACAAAGATGCACACTCGATAAACTGACTATTATTAAAACATACTTTTACTTTTCATTGAGTAAACATCTAACTCTATGACTATACTATGCAGCATGTTAAATGCATCCACGGGAAAATAGTCCTGTCAGTTATTAAATCCGTAACCACTTAAACATTACATGTATATCAAATAAATTGAGCGCAATAAAATTGTGTTTTGTTCACGTATACAATGCATTAACTGACGCTAGCAGCATTTGAAATTGGAAGCTGAATTGAATATACATCGGCTTTAAATATATCATGAGGGAAAACCTTTATCACAACGGCACACATTTCAAAACATTTCTATATCTGGTATGTTTCATGAAATTATAACCAATAACTTCTGACTGAAAAATAAATATTGATCGCATCAAATTAAATTACACTTAAATTGAGATAAATTGTAGTCAGTCAGTGTTCATTACAACAATAGTTTACGTCAGCAATGAAATGATAATTGTGTCACGAAAGATTTAACTAAATAAAGAGATTCCAGATATGCAACTTGCCTTATTGACTGTTTTTTTGGTTCATTGTATACATCATAATGCTGCTACTGATCTCTGTAAGAACTATAAAGCATTCGATATTCTCGACGAAAATGCCATCTGTAAGAAAATATAAACATGAATATGATATATCATAGCGTGTGCCATATGATGGACTGTTAGCCGCCAATTCAACAAATTACAGATTTGGCAATATATACATTGTATATTGAAAATTATCGAAAGGCCTCCATGGTCGAGTGATTACGGCCGATGACTTCAAATCACTTGTTCCTCAACGCTGCGAGATCGAATCCCACATCAGATTTAGAATTATTAAGTGATTGACCCTCCAACTGGCTTACAGTATGTCGGTGTATCTACCAAGGTGTCCGTCTGCGTTCTCCCTTCACCCTTTCAGCTTGGATTGTCTCTCTATAGTCCTGACAGTGTATGTGTTTTAAAGCCCAATTTACGGAGAAACAAAATAATCGCTTATGTTACCAAGAACAAAAGTGAGAAAAAACATCACGTTTAAATGTCTATAAGATTGTAAAGTGTAGGCGTGTTTTCGAGAAACTAATTGTTTTTCTAATGCGTATATTACATACTCTAAGAATCAGCACTCCAATTTAATATTTACAACAGATAACTCAAAAGGAGGAAGTTTTTCTTGTTTCAATTAGAAGCAATTATTTCGAAAATATTTGTCATGGACAACCTCCATGGAATATCAAATGAGAGATTAAGTTGTCACAGGGAACGCCACATACACAATACAATGCCTCCCCACACAGACCCCAGGGAAACAACAGACTACGAAACATTAGGGACTTGGGAGATATAAGGTTAAACATGTATGATAACGGATGAGCAAGGAGTTGTCTGGCTGATCATCAAAACAATCATGGAGAATTTAGGATGACAACCACGGGACGGTGTGATCGAGCAGTTCAAAACAAACGCACATAGGTAATCATATATAATAAGATGATGGTGTAGACATTTTGCGCTTTAAAACGATGTCATGTATCCGTAACTGTTTTTAACATAAGTAACACTCTGATACTTAGTATGAACTGAAATGAAGAAGTCGAGCAAGAAATGCAAGTCACAACCTAAAATACAAGGAGCCATGACAAATATATAAACGTGTTAACAGTTACAAAGGCAAAGGTGACATCATGACATAAACATAAATACAGGTGAAACCAGTAGTACTACCTTGGAACGGTTAATCAGCAACCAAACACCACAGATGATGTAAACTGGCTTGAAGGTTCCAACAATCTAACAAACCTCAACGATCTTATTGATAACGATGTAGATACAATATTCCGATGCTATCATGGCTTTCAAAGTTATAATTAATACCGGTCAGAGCTTTGAAAATGTTATAGTTGCTAATCAATTAAAAAGCAGTATGATTTTCGAATTAATTCCGTTAAATAGCATATCTCCAAATGAAACAGAACAGTCTTCTCCACATTAATTAATATAATAAAATTAGGTAATAGAATAGAGCAAAACAGAGTCATTGATTAAATATTAACTAATATAATAATATTATGTAATAGAATAGAATAGTTATTAAATATTTCACAAGTTTCTATGAAACTGGATGCCTGACTATTTCTTAAATTATCGTAATCCCTTCACTGTAACGACACAAAGGAGTTGTCAACGGTATTTTTGTGGAGTAGTTTTCTGATGAAATGGTAAATGCGATATCTTCCAAACTAGTGTCATGCATGTAACTTTAGTCCATGCGGTGTATAGTGAATGTAAATATGGTAAAACGATATCCGTCAATGTCTATGTTCGTATTTAGATCCCAATTATGAATCCGAAACATTTTTGTCTGCCCATGCGTTTTTATAAGTCAAGAATAAATTCCTCAGACACTCGTCGCCAACTCTATTCCAATTCAAGGAAACGGCACTTTCGATTTACTCGCAAGTTACTTGATTCGTCAATAGATGTCAATGTTTTTTCTGCTGTTTCATTGAAAATGTTCTTTATATCCCGACAATAGGAAACAACATATTGACATAATTATTACAAGGGAGTCGATTATGGTGCAACATCAAGGGTGGTGGAAACACGAAATTCAAGATCAGTAAAGGCCGCATGATTATACTCGCCAAGATATAAATACGGTATACAGCGACTGAATCAACGCTAATGTATTTACAAAAATGCAACAAAGAAGTCGAGATATGTACAAATACACAAACTATACAGGTATGTTAATACATGAACACATATAACAATTGCAAAAGCAAAAGGTCATAGACCAACATAAATGATGGGTAAATAAAATATATAATAGGGGTATGCCATTAAAAAGAAATACTAAGTTAGAAAATTCGTAAACTGATTTAGTACTGCCGAGGCACTGCTGCATTTACATGCATATTGTCGTTATCATGAATACATTAGTGACACATAATGAATTACAATGTTAATTATGGTAAGAAATACATGCTCTTATTTCACGCATGCCAATCGTTTAATTCAGCAATGCATTGTGGGGCACCAAATAGATACAAGGAGCGTGCTTTCAAAATATGTTGCGGGCATAATTAAATTTTAAAAATGTGAGTTTGTCGACTTTACAATTAGCTAAATGTTTTTTTATTAAACGAGTAACTTAAAGGATGAGACAGTAGTTATGACGAGAGAAAATGGCGAATACATTCTAACAATAATTAATGGAAGTTAACGTGTACACGAAACCGTTTTCTTTTATTTGTAAGAAAAGAATTAGGTTCCATAATTACAACACTTTAAATGTGATAATTCATTCTTAAAATCCTCATGTAAATACTTTTCCTATCTTGTTTCACTACACATGTTCTGTCACGAGGGATCTTTTCTGAAGTACCTCGTGATTTCAGGGTGTCAACCATTTGTACTTCAGCGAATATCTAGAAAGTAATCAGACTTGTCATGCAGCCATTCTTCAGAAGAATATTCTTATTAATTACTATTTTAAATTACATTAAATCTCTGTTTAAAGTTTTTGTGTGAACTGACTTGTTTAGGATGCACAGTCACTATACTGCATAATAACTTGTTCTCCATAGCTTATCTTTTCTTCCAGTTGCTATCGATTCGATATGAAAGTATATACAACGAAAGTAGATTATTCTCAACGGAACTGTCAAATAAATCCTAACACACAAAATCAAATCTAGTCAGTTGTCGATAGTTGCCCGACAATTTATTGAGAACAATCCCTATTTTGCGAGTTTCAGGTATGTGATAAGTCGTGCTTGTCTACGCAGAAAATCTAATAAAGCGCTGGTCTATTGGTTTTATAGATGTTTAAGACAAACATTCTGTCCCCGGTTAACGGGCAATTCTGAACAATACAACTGCCGAAAATGCTAAACAACAAAAGTAAGCTATGGATAACTATACTTAATGTTGTTTACAGCAATATTCGTAAATGCTTAATAGGTAAAAAAACAACAGTATTATACTGACAGTTCCAAGGCTGAAACTCGCTGTATGGTTATTATTTCTATTTGTGTTTTAAATAAATGTTAAATTTCCCTTTCCACTATGCAATTCTTTCACTTTGTAAAGTGTTCATGTTATTTTCTCCCCACCTTCAGGCTATTGTTGCTAGCTGTCTTGACTTGTCCTGTGATGTATTCCATCCATTAACCCCCCCCCCCCGCCTCCCATGTTTGCCTCTTTGATTCTCCTAGTTATTCTTTATGGTCGACCAGGCCATTCCTTGCGCCCCTGTTCCCTTACGTATGTACCATTGAGTCTCCTCAAATGCCTTATGTTTAATGAATTGTTGTTTCCCGGAGGTATGTGTGGAGGGGCACTGTCTTATGGATGTGGCTTGTCCTGTAGCAACATATTATCTCTTTTTAATAGGTAACAACTGATGCTGTTCATTGCAGAGAAGGTTAACAGTAGCATCTGAAAGGCCACATTCAAACCATAAGTGCTGGTGGGGACTTAACCAGTTTAGCAACATGCCGACTTAGCACCTAACCATTTCATTACCAAATAGCCAATATTTTAACGAAAATATACTACGCTGGTAATCATTAGCCTATGCAGCAGATACCCAACAGTGAAAAAGATACGACGAGAAGCCAAAACAGCTTACTACTGACGTTTACAAACATGATTGTAAATATATTTTTAATGAGTCAATACAAGCATTAAGAACCATATGTTTTCTTTACATATGTGTCAGCACAAGCCAAATATTTCTTTTTAGTTGCAAAGGCATAGTGCAACAATAAGCCAAGTTAATCATTTCCAGCCTATTGTCTGGTCAGATGTAGACGTATGAAGAACTATGTTTCGGTTTAAATGAAATTCGCGTGTCCTACTATGGGCACGGGTATTTAGTTACAGTAAGAAACAATTGGTTAATGACACACCAAATTGTCGTATTTGGTAATATCGGCACATTTGAAAATAATTTGACGATTTGGCGGAAACAGCACAAAAAGTGAAAACAATTCTAATTAATGGTAAAGTTATTTGTATTGTTAAATTAATAATAACAGTGACAAATGTAATATCAAGATTAATTTTAATATAGCTCAATTCGTTTCATCTCGAGTCATTAAATGCAGATTGGAATTGAAAATGCGTATCAGCAAAACTAGCGACATTCTGTCACAAGCATTAATCTAATTTAAAAGCTTTTGATTCAATCTGATGGTTATGTTATGAAATGACATAATATAGGCAGTCAGATAATCTTAGGTACGCAATGCAGGGATACACGTAATTTACAATTGGAATGAAAAATCTGCTTATGAAATGTAAAAATGTATTATGCCATATATGAGACCAACAATAACAATCTGTATCGTATTACTAGATGCAAAGGATAAGTATGCTTTAATTAATTACAATGGTTTCACAACAAGGCATTCAACCGTCAAATTAATTACAATCTGCTTATCACTGACTTCTCTCCGCTGAATGATTTCTGGGTTATCATCGTTATTTTATTTGTTTGATATTCACTTCTGTGTCGTACATTTAATGCATAAAATAGGGACACATGCACATACAAGTGATGACGCCGCGTTCATGAAACTAAAATTTGTATTCATCGGAAATTCATGACACTGACTTTGGAAATCTCATTCCCCAAATTACAATAATGTCACGTCATTTCAAGTGTTGTAGTAACACAATTTTGTTATTTATAATATTATGGTGCTACCATAAAACAAAATGTGACCGAAGATGTGTAATGCTGCTTCAAGCTAATGAATCTTTTTGTAGATCTACAAATTTTGACGGGACAAACATTAAATTAAACAGATGAACCAATATGTTTTCAAATCATCATTTAATGTGATTAGACACATTTTATGTTATTGATGATTAAAAAAAAGTTTTACAGAGTCGGTACTACAGAACTCTAGGCATAAACTGGTGAATGTCATGAATTGTGAAAAGACAATACGTATGAAAATAATTTTCATGTAATGAAAGAGAGATTAAGTTGCTACAGGGAACGCCACATACACATGGCAATGCCTCCCCACACAGTCCCCGGGAAAACAGCTGTCCACAAAACACCAGGCATTGAGGAGGTGCAAGTGTAAATACGCATGGGAACTGGGGCGCAAATAATGGCATGGCGACAAAAAAGGACAACTATACCTTATCTAAGACTAAACATGAAGCATATTGTCATTCCATGTTCAATATCAAAGCAATAAATTATGATCAGTAAACATGCCTTCTTCGGGTTTTGGATGTCTAAAATGGCTACTTTCCTTTCAGAAACATGCCAATATCAAAATGAAAATTTGCAAACATGGAAGGATCTTACTTTTCTTAAATTCGCTAGCCTGTTTAATACCACGATTGTAACTATGAATGATTATTGTAAAACTATCAAGGTATCTTTCCAGTTATCGGTTTATTGTAAAGGTAAACCTTTTTCAGAGAAGAAAAGGGGCCATTACGGTAGGGATTGGTAAAAATTGGAACAAGAAATGGGCAATGCCCACAAACCAGGTTTTCAACCTAGTTATTTGTAATCAAGGGTCTATTTGTATAATGAATACATGATGATCATCAATGCTGCAAAGGTGCCGTAAGTGATACATGCATACACACACTCACAATTAGATAAATTATATATATATGCAACAAGTATACACCAAGTTTGATGTCAATAGCGAAGATATTAAGTGGAAACGAATTTCAAGTGACCTTGACCTTGGACGGAACGAACCCAAAAGCAATTTCAAGCTAGCTCTCCACAAGTTCTTACTGTACACTAAGTTTGATGTCAATATGATCAACGAAACTAAAGTTATTCGCCGGAAACCAAATTGCTAATTTTAGTAACACTGACCTTGACCTTTAACGGAACGAGCCCAAAAGGAATCCCAAGCGAGCTCTCAAAATGTTCTTATTATACACCAAGTTTGGTTTCACTATGATCAACGAAACTCAAGTTATTCGCCGGAAACCAAATTGCTATTTTGAGTAATCCAGACCTTGACCTTTGACGCAACGGGTCCAAAAGCATTCCCAAGCGAGCTATCCACATGTTCTTACTATACACCAAGATTGATGTCAATATGATCAACAAAACAAAAGTTATTCGCCGGAATCCAAATTTCTATTTTTAGTAACGTAGACCTTGACCTTTTACGGAACGAGCCCAAAAGCAATCCCAAGCGAGCTCTCTACATGTTGTTACTATACACTAAGTTTGGTTACAATATGATCAACGGAACTTAAGTTATTCGCCGGAAACCCCCAGTTTGACGCCCGCCCGCCAGCCCGCCCAACGACACACACCATTCCAATAACCTGTTTTTTCTTCGAAAACCTGGTTAAAAAAGTCAAATTTTGTCCGCATCAAAGTATATAATGAATCAATAACTGTTTCATTTTCCGCAGTCAACATGACCGATAGGGTGATAAAACCTGAAACTACTTTTGGGTGACTGTGTCATTTCCAGCTCAACATTAATGTTCATTTTGAAGATTAACTTAATCTGCTTATAATTTCATCAATGATTCAAAATCGATTTGTTAGAATTATATTCCTTTAATGTCAGTAAAATTTTTGCTGACTCTTTGCTAGTTTCGTACTGAATTCCATCCTTTAAACATCCCCATTGTTGTCCCCTAAGTTGTCCTTAGTTGTTTTTATGATCGGCCAGACCATTCATTGCATCCCTATTCCCATACATTTTTAACCTTACACCTCTTCAGTGCCTTATGTTTTGTTGACTGTTGTTTCCCGGGGGGGGGGGGGGTATTGTCTTATGCATGTGTTATTCCGTGTAACAACTTAATGTATCTTTTAGTAATGTAGAAAAAATCTCTTGGTCTGTATTTCATTTGAACGAATAATAAGTCAATGAATAATCGCCGAAGAAGTCACTGTAACTAATATGTCTAGAAGAACAATAGTAGGACAAATGTCTGAGCACAATATACGTTTAAATTATTACCGTTCGCGTAGTATAATAAATTGAAAAAAAATTAAATCTAAAGATCGACCTGACAGACACCAACCACATTCAATATAAATACAAAAATCAAGTACATGAATTAAGATGAAGACAAATGTCTTTATTAAGTTTTTTAATCTTCCGCCACAATTCAGTTAACGACAGTCAGCAAATGTGAGGATATGTGAATGAAGTAAGCGATGTTGATATTGTTTTTGATATTCTGATACCAGGACAGTAAAACCAATATTGGAGGTGTATTATAAAACATATCCAGACAGCACAATTGTCGTATGACAAGCTGCTGGTCTTATCGTAAAGATAATCATAGCACAGACGTCGAACAAAGTATGAACAGCAACGCACTTTGGTATCTTTAGCGACCTTGTAAAGATACATTTGACATCTTACAGATCACTGACGACGCACAACTCTATGATAATTGAGTTGTCCGAGAAGTTCGATCGTTGGATACAGAATTACGACGACACTGTTAACATACTATCAACTTAATCATTTACTTGAAATGTGTTTCAGGAAGGTTTGAATTATAAAGAGTGCCACATTGTGTACTTAAGATATATTTTGTTCGATATATCCCTAATTATGAAAATGATAAATGGCACCAAATCAATCGACTCAGTTGTCAATTTAGCAAACGAAGTGTTGCTTGTTGATTGCCTATTCAAGCTCAAATGAAAACATGCTCAAAGTGATTTCGATTTTCGATCAATTTGCACAAATGGTTATATTTCTATTACATTTTCATGTTTATTGAAACATATTTGTTCGAATTTGTTTTGGCTGATATTATTATTCGGACCATTTCGTTCATACTCTTAGGAAAAGGATTGTCTATGTGACGTTCCCTGTAGAATTTAATATTTTTTGATAATGTATAATCAACATTATTGTTTCCTATTGTAGTTCTTCTCCTCTAAAACATTGTATGACAAACATTGTCACACATTCATAATGCATAGAACTTTTTCAAAATTGTTTCGTGATGTTCAGCATTGAGTGTTTATCTGTCCCTTAAGGTCGCATCACATAACTCACAACAATGTTATAAACGTTGCTACTATGCGCTGTTGGTGTGATGTTTTGTCTCCCCCAAGAGTTATCTGTCGGCCTTATATTTGCTGTATAGTACGCTTAAACAACAAATAGAACATGCTACTGATGATACAATGATGATGAACTATGAGTTCACAAAGCATTTTTTGCACATGATAAGTCAACGTTACAACAGTTTGTAAAACAATTGGAAAAGTTCGTAAGCATTAAAGAACGATCACTTGCTGTCTTGTTTTTTATAGTGTGTTGTGTTTCTTTTGGTACTTGTCTGAATACACCACTTCCAATGAGAACATTTAGAGAAAATGTATAAAAACGCTTAGTGTCCTCAGAATGAAAATTACCCTGTCGCTGACGTTTTAATCGACTGAAATGCAAGTACAAAATGTCAATAACAACATGCTCCATGAATTCGAGCACGATATCAATTAGAAACGAATTACGATATCTTTGAATTTTAATTTAAAGAGGCTGGTTGTTTCTTTCGGCTTCCCTCAGGGGCTTACGTTTCGTCATCATTAAAAAAAAATGTAATTCATTAAGCAAGCAGATGTGTATTGTCATGTTTTGTATTATTTGTATTTCGGGCAATGTGACATCATGTCATTAAGAAAAGTTAAGCTCGAGCGACATACGGCTTCGTATCAATGCGTTGATTGCAAACAACCAGAGAAATGTATATCGATACCTGTTTCAGATACGAACTTATCATTAAAACGTGTCATAATATAATGAAAAAAATAAAACCAAAGTGTTTTAGTTTGGTAGAAAGGAATATGAGCGTTTACTGTTAAACATAATACATGCCTGTTTAATACACTGTCACACAATACGTAACAACACTATTAAACGACCCTCCCTTACTTAAAGCACAATTATGACTTTCGATTTTATCATTATATTTGCGTAATATTTCCATTATCTTACCATTTAATTACTTTGCGACACGAAACAAAAATCTATTAACGAGTTTACTAGCATTATAGTTCATGGTACACATTAATTCATAAACCCGAAAGAAGTACACAATATATTTCTAGGTATGGTTTTTATCACCCAATACGACTTAATTGGTCCATTAATCAAAGTATATGAGAACTAAATTGTGGAGGCGTGCGTAAAAACCTCTGAGGAATATATAATCTAACATCGCCCTTGTTTATTGTGTAGAAAGGTGTGAATTTACCATATTTGGAACAGTTTGTCCAGCTGTGCCATTATATTAGGCTTGGTCGACAAACGTCAACAAAGGCATTGTTATTAGCGGTTATATGCGTGTACGTATAAAGAAGGAAAACATTGATACTTGGACCCGTAAACCAATTCAATACCAATTCAATTCCGTTTATTAGGCATAACCTTCACAGATCATTGCCCTCTACTAAGTAAACAGAAGAAAGGCCATCTGGTAATTGTATTTTGCACCTCTTTCCGTGATGTTATTGTATCACTTCAGCTGCTCTCTTGTTTCTGATCTTGACTGACTACTTGACTAAGTACTTGTTTATAATCTACATACATTATCCAGTGTCCGTCGTTTCTTGTGTTGCGGGCCTGAATTTACCAAGATTAAACCCGCAGTGGTGTTCGGTCGCTGACTGATCAAAGGCGGCACACACAATTCCACCCATTGTTTAAGATTGTGTTTTGTGACAATATCTTGTTTTTGTAAATGTTGAGAACTAGCATCTAGATGCTTGTTGGCATCACTTTCCATGTGGCATATCCTGCTAGACTTCAATTTTCATTTTTAACTTTAAATATTACTACGAAACACCAATCGTAGCATATTGCTTTACATCAAAGAAAAGTTTATAGTGTTCTATGTTCAGAGTTTTGTCGTGTATTACTGATCTGTAGCTATGGATGAATAATTGATATATTTGGTATTGCAGGTAATTCCTGTGAACGGAACTCAAGCAATAAGCAGACGTTATAGTAAATTCATGTCGCAAAATCGCTATTCTGGGAATATAGAAAGAGCCTTCTTATATGTAGATATAAGGAGGACGCGATTATGTTTTCTTGTACATGAAACCGATATATACGTATGTCTGCGCTGCTACTAACGAAAGAAATATTGCACATCACGGCACGACATGTTTATTCACAAATTGATGGAACTATATTATTCGCGTTATCTTCTTCCATAACAGCAAGGAGAGTATTCGCCTCTGTTTTATTGCGAGTCATGTGCTTCCCCTGGTGAGAAAACGAGATTTTATATCGTCTTTGATAAAACTGCTGTATTTAAATGTTCAATATGTCACCAAATATTGAATTGATAGGAATATCATAGTTTTGTGAATACATTAAATATAAACTCCAGAAAAGTCATTATCGCTTCTAATACACTAGTGGATTATTAATGTGAATGTGGAATGGTTGCTGCATTTATAATCGCTATCAAAAATAACTCTTGACGAGACGTTCTCATTAAGATGTTACCAGAAAATATGAAATAGGTATTATAGAAATAATGTAATCAAAGGAGAAATATTGGAAGCTTTGATATACACCACGGAAGAATGTACGGGGAAACAGAAGGTCTCGCCACACATTATACACTATTGATGGACTAGTTTAATAACTTCAATGAATTATTACTATTCTTATTAGATTCTGTATACAATGTCAAATGTGTGTGATTATTTTAAGATTGTCTTGTTGGACACATACCACATTTCATACATAAACACAAACATTTTTGAATATGTAGACAAATGTCTTGATTCAACTCTGATAATCTTTAACAAACGTGAGGATTGATGATGAAATTTAGCATTATTGACATTCTTTGATAATACGACTTACAAGACGACAATACTTTTTAAGCATTTCAATATATTCTAACTGTTCAATTGTCTTGGGGTTAAGCTGTTCGAGAGTACATATTTAGATTCCGATAGCCATATGAGGCATAGGAGTAATATCTTATAGACGGCATAACTTTTTCTTCTCTTGGCTGATAGTTATGTTAGTACTTTCAAATCACCCAAATTACAGTTTATGTCACAAGACATATTTCTATTAGTTTAATATGGCTCTGTACGGACGGTAGCGGTAGCCTATTTTAGACATAAAAAATAAATAATTTTCTCAGAATTTAATTAGACATTGTGACTGGGCGGATGGGATTTTTCTATAAACAAAAATGACATTTAGTGTCTCGTATTACATATGTTATGCAAATAAAAAATTTTTATATTTGGCAAGAAATGACATGCTTGCCGGTGAAAATACGTTTTTTTACCGAAATTGACATAATTTTCAATATATAAGGCATTTAACTCCTTATTTTCTTCTAAGAAAGTCGCTGTCACTGAAGAGCTCTAGGCATAACATGTCTGATGTGACAATTTCTAACATGAAAACACGTACGTTAAACGTTTCTGATATAATTTAACTTAATGGCATTGCATGCTCATTATCAATACTATAACTTAGAAGTTCCTCTCATGTCTGGCATAATCTCTGCTTTCATTGTGATGTCTAAAATCGGCTACCTTCAGTTCTGAAATATGTCAATATCAAAGTAACGAAATGTCTTTTTGTAACATGAAAGATGAAGTTCATAATGAATAAAAGCGTCTAATAGTATGTAAGATTAGTTTTAAAGTCTGTTTTTAGATACAAAATCATTTCAATATGTTTTTTTTGTCAAAACAATGTTATACTACAAGTGCGTGACCTTTTTATATCGCTTTTGGAGCATACTGGAAATAATGTGTAATCATTACTGGTTTGTAGAATTTAGATACTTCATTCAAATTCAAATGGCTGCCCCGAAACAGTGGTTCTAATGAGTTTGTTTCATTCATTTCCTTTACAAGCACACGTGCATACATCTCACATATTGAGAATGCTAATCTGGACATAAATCCATGACATCAATAAAGGAATAATCTCCCTATCCGTTATTTCAAATTATGTGCTCTTTCGAAATATTAAATAAGAAATACAATAATATACTCAGTACATTTAGAAAAGCACAATTAATATTTTCTCAAGTTTCATGGACTTAGAGAGGAATACAATACATGGACATTACACGATAATAGTTCATGTTTGTGCAACATGTATGCTATATTCCATTACAATTAATAGGTATTTTCACATAAACAGAGTTTTAAAATGCAATAAAATGACGCTTTGCAAACATTTCGCAGGACAAAAACTATGCGTTTATTACTAAATGTACTGTGTATATAACATATCTGAGAAACATATACACCACAATGCACTTTACCGTCTTTAACCGACCTTGTGAAGTTAATTTAGTCATCTAAAAGACAGACGATGCATTACTCTTCGATAATTAAGTTTGCAAGAAACGTGCGGTTGGTCCAGAATTTGGACGACAACGTTAACACACATTTACGTATCAATTTTCTTTATAAGTGTTGTAATAAGGATGTTTGGAACAGTAGAGTGCCACGCTGTGTGCTTTAGCTACAATTTCTTCCATAATTATATCCCTATCAATGATATGGTAAAATCACGACTTTGGGTGGCGAATGGGTACGAATGTAGAAATCATGGACATTCCTCAAAATTCTTACAGGATTCTTGTTGGAGTCCTGGTGATACTATAGTGCATAAATTCTCACATAATAAAATGCCCACTTACTTTCATGATATAATTTCTTTCACCCACAATTCTATATACTCATTAAGATCCACCACCAACAATGACATAGCACCGTTTTCCTTTAAATCAAATTATGGTTAACAAACATTCTCTTTTTATGCTCGTGAGGTATGGAATTCAATTCCTGTAAATATACGTTGCCTGTCTGATACAGAAACTTTTAAAAATAATTATAGGAACTACTTAATGCTTAAACAATGATATCAATAATATTTCATTATTGTATGTATGTGTCTTATGTGAGGTGTCTGTTGTTGTTGTTTTATTTCAATTTTTATTTTCAGATCATCTTAACTTTTGTAGTTTTTAATAGTCTCATTTACATCATGATGTTAAAACATGATGTTCATGTACAATGTATTGTGTGTGAGTGCGTGATTATATTGTTAATAGAAGGCCATATTGAAAAAAAGATGTACAATTTATTGTTAACCTTAACTATGTAACCTTCTGAAAATAAAGAATTTATTATTATTATTATTATTATACGGGGCAGTTCTCATCCATTCATGGGAGGGCCACGACAGTTTTGAAATATTCAAAACATTCGTGGTCAAGTCACGATTTAAGTGTGTTCGTAATGCATTCTTACTGCGTTCGTACTGGTTCGTACTGGTGCGTACTGACATTCTTCCCCTATCGTAGCGATTCGTGATGGTGGCTGTCAATCATTTTCTCACGCTCAAAGTAGACTGAAGTACGCTATACCACGAACCACTACGCATCCAGTTCGAACCTGTATTCGTATCAGTTTCGTGTCTCAATTGTGACGCAATCGTGGTGGTTCGCAGTGGTTCGTACTGATTCGTGGACATTCCTACGGCATTCTTACTTTGATTGTAGTGAGTTCTATGTGGGTTCGTACTGGTTCTTCTTAATTCTTGTCGGAAGTGTACTGCGTCATCACTGTGGTCGCACTGCATTCTTGTGGCATTCGTACCGATGCGTACAATATGCGTACATCATGCGTAGGGAACTCTCTCTAGGGTCAGTACATGGCGAACCACTACGACTTTTTCATTCTTCCTATTCGCCGGCATTCGTGCCCAAAGTCGTGATAGTGGGACTGGGGCTTTACTCTGCAAAAGTCCTGCTGCGCCTTTCATTAAAGACAGTTTATCTATTCAATATCAAATAAGAACACTGAAAGTGTTTTAATCATTCCGAAACGTAGTAAGATAATAGATAAAAAAAATACTGTCACATTGGGAAGTAGATTTTCAAGAACAAAATAAAGATATATCATACATGTAGGATAATGTACTCTAAAAGCCTATTTCTGAAAACCTAAATTCTAAATATGACGTCTGCCAATGATAATGTAGTGACCAAAGAAGCGCGTACGCAATGTGCAACACGAGTTGTGCCACAGCTCATGGCCCGCGCTGCGATCTACGCAATGTGCAACACGAGTTGTGCCACAGCTCATGTCCCGCGCTGCGATCTACGCAATGTGCAGCACAAGTAATGCCACAATCCATTGCCGCGCTGCGATCTACGCAATGTGCAGCACAAGTTATGCCACAACCCATGGCCCGCGCTGCGATCTACGCAATGTGCAGCACAAGTTATGCCACAACCCATGGCCCGCGCTGCGATCTACGCAATGTGCAGCACGAGTTATGCCATAATCCATTGCCCGCGCTGCGATCTACGCAATGTGCAGCACGAGTTATGCCAAAATCCATTGCCCGCGCTGCGATCTACGCAATGTGCAGCACGAGTTATGCCACAACCCATGGCCCGCGCTGCGATCTACGCAATGTGCAGCACGAGTTATGCCACAACCCATGGCCGGCGCTGCGATCTACGCAATGTGCAGCACGAGTTATGCCACAACCCATGGCCCGCGCTGCGATCTACGCAATGTGCAGCACGAGTTATGCCACAACCCATGGCCCGCGCTGCGATCTACGCAATGTGCAGCACGAGTTATGCCACAACCCATGGCCCGCGCTGCGATCTACATCGGTGGACCACAGGTCAATTCTGAATCAGGTCGATAATGTCGGTGGTTACCTTTGTTAATAGTTGTAGACTCAAGTACATTGAAAACGTAATTTGATACGACAAGCATGCATTAATGATGTTGCATAATTCATAAATACTGATTGATAGTCTAGACACCAATACAATGACAATTTATGAAAATAATTCAATCAAACAAACAAACACAATTATTGATTCTATTTTAGTTTTTGTTTACTAAGTTATTGCGTGATTCAATATATTAAACAAACATTGTCACACACGCATAATGCATGCTCTAAACTCAAATTGTTCTTTGATGTAAAGCATTGAGTGACAGTCTGTCCCACCAGGGAACATTACACAAAACACAACATCATCCTAAGCGTTGCTACTCTGTGTTGTAAATGTGATAGTTTACCCTCCCTGTGGGGTTATCTATCGACCTATTGCTTGTATTATACACCTGATAACATGGCAGAAACACTAATATAACAACTTAAACATATAGTTGTGAATTCGCTGCTAATTACACGAACACTTCACACTTTAGTGGCGATTTATCGTGGATAGTAGTTTTGTACAACACAGTATATAACCGTTGGACTGTGGACATAATCTGAACTGTTAAAAAAGCTATGATGAATTGTCGCTTGATCTGTTTTTTTGGATTTTAGTAATTTTGCCCTTACACCGCATCAACTCCTAATGAGTCGCATGCTGATGTTTTCCCGAACTGTGAGGAGCAATTGTCTTGTGAAACAGGCGTTCCTTTGAACAACTTAATCCTTCGTTCATGGCCCTAGATTTTATACACTTTTATATGTAATATTATGAAGTAAATAAACACATAACATGAATTAAGAGGTCGTGCAGGTAATGTTCCATCTAATGTGCACAGCAGGCATGAACACAAAGTAAGAGTTGACTTAGTATATTTTATAACTTCTCTGACATTTTAGTCGACCGATATTTGTACAAAAAAATGTCATTTCAACACGCTATTGATGAACTTAATGAAAACGTTTTGAAAAAAAGGTAGGGGCTTTTCTCTGATTTTGACTCCCGGCATTTGTCCTAATTTACTCAATCATGACAGTCATTCGGCATACAGCTGTTTATTGTCATTTCTAGCATTCCTATTACGAGAATCTGATAAATGTCGTTTAGAAGAGTTAAGTCCACAGCGACAGTCGGCTGTGTGTTAATGCTCAGATCACAATTACTCATGAGAGAAATTTAAGTATCTGTTTCCGACGCGAACATATCCTTCAAACACAAATGATGAAGCCGAGCAGGAAATGAGCACAACCTATCTCAGAACTTGGCTTAATTACTAACAAAACCGAACGTTATGGTATTTTCATGAAAAAAATAAATTATGAGTGGTTTCTTGCTAACATCGTTATTGTTTAAGACACTGATTGCTTAATATTTTCATTGTCATGTCTTTTAATTATTTCGTTACTTCACAATAATGTTTTAATGCGCGTACAACTAATTTTTCATTGCACACATTAATTCTTACATCCCTATAAAATACAAACTGTGTATGTGGCGTTCCCTGTAGTTACGTATTCTCTCTCTCTGTTTCTTTTCATCTCTATGCATCACTTTACGGGACAATTTTATCGTATTATATATGACATAACATATTACAACTGTACTTTGGATGCGTACATTAATATTTTCTAGGATTACGTACTATGACATAACTCTTTTCTGTTGAGTACAATGTCTGGATGTGCTATATATGCAAAAACCTGACATAACATATTATTCGTGAGTCATTGAGTATGACTAAAGTGTTGTTTTTTCATTCAAGTTTGTTATTATACGTGGTCATTTGAGGTAACACTAATTAAGAGAACCTGTTTGCAAAGTCTATTATTTGTAGTTTAACTTTCTCCTTCTAAATCGCAAAATATGTAACATATACTTCCTTAATATTTATTAGTTGATGGTTAACGGTGTGTTGATATCATGTTTATTTAGAGTTAGTTGTGTCTGACCTTTATGTTGAGTGTTTTTCATGATGAAGAATAACACGAGACCACATGGCGTAAATAAAGTTAAATAGAAAACGTTACAAATAGTCGTCGTTTATTGAAGCTATCACAACACATGGTGTCAGAATAATGGATAAACTAGACCCGCCTAATAGGTTGTCATTAGACGGCAACCTGTCGGAAAACTGGAAACGGTTTAAACAGAGATTTAATCTGTATCTTGAGGCTTCCGGTGCAGCGGAAAAAGAAGACAAACAGAAAGCATGCTTGTTTCTCCACGTGATAGGTGAGGATGCGTTGGAAATATACAACAATTTCACCTTTGATAATGATGGGGATGAACTAAAACTCGACAAAATTAAAGAGCAGTTCGATTTATACTTTAATCCCAAGAAGAACCAGACGTATGAACGATACAAATTCTTCACATGTGTTCAAAAGTCAAATGAAAAGATTGACTCCTACGTGAATGAGTTGAGAACTAAAGCTAAGACATGTGAATTTGAAGGACTGGCAGAATCATTGATACTAGATAGAATAGTATGTGGCATAAGTGACAGTGCAGTGCGTGCTAGGCTGTTACGTGAAAGTGATTTAACATTAAGCAAAGCAATAACAATATGCAGGGCTGCAGAAAACACAAAAGAGACAATAAAAGAGCTGTCACCCACCGAGAACATTAATGTAAATGCTGTCAGATCGAAGACTAGAAGCAGACAAAGTTATAATTCCACAAAACCTTGGTCGAAACCTCTGAAATCTTGTGGAAGGTGCGGTGGACAACATGATGAAACAATGAAATGTCCTGCCATGGGACAAATATGTCATAGCTGTGGCCGAAAGAATCATTTTAAGAGGAAGTGCTACTATTCTCAGGGTAAATCTGTTAATAATATAGAAGGTGAAAACATGAGTATCCCAGAAGAGGAAGAAGAGGAAGAATTCTTTGTTGAGTCTATAGACACAGATGATAAGACAGAGAGCAAATATAAGCTGACTATTGAGACAAATGGAGTCATGGTTAAGTTCAAACTCGACACTGGTAGTGATGTAAATATCATCTCGCAAGAAGATCTAAAAAAACTAAACAAAAGGCCAAAACTACATAAGAAGCCTAGACTGAAATTGACCTCTTACAGTGGCGATAGCATTCCAATAGTTGGTGCATGTGTGTTAGACCTAGAATATAAACAAACTAAACATCAACTGTACTTTATTGTGGCAGAGAAGCATGTTACACCAATCATTGGAGAGAAAGGCCTGGACAAAATTGGACTTATACGAAGAGTATTTACTATTCAGGAGGATTTGTGGAATCAAGGTGGTAATACTGCATCGTTCACTCAAGAATTAGAAGAAAAGTTTGCAGACGTGTTTAAAGGTCTAGGGTGTCTTGAGGGTGAAGTGAGAATTGAAACAGACAAATCAATAACTCCAGTGGTTACACCTTTACACCTTGTCGAAAGATACCATTCAAGTTACATAACAAATTAAAAAAAGAACTAGACAGAATGGAGAGAGAGAAGGTAATAATAACTGAAAATGAACCAACAGAATGGGTGAATGGTATAGTAACTCCAGTAAAGAAAAATGGTGATATTAGAGTTTGCTTAGATCCAAGACCACTAAATCGTGCCATAAAGCGTGAACACTACAAGTTGCCTACTAGAGAAGAAGTTATGGCACAATTTGCGAATTCCAAGTATTTCAGCAAGCTGGATGCATCAAGTGGTTTCTGGCAAATAAAATTGGATGAAGAATCGTCGAAGTTAACATGTTTCAACACACCATTTGGACGCAAAAGATTTCTAAGACTTCCGTTCGGGATAAAATCTGCACCAGAGGTGTATCACAAAACCATTCGTAAGTTATTCATGAACACTGAAGGAATTGACACTAGCATGGATGATATAATAGTGTTTGCACCAACGCTAGAGCTCCACAACGAGAGACTGAGAAGTGTATTAGAAGTTGCACAGAAGGCAAATTTAAAACTAAACAGAGCCAAATGTTTGTTTGGGGTGCAGCAACTTACATTCCTGGGTGATGTTGTGTCCTCAGAAGGTCTAAAACCTGATCCTGTGAAAGTTAAGGGCATTAACGAGTTTCAGAGACCTACAACAAAGAAAGAAGTGCAACGCTTTCTGGCCATGGTGAATTATCAGGGACGGTTTACTGGTAATCTGTCAGAAAGAAGTGCACCAATGAGAAGTTTGTTAGAAGACAAGAATGAGTTTGTATGGACAGATAGTCATGAGAAATGTTTCTGTGAATTGAAAAATGTTCTTGCTACAGAGCCAGTGCTGAAATTCTATGACCCGGAAAGAGACATCAAAGTTTCATCTGATAGTTCAAAATCTGGCCTAGGGGCTGTATTACTTCAACGACAAGAACATGAATGGTATCCAGTGGCGTATGCATCACGTGCTTTGACTTCAGCTGAACAAAATTACGCTCAGATTGAAAAAGAATGTCTGGGAATTGTGTTTGCATGTGAAAGATTCTATCAGTATGTGTATGGACAACCATTTGAAGCTGAAACAGACCATAAGCCTCTTGTTTCAATCATCAATGAAAAAAACCTGAGTGACTGTCCCCTGAGAATTCAACGTCTGCTTCTGAGATTGCAAAAGTTTGATCTTCATGTGTCATATACTCCAGGGAAGGAAATGTTTACTTCGGATGCATTATCACGTGCATACAGTAGTTCGGTCGGGGACATAAACAATACAGGTGAAGCTGATATTGAAGTTTATGTAGATACTATCATGTCAAATCTGCAGGTTTCAGATTGTAAGCTGGATGAAATTCGGGCTGAAACAAAACGTGATAATCAGTTTCAGATACTGTTGGAACAAATCAAACAAGGATTTCCGGACCACAGAGAAAAGTGTCCTGTAGGAATCAGGGAATTCTGGAATATAAGGCAGGAGCTGACTGTAGTTGATAATATTGTAATGAAAGGTTTGAGGATAGTGATTCCGAAAGCACTCAGGAATGAGATGTTAAGTAAGATACATGTAGGACACCTGGGAATCGAGAAATGTAGAAGAAGAGCAAGGGAAGTTCTTTACTGGCCAGGACTGAATAAAGCAAACCAAGAACTTGTACTAAATTGTAATGAGTGTCTAGAAAATAGAACAAAACAAGCATCTGAACCTTTAATCAGTCATGAAGCAGCCAACTATCCATGGGAGAAAATCGGAGTAGACTTGTGTAGTTACAACAATGATAACTATCTGGTTATTTGTGATTATTACAGTAATTTTCCGGAAGTGTATAAACTTGGATCAACTAGTTCAGCTGCAGTAATCAGTGCTATGAAACATGTGTTTGGACATCAAGGAATTTGCAAGGAGTGTTTCACAGATAATGGGCCTCAATTCAGCAGCCTGGAATTCAAACATTTCGCGCGAGAATCCGAGTTCAAACATTCTACATCATCGCCAAGATATCCACAGAGTAATGGAAAAGTTGAATCGTGTGTGAAAACAGTGAAATCATTGTTGAAGAAAACAAAGAAAGGCGAGGATTTCAACCTAAGTTTACTAGTATATAGATCAACACCTTTAGAAAGTGGAAAGTCTCCTGCTGAGTTATTCTATGGCAGGAAAATCAGATCAAATCTACCAATTGTGGCAAAGTTATTAGCTCAGAAGGATCAAAAGCAATGTGTAGAAAAAAGTGTTAAGCAGAAAATAAAGCAGAAAGTGAGATTTGATAAGAAAGTGCGCAAGTTGCCTGTGTTAAATGAAGGTGATAGTGTTAGGCTAAGAAATGCTATTGATACAAAATGGTCAGGAAAGGGGGTAGTTCAGAGTCAGATTGCCCCACGTTCATATATTGTAGAATCCCCAGATGGTGTTCAGTATCGAAGGAATAGGAGAGATATTCTGAAAACTGCGGAGGAAAGCGGGGTACCTGATCCAGGTGAAGATATTCCTCAACAAGATCAGTTGACAAGTTCAACTAACTGTGACAATGAACTCATACCTGAACAATCTGATGATGTCATTACCAAAATAATGAGAAAATCTCAGAGACAGATAGCTAAACCAAAAAGACTTATTGAAGAGATGTAATCATAGAAACATGTACATTTATATAGTAATGGCCTTAAGGGCGTGATAAGATGTGTATTTGTAATGGTACATGACTTTGATAACTGTTGCCATGATTATATACTCCCAATCATGTTGCTTGTTTATGTGTTAGTATTGTGTTTACTGTTCCATTTTACAGGGTAAAATTACCTTAAAGTTAAAGGTTTATTATCAGTATTTTGTTTATCTTGTTAATCGACCTTGGTTTAAAAGTGATAACATCATGTTTGTAAGAGATGTTTTTATATATATATTGCATTGAATAAGCTTGAATTTGAATGCAGTTTAGGTTTGGGTTAGTCATTCTAATTTGGTCAAGGATATGAGGCATCGGCATGTGTAAGAATTCAAGCTAGTTTCTTAGTGACTAAATATATGTATGGCAATTATAGGGTATGGACTTGCAGGTTGATACGGGTTTTGTTAATTGTTTGTTAAAGAGGGGAGATGTGTTGATATCATGTTTATTTAGAGTTAGTTGTGTCTGACCTTTATGTTGAGTGTTTTTCATGATGCAAGAATAACACGAGACCACATGGCGTAAATAAAGTTAAATAGAAAACGTTACAAATAGTCGTCGTTTATTGAAGCTATCACAACACAAACGGTAATGTCTGTTTCGTGTTTGAAAGAAACCCGCCTATGAACGTTATCAGATGTTGTTTACAAAATATGTCATGTTTGACCTAAGTAACTATTTCCGTATGTGCTTACGTGACTTTCCGGATGCCATATAAATATTCATCTGAGCACATGTATGGACGACGTTAACTCAACTATAGTAACAACGACAAATCATATTGAAAACTGCGATCACGTGATATGACGTCCCTCTTATATGTGCATCTGTCTCGGGTAATCATATTCAATTGGCGTCAGTGAGTGCAAACAGAACAAAAAACTGGGTTACACTAACTTGTCGACGAGATAAGAAAGTACTGCATATTCTAATTAACATCCATCCACCAAAATTTGATGTCTCAACATAAGTACGTGAATATGTAGTGACCAGGAAGAATTTCAAAATCTTACAACTAAAGCATCACATGCTGTATATTGCAATATGGTACACGAAAATACGTTTTGTTTTAAGTTCAATAGTACTTTTCTCCCGATGATTGAAGGCGCATAACTCGCCATATAATCTTTTGATGTATCCCAGAACAATAATTATGAATGAATAATTGATATACGCTACTATAAGTAATTCCTGTAAACGCGACTCTAACATCAACGCACTCTATATCTAATTCTTCCCGTAAAAACGTTCTTCTGGGAGTTCAGGAAGAACCTAATTAGTTGTATATTTGAGAAACATGCGTTTATATAATTCTTGAAAAAGAAACCGATGCATTCCATTAGCTAAGTATGTTTTCTGCATACTAACGAATAAAATTAATGCGACATCACGAAACAGGCAATGACATCAGTACAAATTAATAGCATGCTTATTTAACCAAAAACCTTTCAAGAGATAAATCTTCTCTCACTTGCTGATAGTCAAGTCCCCCCCCCCCCTGACCTCGTTATGTATTTTACACTGTATCAGTTGTAAAGCAACTTTATAAGATTTTAAATATTACGTTTGTCAATACAGTAATGTATTGAAAGAAAGTGTCGTGACACTAAGCGTTTAGACGTTTGACAAATGGAGTTTTATAATACCAAAGGTACTAGATTTCCATCTGTGTGGTCAAAATATGGTAAAGAGCACATGAAAAGTACCACAAATTCTACAGCTATTCTACTGTCTGTTTGCCATGATTGTTTTATATAATTCACGAAAATACTACTTTTCTTGTTAGAATCTCTACGTGCAAGACAGACAATCTGCATAATTTCATTTTGATGAACCTGTCACGCACAAACTGAGTTCAGCACACTTTACTATGCAGACCAATTTCTTTCTTTGACTTTGATAGTCTACTCGTACAACGCCAATGCCAGTCAGTTTGTTTGAGGATTGATGGCGAAAGCGAGTTATATTGACATAAATGTGGCATTTCGGTTATCAAGACAGTAAACCCAATATTTGATGTGTGTCATGAATGTATCTAGACAGACATCATACTTTTCTTAGGGTTAAGCTGTGGGCATTGACAGTTTACTGTAATATCCGACTATCAGTGGCGTAGGATTTCTGCATTGTTAGTAAAATGTCATTTCACGAAACAGAAGAGGGGTTTAGTTAGGGGACCAGCTGTGCGGTCCACACCTGACAATAACGTTTCGCTGAGAACTTAAGTAGTATTTAAATGCATTTGAATGCAAAAGAATCATAATGCATCGCGAATCAAGTATTAAAAGTAGATTCATATGATTTGCTTTGCGCATAACAGAACTATTAGGGACGATCTGTCTCTCAGACTAACAATATCAGACTAACAGTTGGTTGAGTTGAATTGATTTCTTCTGACACAGTTTAGGGAAAAGCGGAGTTCGTTTTTTTCGGCAGGACAACCCCAATACGTCCCTGCATAAACTCCATACATTTCTCTCAATATACGCTAATTAGCCTTTAATTATAGCTACACGTGCCCCTAAATGTACACCGTCTGTCCCTCCTGACATTGTTTTACAAGAACGGTTACCCGCATAGAACGTATCCAAAACCATCAACTAGTCATCTAAATGGTTTTATTTTATGAAGGGTGTATATCACTTATGTAGCTAAACCCTTACCTGTGATAGATGGGGGATTTCACTATTTGCATCAAGTCACTTTTACTACTAGGATACGGTGGCCGCAACTTTATAAATTCGTCCTGATAACTGTTCGAAAAATAATAAATATGTAGTTTTTCGCATGATGATGGCTAGTTGATCGTCGTATAAGTAAGTGGAATGAAGTATGAATTAGAATCACACAGTGGTGTCGTAATAAGACAAGCTTACTGCTTGCCCAACGCATGCAGTACATATTCCAACCAAGACCGTGGCCTGCATACAAGCAAATTATTGTCATGAATTATAGATTGTGGTGATATGGCATTTTTATGTGCCTCGTAGAAACGTGTTACGGCGTTGAAACTGTTATGAAGAGAACTGATTGCTTTCCATTTGATGTTCATTAATTGTTTGGGCGAGGGAGATATAAGTCAGAAAACATAAATAAAAAATAAACTGATTTACTAAACACAGTCGTGACAATTCAGCATTTTGTCGGTGAAGCATGGACGAGGTAGAACAAACAGCGAATTGTTTCCACTGGACGCCTTGAAAGAAACCATCTGTACACGTCAGCGATTATCATATACTCCTCTCATACAATTCTGACACAATATTTACTCATGTCAGTGCTGGTTCTTGAAACTGTTCTAACCATGTCTGTGTCAGTGATAACTATTCGTAGGAATGTTCATTAATTGGATAACCCGATAAATATCCCTTCTATAAAAACAAATATTAACTGCAAATTACTTAAATTATATTGATAAAATTCCTTAAGTAATATATAATAACCTCCAGGAAGTGATATTTCGAAATGTCGGTAACAGAACATATCCCAAGTGGTACAATGTCAAAGTGACTGATAAATAACAACCATATTGTTTCAATTATAACCTAAAAGTATTTATAGTTGTCTGTTCTTTTCTAAGAAAATTGGAAGAAAAAATGCATAAATCTTAAATAATATTAACTTTATTCCATTATAGAAACACAAAACATGTTTGAAGTTGTTTGCTTTTAAATGTATTGAAAGCATTCACAGCTTGATGACGACGTCCGAGGTAGCAATACGTAGCAATGGGAGTTATTCCACCTGTACCATACAGAGAAAGAATGCTTATAATGTTTAAACAATACTTTCTATACCTGAGCGGGAGCTATCTCAAACACAATGCGGTCATTATGACTGTAATAAAGTATATAAGCCATGAGGTAACTAACCTACTAGCTTGTATATATAATAATGGTATGACGATGAGAGTAAAACCTCCAGTTATGTTACAATTATTGACCAATTTGTTTAATTCTCTTGGTATGTGTATTATATGTAGTATCACTAATCTGTACCTCATGGCTGGAGAGTATTGATGCATGAAAGCAAAATAATATTTTCTTATCTATTTAGATTTAGATTAATACATATACTGCTCTCATCCCTAGTGCGATTTGTCAGTTAATTGATTTCCAATTATTGAAGTAAAATGCTTACAGCGTTTAACCGTCTGTATTAAAGTACAGTCAAACATTCTCAAAAGATGTTAAAATTATATGTCAGTATAAAGTTCTTTACGTTTACAACGTCAGAATAATTGATAACTAATTTAAGGAAAACTTAATGTCGAAGAACATTTAATGACACTAGCGCTATGTTTGCAATGCGTTTATTTTTCCACTAGAATTGTGTTAGAGTACGATTCATTGGAAAGCTTACAAGCTGCAGAGAGTTGAGAGTGGATTTAAAAATATCGACCAATCAGCGAAGTCCTTACGCTTAGTCGTATTATCCTGAGCATTGGTGCTGAAGCTACTCCTTTGGTACGGGAAACCGTTGTTGAAAGCGGGTGTTATGTGGACACAACTGTTAAATACATTATAAGTATTATATATATCGAACATTTAGAGTGGAATCGAGTCGAATTCTTTTCGGTTTTCATAAACACTTGTGTTATAAAATTGTATACTTGTTTTATAACAAAGGAACGCAAAATAGTATTTCTCATGTTATACTGACATGTAACATTAGTTATTGAATACACAACATAGCATCATAGATACGACACAGACAATAAACCGCAAAAATAATTAGGGAAGTTTTTATAGACAACACAGAAAGCACGAGAGAGATACAAGATAGATATACATTCCGGATTTTGGAGCATTATATACCAAGGTATGTTAGTTTGTTATTCATAACGCATATCGTCATGCAATCGTTCTTTTTCTTCTGTGGTATTATACTCATCACTTGTGAATTGTTTATTGGGCATTAATATTTATTCAGTTATTTACATTTCATGTATAATCCGAACGCGCTGTTTTAAAATGTGTTGATATATATAATTAATGTTCATCTTGTGGATTGAAATCGGTGCCCCATGGACGCATTAACGCATACCGCACAACATATAAAGTTTGGGTGCTTCCTAAATATACAGAAATTGCAAATATAAAAGAAAAACAAATTTTAGAAAGGACAGTTTATTGCATTAAGTTTATAGTCGCAAATTTCAATGCATAACAGTAGTCGAAAGCCATCAAAACTAGAACCATTAGAATTAATTTATGTCAACGACAATAAGGTGACAACTAATTACTCGTATAAAATATATAATACTTATTTAATATAAACTGACAGTCAATGTTAATTCACTGTTTTATCTATTCCATTCATTTCGGTTGATGCTTCATAAGACAAACTTAATGTTTGATATGTGTATAGAATAAGCGATTTTGACAAAATACTTGCCTAATGATATTTTATGATAACTTCAATACAATAATTCTTTAAACTTCACAACACAATCTGTATGTATCTTTACACGAAGTTTTCCACCGATGAGATAATATAATTGGTACGTATTATCAAAAACGTTTCTCTGTGTGTGAAATAATGCCAATTTAAGCATGACGTGTTTGTATACTATATTACATTAATTATATAAAAAATATAATGTATTATCAATTAAGTGGTACGCCAGCTGATTGCAATATTTTTAGATGTAAAAAATATCATTATTATTGCTTGTGGTGGTATATGTACGTTAAAATCAACGGACGACATCACATACGGGTCGTGAAGCTGATTCTTTAGGGTTATGTTTTTATAAAGCGTATAAAACAATAATTATGATTAATTGGCATTTTATACAATTTACTGTCAATTGTTTTCACACAATTGTTTAATAGAAACTGCAGAATGTATGATGCCTGCTCGAGTGTTTGAAGTATGCATTTATAGTTAAGCGATACAGTATCAATAAAGTATGAGTGTGAAAATGATTTATATTACTTCCTACAATCGTATCTTGTGTGTTATTGGTATTATCTAAGATGTGTTTTCTGTAACTCAAGATAACAAACAGACATCTTGCTCTACTCATAACAATTTTAATAACAAGCATATGCGTGCCATATTTATATTCTCCTGTAATTCTTGAAGTTGTATTATACTGAAGGTGCCTCAGTTTTACTTTTTAAACAAGTGTATACTATTATTCAACAAACACATTGTCATTGCATATGTGTAAATGTTACGCCTCTTTCGTACAAAGGTCTCAAGTTTGGCTGTACATGAAGTCGTGAACGATGTTATTCTTTTTAAGAGAAATTTTCAAACTTCAAATAACACCAACATTATGACCGTATAGCAACGTCCAATTCAGGAAGTCTGCTAATGTGTGCAGTCTCATTCCAAAAGGGGTAGGTTGATAAAGTCTGCCTAGAAACGTGATACCCATTTGAGACAATTACTCCATATTCTGGGATAGTTTTGATTGAAACGATCGGTGCAAAGAATACAAATGATTTGTCAAATTGATGACTTCATATTAATATTTTTCGTATTAAACTTGTCTGATGTATGCAAATTTCTACCGTTTATGATAAATCCATCGATATGTTTTATTATTTAATATCAATGTTGCCATCTTCTGCATCAATAGCAATAATAGCGATTCCCAATAGGAAGTTAACAGCCCGATCAGGAAAGTTATACTCTGTTCAAATGTCGGTAATGAATTTTAGCTTTATATGAAGGGACAGCAGAGCGAGCTATATAACGGTAACTATTTTAATTGTGGTCATGATTTTCGTGATGTGAAACATTATACGCAGCTATAAGGAGAATATTGATGGAGGTTTTCAGATAAAGTAACAGTTGTCGCTCATATTTCATCACGTAAGGAAGCTGTTCGCACGTTTAACTGAGTAAACCAAAGTTTTCTTTATACTTCAAAGGACGTCAGCGTTGGGGATATTCAATTTTAGTTTTTAGCTTTTTTTTCATTTCATACAGACACACGAATAGATATTCTTACAAGCGCGCATTATCAGTATTTTTTATATATTGGTACAAATGACCAATATTTTATGGCAATATATAAGACTACGTACTAAATCTAAAGTAATATTTGGTTAAAAATGTTATAGCAGCAAATAACAAAAAGCTGCATATATTTAAAGTACAAGTACATACCTTTAAAATCGTTTTCCAGCGTTGCGTTTTATGCTGATAACAGAACAGGCTAGTCACTCATACTTGCGCCAATTTTATATACATTAATCTTAATGTGGGTGCGGTTTAATACACGCAAAGTAAGGTTTGCATATATTAAGAATATTATCAAGATAATGTATTTATGATTAAAGGCACTGATGAAATCTTCCTGTGTATCTGGTGTAAGATTCAGCATGAAACCCATTTCATAGCAATAACAAAAATATATCTTTAATAAGTGATGCGCAGTTCGTACCGATAGGAATATCAATAATTTCTCAGTAGACGGTATTCTCAGATCGTACATAAATATTGTCTAATAGAAAGAATGAACGATTCACAAGCATCAGAACAAGTCCTCGTGGTATGATGGTCAACGAAGGCATCCGTGAAGAATGCACGCTCCGGATAACATGCAAAGTTCTGTTTTAATAAGCAAAATTATTTTGTTTAACATTTGTGACTTTATTTTAATTAGCCAATGTGCTACAGTAGTATCGGAGGCCGGAAAATCATACATTCTGAGTGAAGAAGCATGATGAAGTTTATTCATACATTCTGAGTGAAGAAGCATGATCAAGTTCCTTCTGTAATGTTGAAACATGGACATTATATTTCAAACTAACAAATGATTATGTTATGTAACTAGAATCGTCGATATTTGACAGCAAATAGGTTCCCTCCCTGGGGCAACTTTCCAAGACGTTTAAAACAGTTTATGGGAAGACGATAATTCACGACAATCATTAGAAAAGGTACAATAGTGAAATTGCAGGAGCGGTTGGTGCGTTGTGCTGAATGACCAAAAACATTACTTCACGTAGGAAGATGGAAATAGAGAACGGATGTTAGTGTTACACATTTCTGTCATGTTACACAAAAAAGACAACCGAAATGTCTGAAATACTGCGCCACTAAAGGAACATGTTTTACACAAGGTACACGAACTCTGCCTTTAAACTATGTAATGAATGACCAAAAACTGAATTAAAGTGGGTATTGTAAAAAGGTTGAAATAAGTAGTTGACGAATATATAGAACGTTGTTAGACGTGTAACAGCACTATTACACTTTTACAAATTTGTTTCGTTATTTGTTATCACAGCCCAATGTATTTGTAAATACTTAATTTGAACTTGTCTTCAAAATGTTCATGTTCTAGACAAGATGATCAATTACAAATATTTTAAGTAATACAAAATCGTTGATATAAATATTCGTATTATTTGCAAGATTCCACTTTGATTTTACCAAATTATAATTTTATATAAGTTGTAAGATTCCCCATTGTGAAATATTATTGGAATCATCAACTGTCCGCAGCTATCAGTTTTGTATTTTCTATCCTCTAGTCTACGTAACTATCGCGTGCATGCCAATACTGCAAGACAAGGATGAATTTATTTCGACAAATCTCATTTATTATATTGCAAAGCATTGAAATAACTTCGTATTAATGTTTATGGCGTAAACTAACTGCATATGACAAGTTGTCGTATCAGCACCACCGTAATTTGCATATCGAATGCAATGCTGTATTAACATTGTCAGATTGCCTACGGCATCCCGAATACTCAAATAGTTTTGTCTCGTTCAATGCACATGTTAACAGAAGTTCTGACATATGAGGCGATCAGTTTAATCGTATTTTAATTGCTTATTACGTTAGTATTATGTATACGGAAATCTTACTCAAACAAAGCTTTGGTAGATGACTCCCTCGCGTATTACAGCTTTTACCAAATGTTTTTCAGTCTTCCCAAACCAAAATCGTGCGTTGTTTGCATCCCAAATAATCGCATTCACACATTATAACGTCAATAGTTAACGAATATACATTTGTCTCACTTAACCAAGAGTTTAGCCCACACGCTGAATCCAACGTAATGCAGTCCACAGCACCGGTAGGTCTGACCAAGTATTCATGATTAATATTCATGTACCATCGACAATATTTTGTCTGTAACTGTTCTAGGACAGAGCAAGCCTCTCAATGTTCTGTTTTCCTCTATTCATAAATAATATATGTCAGGTTTAATCTTTGTCTGAGCATATCACAAACCCACTGAATACTTATTAATCAATACTAATACGATCAAATCGTTAAAATGTTTTATGATGTTCTTGCAAAACCGGCTTATGAAAACAGATGGTAGATGGAAAGATTAGTGTTCAAACAAATCAGTGCAAAAGTATAGATAAGTCAGATTCTACATTTAATACGCCTGACTTCCTGTTTCAATATTATTTGTAATCAGCCTAAGCTTATTCAAACATACAGGGGACCTTTGTCCCGTATATATTAATATAACCTGTATTTAAAAGCATACATGTAGTTAAAAGAATTATCGCACATGGACGTTTATTAAGATCTTTGCGTTTTAAACTATCTAGATCCCATTTTGGTCAAAACTGTGTGTTCAATGAGCGGCGTAAATGATTTTCAAATTGTTTAAGATTATCTCAAAATTCAGTGGCCCAACCTTTTGTTGGAACATTCAGCTATTTGTCTGACCACCTTCATAAGTAACCATACAGCAGCATGAAGATGGTATATATCATGTTTTGTTCAATATAAGAATAAGGAGCGTTCTGGGATTTTCCTACGCAATTCGAGAAATCCAATAAGTTTCTGCCATTCTATCTATACTTGTTCCGGACAATTGTAGAAACGCGCGAGGAATGTTTAAGCTGCAATCTTAACTCTATAACATTGTGAGGTAAATTAACTCAATACATCAAGATGAACTGAGTGAAACATTATGCCTTAATCACATATTAGTATTATGTATGCTGGACGAACATAAAATAATGATTCATGAATTACGGAAGAAATTGCTGAAAGATTATTTCAGGATTAATTTCAAAAGAACATTACAAACTGTATATATATTAGTTTCCAGGATGTTTTAAATCAATTAAGCATCGTCGTTATTTAGTGTCTAATAAATAAGAAAGTATACAGCCGCATCTGTTTATAATACCGAGGTCAAATGGCATGTACCCATCATAAATGTTAGACGTAATTTCCTCCGATATTGTTACTGTTTTTCTTTGCTTCTGTGACATAAGTACCGTATTGCTTTGCGTGCCAGGTGGACTAATGGACCTCCTAATGTTCAATGATTATTTGTTCTGATCATATTAGTGTAACATAGCTGACAAGCACGATAGCACGCCAAAAGTATCGTCGGTCTCGCACCATTGAAAATAGCTAAAACTCGTTGAATTCGATGTTTAATTATAATGCTTGGTTAACATACTTTTCGTAGCATCTTTTAAGTAGTTTTCAGATTTTTAATCAATTTGGATTCGACTAGGAATTATACATGGAATAGTTTAGACACATTGGATTTAAACTTGCTTCTTTAAAATAATAATAATGTTTTGATTCGAAATAAAAATAATCACTATTTGTAAGTGGAGTTATTTTCACTTTGTCCAAATTCTCGTAACAATTATAGATTGTTCTAGGTTGACCTGTATATTTGTAAAACTACCATATTGCCGGGTGGTAATACAACTTGTTAAGAGGGGGTAAAACATTTTAGGGAGAGCTTTCATTCTCATAATACGCGTCACATAAAAAAATACGATTTCGAAATGGAATCCATTAAAAATCCACATTTTAATTCAAACATAACAGCACAATTTTGACAGGTTTATGTAAAGTAAGTGTGTAATGTACACAGTAGCATGTAAGACTTAAAGATGATTTTGATACACACGCCGGAATCTTAAGTCTTTGAAATACTTTAAAATGGTTCTGATACATACGTCTGAAACGAAGTCTGGATTATCTTAAGAATACCCAAAATAAATCGAAGCAATGTCAGATTACCAACTTTTAGTATTCAGTAATTTTGTAAATTTGTAAAAGTGTTCAAAATTCGGAACATTCATTTGTAATCACAACGCATTCACTAGCAATCTACAAAGGTCACAGTAGTATAATATATAAAACTTATGTATCTTATTTTTCGCAAATACTCGTTTAATATGAATTTCCACCAAAATATTTACGAACTGTTAAGCCACCAAATAATTTAAGCGCTTAAATATGATTTCGTGTGTACGTGTGTACGCAAGTGGTGCATTCGTTTTATCAGTATATTATCAGTTTATATTCAATAGAAACTTCAAGTATGCACGTTTGCTTATTAAAATCGAAGAACATATAGTGAGGGTTTGTAATTCTGAATCAAAACTGAATTGTCAGGTGCAGTCATTATAGAGTTATTCGAAATATGAACATACGTACGTACTTTTCAACATCTCCTCTTAACTATTATATAATTCATTTACAACCCTGTTATAAGCAGAATGATCTGAATCACGTTGTTAATTAAAACCCATTTGGTCCAAATTGAATGAATCGCAAATATTTTTTTTCATTTTTGTGTGAATTTAAAACTACAGAAAATGAAAGATAACACCGATTATGACGTTGGTTACATCAGATTGCCACGTGAATATGTTACTTCAGTAATTTATTAAGATAAACACATTAAGATTCCGTTCAGCTTTGTAATCTTCTATTACACCTGTTTTTGATATCGCTTGAGTTTCTTTCACACCTTTTAAGCACTTAAGGTGTGTTTGCAATACAAGTTTTGAGCAATGTTTATAACACATTGATTGTAACGGAAAGTATCAAAGTAGCAGATGATTACTTGGATCCATTATATCGAAATGTCTGAGTCAATTAAGAGATCCACCTCTTTGTAATTATACTGTGCATTAACCTACCTGTGAGTCCGGAAATTACACAATAGTTAGAACTACTGCTAGATTGATAATAGGTTTAGAGATAATGACAGATTCTTATAATCTTGAGAAAGTATCTACACTATCACATGTGCGTATCTTCTGGCACTAAATTAGCTTTTGTCTTCGGGTGATTGCAAAAACCACTTGTGTAGATCTATAACTACTGGCATTAAATAAATGGTTGATGTTCAAAATTGCACGTAATGTTATATCATTTTACACTAGTCTTGAATAAGGTATTATACGTTTGGTTCATCCCTGATAAACCACATAATGCATGTATGCTGTATGTGAAAGTCTTTTAACGAGATGTAATAATGTGAAAGAAATGATTCAGGATTCAATCAAAGAATTATGTTAAACTGCAAAAAGAAAACAAATTAGTTAATAAGGTAAACTAACAAATTTCCCTTAATACTTGTTCTTATTCTCGCACGTACTAAAAAAACGGAAAAAAGAAACTGTTAGAATCGCAGTTAAGCCTCTGTGATTGATAAATGCCATTTTACTCCATAGTTCGTGAATTATGCACTAATTAGAAATTTAAGTGACTTAAACTTTTATGTGACTTAAAACTGTTATAGTTTATGCCATATCGCATATTTTCCATTCTGTGAGTGTTCATGTTGGAATAACTTCAGGAAAAAGCCAGGGACTATCAATAAAAGTGTGTGTGAATTTGTCAATAAATAATTAAATTAACAGACCACTCAACGTCAAGTTATTGTTAAAAACACGTTTGTCTGCTGAATAGCACATTTGCCTCAAGTTTGCTATTATCATCGTTATACAACACGAGCTTGAGACGAACCTAAATTCTATCTAGTGGGTTCTTATATACAAGCTGAACTGTTAATTAGATGGTTTTGACAAGCAGTAGCCATAAGGGACGCATCGTATTATTCTAGTCGTTACGACGAATCCTCTTTGCAAATAAGATACACTGGCATCCCTTTAATCTAATACAGATCAGTAGTTTATACTGGATTTGTTGCGGAAGTAATTGCATTGTTGATATGAGAAATGTTGTTTTTCAAGGCATCTTGTGAGAAACAAGAGCAACAAGACAAATATAATCATTGCACAATAATACAATCAAATACGTGGACGGGTCTACGACTTCTATCGCGAACGATGAAAATTAGATACGTTTTGTAAATTGCTTTGATTTCATTTTGGACCATTTGTTGTCACTGGTGTGTTATATATATTAGTGAGTATTTTACTAAAATATTACCTATAAGACAAATAACTGAAGTGACTACCCAGAGGTTACGTTTGATTTAGATAACGGTTTGGTATATTTGATGATTTGGTGTAGGTAACAATCTAATGCTGGGGTGTTTTCCAGCGGGTATCTTCTTCTTTACTTTGTTTGTTTCTTTGGAGCGTTTGTGTCTTGTACCCCTTTGGACTTCTTGTTATTTTTGTATGACCGTGTACTTCGAATACGGGGGCATCATTTCCTACTAGAATTCTTGGTTCATTTTTTTAAAGTGAATAAATCGGTCTAATTACTGGGATATGCTATAGTTTTCTATAGTGAATACTTCGGTATAAGAGAAAATAAGTAAGCAAATGTTGTACATATTGAAACGCATTTTCCAGATTTGTTGGCTGGATGCCTGTTACAATTGTACGTGGTCTACGGCTTCCACATTACTTGAACGTAGGCCATTATTACACGCATTGCAGTCTGGACATTCTCTCGTTATTCCATATTACTCTTTATGTCATTTCTCTCATTGTAGTTGGGGCATTGACAATAGTGCCTGATCAGACTGCCAAATGACAGTTGTTGAGTTTGGTTCTATATTATCACTTATACAACATATCTTGGCTATCGTCGTAGTGTGTTTGATTATTGTCGTTCTATCTATAATGTAATTAAATGCACCAGACTACATTATTGTAGCATATCACGATCACAAACGTGCTTTCCAATTTATTTACGTAAAATTGCAGAGTTTCTCTATTTCGTATAATGTGGATATTTAATGGTGTCAATGAAGGCAACAATATGATCAGTAAATCTAAGCATCATGTCCTATCTGTTCAGAAGGTTGAATATACGATGTCAGTCTTCCTGTGTATATTCTCCGTGATGATTGATTGCCAGTTATTCCAAAAGTACTGACAGGTTGATGAAAGTCGAGATCACACGATGCCGATGCAAAAACAGAGTATGAAGCCAACAAAACAACCGACAAATTAATATGAAAAACTACTTCTGTACTTAATAGTGTTAATATTCCACAATGCTGATGATGGATGGCACTTCTCTAAGATTTAATATAACCAAAAGTTAATTAATATTTTATTTTTATGTTTTATTTTTTTCTTATCAAGTCTCCTGATGGATAATGCTGTTTTTATAATGAGCTCATTTATTTCTGATAATAGAGCCCTGCATTCTTACATCACTTACAATTTGCCACAGTTAAGATTTCTTTGCCTTCAACGTTTTAAATTACTATCGATTTCATATTTACAAAATGTACGCTGGGTAATGGAGGGCTTACAACCCAACAGTTTATTTAGATGATTTTCTAAGCAGGTGCTGAAAATTTCCAAATAGACTTTGATAACCCTGATCATTATTTACGACAGAAAAAGATCTGAAAGTCAATGTAAATCTATCAAACACGTATTACTGTGTAGCATAATTTGGCTGAGATGTTTCATATACATAATGAGGATTTTGTCATTTTGGAACAGTATTGCTCCTATCACTGTATTGCACTTCCAATTAAGGCCGGCACACCTGTGAATTTGGACACACCGAGATGTTGCGTCTTAGCCCCACCACCTTTGGAGCGAAAGATTTGTCAAATTCTAAAAGGTCGGAGAATTTCTATTCATAGAGTTATTTTTTCGGTAGGTAATCTCACTGTTGCTTTCAAAGGCCCACTTATCTCTAATTATCTACTGTCGGAAGTTCCGTTAATTCCACACTGGATTAATACGTGCATATATCGATGCCGTACATTGTCTCTTTGATATTTCAAAACATACTTTCTTGTTAGCAAATTGCTGCGTTGGAGCTCTACCACAGAGTACGTGCATTATACACTGTATAACGGCTCTCACACAAGCAAAAACATGTTAAATTTCAGTTGATTTGAAGCATGGGTTACTACATCATTGACATGTAATCTTAGCTTAACTACCATCATTGGCAAATAAAACAGTGTTTTGTCGATTTCAACTCATTACGAGAGTTCCATAGTGCAAACTTAAGGTTTCGGTAAATATTTCGCTTACAGTTATAACGCGAAATACGACCAGTATACTTAATAGTAAATTCGATTTATATGATATAATATATTGATTTGAGTATAATGGATCATAACATAGGTCTGGTATTTGACATTTATCGAGCTCGTGACTTCATCGCAGAAAATGTATCGAATTAGAGATGTCAGTTTAGATAAAAATATTTATTTTTGATGCAAGTTCCACACTTTGAATTTAACACCATGGCTGTATAACTTCAGCATCATGTAAGTCGAATGCTGGAATGATATATAAAAATGTCCTAAAAGGTCACTTTCGAAAAATGCATTAATATCAATATTCTTAAACATATTAGTGGCGATTATGGTGTCGCAAGTTAATACAGAAAATCGTTAGTGATTATAACTTTATAATTAGTAAATAATTAAATAACTGTAAATTACGTGTAAGGTAATCGAATTAGTGGTCCAACATAATTTCTATGTCAGTAAGTCATTGCGCATTCTGCCGAATAACACGCGCATGGAAAACTAGTTCATAGAGCGTTACTGCAGGAAACAAATAATAATAATAGTGATGGGACAGTCCCAACTTAAATAGAAGCTCTTCGGATATTTTTGATGCTTCGAATGTCCGAAGCCAACATTTTTTTATTAATTCAAGTAAGTGAAAAAGCAACGACATGTTTTACTTATGCATCCACGAATTTGCTGCTTGATAACTTGAATACAAATTATTTAAACGTAAGCAATGTCGATGAATTATTTTGATAATCATTTGACACCATTAACTGCTGCTTCAGTTGATAGTTGACACTAATACATAAATCGTAAGGTATGATTGTCATACTGATAAATCACTTTTACAAGCAAGGAGCTGTAACAGATACAAATTTAAAAACTATACAAAATATACTCGTACAGCCGGTGTATGGCAATACATTTGACAAGATAACGGTTTGAATACTATGAAACTGTCAGTGTTGATATGAACATACCATCCATCGTGCTTGCTTATTTTCATGTTTACGTGTAATGACAAATTGGAATGCAAAACTGTTGGAATAGTCTGGGAACATGGAACGGCAAAACCAATCGAAACTATGTTCTACGTTATCTCCACTTACGTACGATATGTTATGAATATATATAATTTATGAATGCTTATTTAGATAAAGATATTGATTAATGATTTGTGATGGAATCATGGAAAGTTCCTGACATGATAACATCTTCCACAGTCGTTTTCACATCACTTCTAAAGTAATTCACATATTCCAGAAATGCCTCCTGCGTGTCAACCCATGCCTTATCAGCTGTTATATCTAGAATATTTTGCTTTTGATAGAGGATTTATTAATACCTATTCTCGACTGTCATAAATAATCAACGTTGGTAAATGCACTTCGTAAAAAGTTTCAATTTCTAGCAAATTTTGTAAAAAATGATGCATGTCTTATCGAACATAGAGTGAACATTTTCTGATACAACTCGTATGTGTTTCCATTAAAAGACATTCTAAGAGTTTTTTTATACAATAGTGCAAAAGATATATTGTCATTTATCGTTTACAAAATACATTCCTGAGACTACAAGAAGCAATTCTTGTACTAATTTCACGAAACAAGTACAAATAAATGTTCTGATATTGCTTAACCATAGATTCAAATGTTTGCATATTTCTGAAGGATGTATTGCAACAACCCTGGTTAATCTATGTTGGATTTAACAATAAAAATTCTAACTTGATAAAGTGTATGCAGTCGTAACCCATGCAAATTTTGCTCATTTGAAACAATCATATAATTAACTAGCTTCGAAACGTATCAATTTTACATCAACTGTGAGACATGTTCTCCAAAATTATATTAGCTACTCTCCAATGTAGCTAATTCAGTAATCGGAGTTTTATGTTATGCAGATAGGCGTATTTTGCAGCGTAAACGCGTAGTGGCGAGGAATTAAACTGTCACACAGCTAGGGCTTTATTATAATCTCTGTTTTGACTAATGGTGTTTTAGTGCAAACGAACGCAAGGATTCGTATCTCTATCAGGTATAAAGAAATAACAGACTGAGCTTAGGAAAGCAAATTTCTACCGCTCTCGGCAGACGCATAATAGTGCCGTTTTAATCTGTCAATTGTCTTCCGAAACACTTTCAAACGCGATGCCATTTTGTAATATTAAGATATTAAACGCCAGGTTCGAATCAGTAGCTACAACAATGATCCTGTGTGTGATGTTATTCATGTTATTTTAATGTTATTAGAAAAGATTTGCCACACACTATTGGATCGTATTATTGCACATTTTATATCTTATTGCAAATCGTAAATCACACACGACTTCCCAAGTTTTAGACACAGTTCTCTTGAGAAATTAAAAATTTGAAGTATTCCACCAAAACACCGCTTCAAATTATTTGTAATCGAGCCTTGGACTTCGTAAAACATTATTCGCAATACTTCATTAGTTTTTAAGCTTCCACTTTGAAATAACGTTTGATTATAATTACAACATAACGACCATCAATGCCCAACAACAAGTTGATGACGCACATTGTCAAAAAATAATTGCTTGACAAAAAGAAGTGCAAGGCAATATTTATAAAACGGAGTCTCTATATACAGTTCTCTAGGGTACGGAAAACTCAGGGAGGGACATTAAACCAACCCGGGATATGGGGAACAATAAATTATTCCACGAAATGAGACAAAGAAAACACGACAAGTCAAATATAACTATTTCTGTTAGGGTATATTCAGCTTATTCATAAAGACTTCTAAGTCATTGTTCAGTTCCGGGATTCCTTGAACGTCCTTTGAAATAGTCTTATTAATATATAACTACTGTGATCTAGAAATATTGAGATATAGGGCTTCTTAAGAATGAACTGAAAAGTAGAACAGGAAAGCTCATATCAAATTTGCACACAGAGACATATACAATGTACATACATTAAAACAATTACAGTAGCAAAATTGGCTGAAAGCCACAAACAAAATATGGGTGTAGTCTTAAAACAGGCGGTGACAAAAAACAAGACTATGCATTTTAATCTGATTTCAGGGTAATTTTGTCTTCATTCAAATAACTAACTGTCAGTCGAATGCAGTATGAGCAGGTGGTATTGCAGGTCGCATGCAGATGCACAACTTGTACAACTACAGTGGTATCATTTCTAAGGTCTTCGAACTTAACATTACCGTTTTTTAAATGTACAGACTTTTTTGTCAATACCTAGGACGCATTTTTTGCTATTTGATGTATCTAGTGTCCCCTCCATAAAACCAGTTTTTGTTATCAAATAACACAAAAATTGTATGAAGTAATTAGATAAAATAATTTAAAAAGCTTTTCATTGTCATGAGCCTCATTTATCATTCACTGTAATGAGGTTTAAATTGCTCCAAAAAATTAAAAAATGTTCTTGAATTCTAGGTGAATGATTCAATTGCGCAAAAAATCGGTGAGATTTAATCACCGACTGTCAATGTTATGTCTCTTCCAATTTGATAATACTACTGATTCTGCATTGTCCGAAATTGAAGTGATTGCGTTTTTTGGATAGTTTACATAGTGCCATGTTGTCTGATTTCCCCTCGTCGTAATCTGAAAATATTTCAATCTATAAATCTGGTTTATTTGTGTTTTTACGAAGCCGAAACGATGTTCGTTTATTTAATTCAATTAATCATTCAAGAATACTCAGGAGTCAACGATATTGCCCTACAGGGGTATACTGACATTGTTGATTAAATTGTTTTTGTCTCTGAAATAGGCTTGTAATTAATTTTTTTGCATGTCAGGTATAAAATACTTTGCAGATGGTATCTGTTAATCTATCTCATTTAAATAGTCTATTGGATCTAACCATATCGAATGTTATGCGTCGCAATTTTACATCGACAAACCCACTAACGTTACGTGCATCAAGCATTAATATGATCATTAAGAACATATAGGTTTCCAATTATACCTCAGAAACATACTGCAATTTATTCATCACAAAGTGAAAAAAAATCTTAAAATATGTCCATGGTAACTCTTAAAAATAGATAAAAGCTAAAGTAAATCGCGCAATACTATAGCTATCCGCTAGTAAATAAGAATGTTAAAGTTTAATTTTATTATGTCACTTAATTTTTTTTCTAGGGTTCACAGAGGTTTTACAATGTTTAAATATGATACCCATTCTTAATGTTTTGAAATATATTAAACGTCCTGAAAAGTATAACTATGATTTACATCATACTTTAAAAAAAACTTAAAATTCCTTAAAATATCTGAATAATCCTGAAATAGTGTATAACCACTTTCAACCTCAAAATCGCGGTTGTTGACGTCCTAAAAACAGACAATAAAACCTCAGAGATATTGAAAATAATTATGGTCATTTAAAATAATGAAAAAGTCCATATTTTAAAGTTGTTTAAAGTAGTTTCTTTCGACTCTGTATTACGTACCATGTTCTTGTGACAGTTAGTGCAATTGAGCGGCTATAAATCGGCCATATGGGAATGTTTCAATCTGAAAAAGAGATACATGGAATTATTTGAAATCATAAAAGCAAGACATATAAACTACGACATCAAGTGTTTAATTTTAAACTGACAAGGTTATACGCACTAGAGACATTCAGTCTATTATATATACAACTATTTTGGTTGCAAAGTTCTGGTGCGTGATGCTCGTGATTGGTAACACTAAATTCGACAGTTTATGAATACTTATAGTACAAGGTGTACAATTATGTGTGATGATATATCTTTTACGGACATTTGAAAACTTAGCATTAGTATATTTATTCACAAGTGCTTTCACTTGTTTTGGTCATGCGTGATTGTCTGTTTTATCTATGCCATGGACGTGTTAATGAACATTTAGACTGTGTGTTTGAGACATCACGAAACGTTAAGACTATATCTTAAGTTTTCAGCTAGCACGTTTCTCATTCTAGCTTGTAAGGTTACCCTTATAGTAAGAGGTTCGGGATTTTACAATTACAAGTACATTGTGCCGCAAATATTAGTCTCTACTGTAATTGATGTAGCGATTACTTGTTGATGATACGATATACTTAGTCCGGAAACCTGGGTACATGTAACAGTTAATCGCTCGCGTTTTTATAAACAATGCAATAGTTGCTTTAATATTTAAATACACGTCTTCAATTCGAAAATAGTAGGTTTAATCAAAATGCTTCGAGTATTTAAAAATGGTGGACTAGCCACTGAATAGTGTACCATTGCCATTACCTTTAACGCGTAGTGGACATGATTTGTTTCCTGAAATGTTTAATCAATGCAACATAATTCTTAGTGTTTTAATTCTTTTTAACAACGGTTTTATGTTAAGGTGTACTAGTCTAGTATTTTATTTAGGCATATATGGACAATTAAAATTAAGTCCGCCCGACTAGTTTAGTTGGTAGAGCGCACGGTCATGTCCTTCACATGTAGAGAAGTTGTCAATTGCTTGAGGAAGAGCAAGTTAGTACTGGTTGATAATAATTTCCAGAAAAACTGGTTAGGTCACTGACTGGTCGTCGTATATGACTGAAAACAAAGTTCAAAAAACGGCGTGAAAACAAAACAAACAAAATCATTTAGAACAAAAAATAATCTGTATTTTCAGCTTGTCGTCATTTTAAGCCTATATATCGTCTTAGCCACAGTATGAATTAGCAAGTCAATTAAATTTTAAATGGAATATATTTCTGGGAAGTTCTCTTGAATACTGTGCATATGTGTACAATTGTATATCAAAATTTTAATTTAATGATCTAATATAATTAATTGAAGTTTCAAGTCACATATCAGAGTCATGTATAAGCTGAATGTTCTGCTTTGATATTAAGTTAATAAGTGAACTAATTATCGATAGCCTTGTTGTGCCTTATATTGACGTTTTACAATCGATTACAATGTTTAGGGCGTTGCTTTTATCTTTCGTCTCCTGTTTCAGTAGCTTCAATATTGCACATTTCCTGAATGACGAATACAACAGCATTTTCTTCTCATTTGTCATTGATAAAAACCTGGAACTGCCGTTGGATCTAGCAATTAGTTCGAGCCATTTATTGTTCTAGGCATCCATATGTGTGTGAACGAACTGACTGTTCCCCGGTACGAGTTTGCTATGCGTTATCAAAATGGTTCAGATAATAAATTTTGGGTCGAATTTATACCAATTTTGAAACTTCGACGGAATTTACTCAATAAAGTTTACACTTTTGTTTAGGAAATTTATGAAATGGTAGCTAGGGACAGCAAAATATGTTCGAGTGTTCGACCTATTTCTGTTAGATTATATGAAATAAGAGGGGACTTAAGCACCTGTTCGAGGTATCTACTGTGTTCGAGCCAAAACTGTTCGAGGTTTCGAAATTCTACTGTATCGAACATACGCTGTTTGTTTGCCAGTGTATTTGTGTGATTTAGTGACATACTTGTGAAGTATTGAACTTACTACGTAGTTAATATGTTGTTTACTGTTCAAAGTAAGTCAAATGTTAGGATGTTATTTTCTTAATATTTATGGCTGTATGTGGGCGGTTTTACTATGGTAAAAACAAAGTTTATATTCTCCAACTGTGACATTATTTCGAGTAAGTTAACAGACAAAACCTACCAAGAGGCAGACAGCCACACAGACAGAACTAGAATGTATTCGTTATTTAGCAAAATCAGCGGCACTAAATAACAATAACATCAATGATCTTCCACTGTCTGATAACAAATTAACGATAAAGACATACAACAGGCTAGCAATAGAATATGTGGTCATTCTCATAGAGCCTCTGTTATACAAATCAAACTAATTTACAAACTGTGTTAATTTTCGTCCTAAGAAATCGAAAAGAACTTCGACGTTTAGAACAAAGTTGTACTTATTTAATTCAAGAGCCAGTTAAACTAGTCAAGAGAAGTTACCTAAGTTGGCACTAAATCAAATGCAATCAAGTCGATTATGTTGTATGTATATATATTTAAAGTATGATTTCAAGCATATGTAAAACTTTTTAAAACCTAAGTATGAAAATAAAAAAAGAATTCAGGAATCACAGCACTTTATTTATCACCCATCAGATATTTCATTACTCAGTCTGATTGGCAACTTATTACTGAATTCCCTGAACGACAGTCTACTGCCCACTGACCACGGCATATTGCAAACAATATTACGACAGTCTACTGCCCACTGACCACGACATAGTGCAAACAATATTACGACAGTCTACTGCCCGCTGTCAACGGCATATTGCAAACAATATTGCTGTCTGCTGCCCGGTCTCTATCTTAATGATGTCCGTTTCAGAAAGTTGACATTTAAGATACGCAATTCTTTAACTTAATGTCTTTGTAACACGTCTTTAGATCGGAAAATATAATTCAAGAGAAGCTCAAGAAGAAAGGGAGATATTAAAATGTCAAAAACATCAATGCAATTTTTGGTGAAACACTCATTTTATGTTTTCTTACACTACGTATATCAGTGCATACCCATCAGAGCCTAGGCGAATACGCAATGTTCATCATACATAAAGGTATGATGTGGATAATTTTATGTCAGCTAGTCATTAAAAGATACAGGTGTTTTACTGATTTTGTAATTACACATATAATATTCAGAAACACCTTTTAACAGCAATCAGTTGTATGTTATCGTATTCAAATCTTGAATGAGATCTGCTTGAAGAGTGTACTACGATAGATTTCTAGATACGACATGATTTCAACAAATAACACTATCAAGGATAATCAGAGAGTGCATTTTTGGTATTAGTCTTGTAAATGGAATTTTCCCCGAGGACACTTGGCTGCAAGATATGACTTCATTATTACTGGAGATAAAAACCAACTACGAGACGAGAATATAACAATTACACACACCTGTACGAATACATCTTAATTGCCTTAAGTAAATTCTCGTTTCAGATTTCGAGGAATTGCGAATGCTTAATGACCGCGCTATGTCTATACCGTAAATTTCACAGAATAGGAATACGTGACTCATTTTTGAAAACAACTTTTGTTAAGGAAAAAAACAGACAAACCCAACATTTATTTTCACAACCTGTTGCAGCTTTGTTTGTCTTCAGCAGGTTAACCAATTAAACAATGGTAACATTTGACGACGTCATAACAATATGACGTCATTATATTTTAAAAGCATAACGTTACGTTTTTGTTTCAAAAACGACCAAAATATCTCAAAATATTACATGTTTGTATCGTGAGTTTCTGTATAATATAAATCGGATTAAAACGACTGGCATTGTTATTGTCCTTACTTTAGCAGAACATCCGGTCACGTGAGAGAAATCATTACCTGAGAAATTTACGGATCAACACCCGACATGAACCTCATGTACAATTGCGTTAAATTGGTTTTGAGTCTAAAAGGGTAAATTTGTCTTGTTGATAATTTATCTATAAGCTTATACCAAATATATGTCAATTTTGAATCCAAAGATAGCTACACGCCGAGATCAATGAGATCAGAAATGGTCGTAGTTCCTATTATTTTTGTGATTTAGCCAATCTATAGATGTGTTGTCCTGATCAGAATCAAAGACCGGTTCTGTGAGCTATTATTCGGACAAATGACATTAATTTTCGCTATTAATGATATCTCCCGAAGCACGTGATTCTCTGACGGCAAGAACTTCCGCCAGTGATCTTAGATAAATGTCAGTTGCCCTGGACTTCGAGACATCATTGCTAGCAATCTTCTGAGAAACTTACAAATATATTCTTCCGCCAATCAAATATCAATGAACTACAATTCACTCGATACAAGTTAAGTGTTAAAAGCGAGAAGGTCACGGTATCTCTCGCTGTTTCTATCTTGCTAGATAATTACATTCCCCGCAATCATTGCAATTGGCTACAGTTGACTACTCATTAATTTCTGCCGCGTGCACTTGGACATGAAATGTTGCCATGATATGATGACCTATGACTAATGCATCGTAGCAACACGAAATGTCTACAGCTGTCGATGAAAGCTGTCATCAAGATTACGTGATATTTCAACGTCCAACAGTAATCACGGTATCTATCCCAAAAGAACGACGATAAATCTACGCGACTCTGACATGTTTATGTTTATTCGTTGATGCATTGACTGTCTTTCTATCTATATTAGAATTAAACATAGTGATTACACATTATTTCAAATATACAACTTTTATTTCTTCAATTGACATTTACTGTGCTATTGTATAATGCTTAACAGTTAACTTGTTTTAATGTATAATATTTTATTTGAGTGTCTGTCGATATGTAAATAAAAATGCGAAAGTAAATATTGTCAGACATCCTGACGTTAATGTACGATTTATTGTTTGTGTGTGTGTGCGTGTGTGAATGCTTGTTTGTTTGTGCGTGTGTGTTTTTTTGTTTATCTTGTTAATAGAAGGCCATATTGTAAATAAAATGTAAAAACTTATTGCTTATCTTAATATGTTACATTCTGTAAATAAAGAATTTATTATTATTATAGAAATTGGTGCAACAAAACGAATCAGAAGTGTGATGTTTCCTAAGCACAAAATGTACGAATAAATATTTATTTCACATACTTGTCACAGTAACAATAATTCGTGCTTATTATCATGCGAATGTACACTTCCGCATGGTTGCAATCTCTGTATACATCCATACAGAGACGTCTTTGAATCTTCAGTGTTGATTTTCATATACTACCCAATAAATCTTAATATTATTTTTATTTGCATATGATGTCTGCAAAAACGGCCTGTTAATACTAATGCGTAAATTGAACGATGTTAGAGAATACGTTCAGCCGGTCACTGCTTTTGAATTAAATGGCGCATTCACAGAAAGTATTTGCCACACACCAATTTACGAAACAATGTAATAAATGACTTTGTAATTAAATTTGAGGTAATTATTGTCTTTAGTAGATGTCTGTTAGATTGTGAGCCCTATGAACTTCAATGAGGAAACGTTTTACCAGACAAGCAAAATAAGACACCATGAGTACAGTAATTCATTCTCAGCATACCGAGGAAAACATGCAACAAATTGCATAAGATTTATTTGATTTTAAACGAAAATGGGTGTATGTTATAAACATCATAAGTGGTATGTTTTTAAAATCTAAATTAGATTGATCAGGTCTGTTTTTATACGAAGGAAACACGAATCAATTACAGAAACATCCCTAGCACTTTGTATATAATTCTAAACTTATTATGCCGATCATAGCAGTTCGTCCGTTTATAATGGATTAGATTTGAACGGAATGATGTCGAGAAATGCTCAAAGCATTAATGAAATATTTCAACGTCGTTTTTTATTAAAACAAATGTGTGCTGTTTCATTCAGATATATTCTTATTTTATGGGACCTGTCTGAAAAGGAGTTGTTGTTGTTGTTTTGGTTGGGGTTTTCGCTGTTGTTGTTGTTGCTTTTCAAACAATTAGTAAAATGATTAAACCCAACGTGAATATTGAATAAAAAACATTATACTTTCATACTGCGTGATGAATGCGTATAAGAGCATGTGCGAATCCAGAGGGGATACCGGGGGTCCGAACACCGCCCTCCTGAGATATTAGAAAAATAGAGTTGTCCATAACTAATCCTGTATCAAGAGGGTTCCCAAATTCAATGGTATTAGTATTTTTGTCCCAAATTAGCGTATTACATTTAAAAAAACACATTGCATTAGAAAAATCTAGAGTCTCCAAAGGCTGACTTAGATACGCTGCCTTTCCAGGAGCAAGACTCCCCCTGAGTCCCGCCCCCCCCCCCCTGAGTCCCGCCCCCCCTGATTCACGCCCCTGAGTCCCGCCCTCCCTGAGTCTCGTCCCTCTGAGTCCCGCCCCCTGAGTCCCGCCCCCCCTGAGTCCCGCCCCCCTGAGTCACGCCCCTGAGTCCCGCCCTCCCTGAGTCTCGTCCCTCTTCCCGCCCCCCTGAATCCCGCCCCCTGAGCCCCCCCTGAGTCCCGCCCCCTGAGTCCCGCCCCCTGAGTCCCGCCCCCTGAGTCCCGCCCCCAGAGTCCCACCCCCAGAGTCCCACCCCCTGAGCCCCCCCTGAGTCCCGCCCCTTGATTCCCGCCCCCTGAGTCCCGCCCCCAGAGTCCCGCCCCCTGAGTCCCGCCCCCTGAGTCCCGCCCCCAGAGTCCCACCCCCTGAGTCCCGCCCCCTGAGTCCCGCCCCCTGAGTCCCGCCCCCTGAGTCCCGCCCCCAGAGTCCCACCCCCTGAGCCCCCCCTGAGTCCCGCCCCTTGAGTCCCGCCCCCTGACGTAAACTTCCCGATACGAGCACAAAGACTAATGGTAATATTTAGTGACTGGTCTGTCTTTGTGAAAATTCTCGAGTATATTATGTGGATACGAAATTTTCTTTTTTACATATTACTTGATATTATTACAGCTTTTTGTAGAACTGCATTTTAACATTTATTTATATCAAATTCTAAACCAGCATAAAGCTTTAATCTGTTATGGTTTCATAACATTCATTATCTTCGTTTGTGATTCTAACTGGTCATTATTTGCTTAATTTGCTTTATTTTTGATAGAAGCCGTTTCCTCTAGGAGTAAATTTTGTAAGAATTGGCCAGTTTCCTACTTTCGTACTTTTATTCTACAATAAAAATGAAACATGACCGCGGGTGAACGGATCCGTCTGTGAGGTCTTAGGAAATTTACATTTGGAACCGTATCAATGCAGTTCAGAGTAGATAGTTTTAAACTGGTATAAGCCTCGCTTTCAAAATTCTTTGAATTCGTTTAAACGTACGATCGTTTTTAATTGTATACATCAAGCCAGGTGGTAGGGGTAATTCAGCCGCTTCTGGTTAAATTAACCTTGTTTTATATTACGATATGGTAATTTATTAAATATTCGAAATTACCGGATCATTCAGTATGAACAAATTATTCCGAAATGTACGACGGAGTAAAAATGCAATAAGATAAGATCATTGTACTTCGGGTAAAATACGATACATAAAAGTCGTTAAATCGAAAACAAAAGTTTCAAATTGAATCCACATTGTTTGTAGGAATTTCTGCTATTAAAATAGGTGTGCTGATATATTACTGCGATAAATTTTATTTACAAGCTATGAACAACATAATAATACAATATACAACATTTTGCATAAAACGAGTTTGTTCAATAGCTAGTGTAAAAAGGATAAGACCGAAAGCCAACGACTTATACGTGTAAGTACTTAACAATAAACATTTGCAACAGGTACGTGATTGATTTAATTGTTAATAATGTTTACAGATCAATACGAGCTCCAAATGTTTAAACTCTATTGTTAGTATTGAAAAAGTAAAGTAAAGAGACGGAGCAAAGTGTAATGTTTAACAATGAAGTTGTTACAACTGTTCGACATTTAGCGTAAAGCGACCGGTGTCGCACGATATCTTGGAGGAGTATAAGTAACTGGGAAAACTCTTTCTTTCTTTCTACTCTTTTACTGTCATTGCATACATGCACTCTTGACGATTCTAGCTCCTACCTTTGTACTATTATTTCTCTTAATTCTTTTTTTTCCTGTTCTTGCGCACCGTTAGATCTTTGTCAGGCTAACGTACAACGTAGACGTAGACGTCTACTGTGTATTTGTAAACTAATTTATTAGGTGAGATGGAATGTTTTTATGATGGTCAAGTAGTCCATGTTGAGCTTGCTGTCTCGTGAGCACTTGTGAATGTATGATAAATGGTGAAGTCAAGTGCTTGTTGATTTGATTTGGTCATTCTAATCAAACGTCTGTACCTGTTTATATTGTAGACTGTAAATACTGCCTTGGTCTGTAAATACAATTTGATTAGTTCGGTATGAAAGAAAAAGAACGTTATGGTTAACGATCGTTTCAAAGATTTGTTGTTTCTTTTGAAGTCAATATGACGAGACTACAGAAACATATTTGAAACAATCCTTTGCTGAATCCGGCAGTTATTAATAGTTCGACTGGCACGGTCTCGGAGGAATGAGCCCTGGAATTACACATGAAATATGCATGTGTTTACGCCAAGTTGTCACTTTCTGCAAAAAAAGAGATTTTTCACAAAACTATTTATTTTGTGAAGCTGTCTGATTTTAATGGGTTCGTAATACATATTTACGAGAATATTTTAAGCTGCTCATTTCCATTGCAATTTGACTGCTACAATCTCAATAAAACTTGTCTCCATGTCACAACCTGATGTGTTGAACGGAAGTGAATCAATCACTAACTGAGCAGTTTTATCGCCGGACAATTATTCGTTGATTGAACTCTTAGTTAATGGTCTAAATATGTAAATACTACGAATAACCATCATGGAGTTGTTGCAATTGTGGTAACCTTCATGCGGAGATTCGTCTATTCATTTTCTGTTGGCGCGTAATAGATATCGCAAGCGAAAAGGTCATGTCTTTGACAAAGTATTAATTTGTAAATAAATAACTGCATAGTAATCCAATGGTATTTGAAACGGCAACAAGAGAATGATGACACGGTCAGTAAACAAGATATATGCATTCTCGAAAATACGATACCACATCACGAAAGTGTATCGCGGTCTCTCGTCAGTCTGAAAGTTCTGTAATGTGTCGTTAAATATCAATGCTTTTGAGTCGGATGATGTGGTGCTTGTTTAGTTTCTGTGTCCTAACCACTTCGGTCATTTCTGTAACCCCTCCCTGTGTGTCCCGCCATCTTTGTTCTTATGTCTGGGTCATGCCCCCTCCCTGTATGTCCCGCCTCCTTTGTTCTTCTGTCTGGATCATGTCCCCTCCCTGTGAGTCCCGCCTCCTTTGTTCTTCTGTCTGGATCATGTCCCCTCCCTGTGCGTCCCGCCTCCTTTGTTCTTCTGTCTGGATAATGCCCCCTCCCTATGTGTCCCGCCTCCTTTGTTCTTCTGTCTGGAGCATGCCCCCTCCCTGTGTGTCCCGCCTCCTTTGTTCTTCTGTTTGGATCATGTCCCCTCCCTGTGTGTCCCGCCTCCTTTGTTCTTCTGTCTGGATCATGTCCCCTCCCTGCGTGTCCCGCCTCCTTTGTTCTTCTGTTTGGATCATGCCCCCTCCCTGTGTGTCCCGCCTCCTTTGTTCTTCTGTCTGGATCATGTCCCCTCCCTGCGTGTCCCGCCTCCTTTGTTCTTCTGTCTAGATCATGTCCCCTCCCTGCGTGTCCCGCCTCCTTTGTTCTTCTGTCTAGATCATGTCCCCTCCCTATGTGACCCGCCTCATTTTTTCTTCTGTCTGGATCACGTCCCCTCCCTGCGTTTCCCGCCTCCTTTGTTCTTCTGTCTGGATCATGTCCCCTCCCTGTATGTCCCGCCTCCTTTGTTCTTCTGTCTGGATCATGTCCCCTCCCTGTGAGTCCCGCCTCCTTTGTTCTTCTGTCTGGATCATGTCCCCTCCCTGTGCGTCCCGCCTCCTTTGTTCTTCTGTCTGGATAATGCCCCCTCCCTATGTGTCCCGCCTCCTTTGTTCTTCAGTCTGGAGCATGCCCCCTCCCTGTGTGTCCCGCCTCCTTTGTTCTTCTGTTTGGATCATGTCCCCTCCCTGTGTGTCCCGCCTCCTTTGTTCTTCTGTCTGGATCATGTCCCCTCCCTGCGTGTCCCGCCTCCTTTGTTCTTCTGTTTGGATCATGCCCCCTCCCTGTGTGTCCCGCCTCCTTTGTTCTTCTGTCTGGATCATGTCCCCTCCCTGCGTGTCCCGCCTCCTTTGTTCTTCTGTCTAGATCATGTCCCTTCCCTGCGTGTCCCGCCTCCTTTGTTCTTCTGTCTAGATCATGTCCCCTCCCTGCGTGTCCCGCCTCCTTTGTTCTTCTGTCTAGATCATGTCCCCTCCCTATGTGACCCGCCTCATTTTTTCTTCTGTCTGGATCACGTCCCCTCCCTGCGTTTCCCGCCTCCTTTGTTCTTCTGTCTGGATCATGTCCCCTCCCTGCGTGTCCCGCCTCCTTTGTTCTTCTGTTTGGATCATGCCCCCTCCCTGTGTGTCCCGCCTCCTTTGTTCTTCTGTCTGGATCATGTCCCCTCCCTGCGTGTCCCGCCTCCTTTGTTCTTCTGTCTAGATCATGTCCCCTCCCTGCGTGTCCCGCCTCCTTTGTTCTTCTGTCTAGATCATGTCCCCTCCCTGCGTGTCCCGCCTCCTTTGTTCTTCTGTCTAGATCATGTCCCCTCCCTATGTGACCCGCCTCATTTTTTCTTCTGTCTGGATCACGTCCCCTCCCTGCGTTTCCCGCCTCCTTTGTTCTTCTGTCTGGATCATGTCCCCTTCCTGTGTGTCCCTGTCTGGATATGTCAAGAGAAGTTTGGATCTGAAAATGTATGAAGCCTTCCTTGCTCCGAAATGTTTTCACTATCCATAAGGAACAATAACAACATTTCAGCATGTTTTAATTATTTCTGATTGATGTTATGCCGAAATGTTCTATAGAAGGAATTAAATCTGTGCAATCTAAATATAAATAATTCTGATTTTAGTTCATTAATTTTTGTAAATCTATACATCTCACTGCATTGTTATGAATCCAATCTCTTACCAATAAGTTCTTATATTTCAAACCAATGTCATAAATGTCTCTTATATGAGCGTGATCATTTTCTCATTAACTATCAAAATACTTCCATCGTTTTTGATTGCACCATTGTATTATGCTAGTTCTAATTCAGATTTGTAACCAGGATACGCAGGATACGCAGGATCGGGAAAATTGGAGTATAATGCATTACATTTCGGACCAAATTTCTCATTAGATATAATTGATGCTGAATAAAAAAGTAAAATTTACAAATTAATTTCTGAAGTATCGTATAATTCCGCCGCATGCAAGAATGATCTTACCACCGAGACGCCGATCTGGGTGAAGTGTGAACTTCCAAGTATTTCACCAGCGCGCAGTCGCTAGAGATACAAATGTGTTTTATCACTTTTATGATTCCAATCAGAAATAGTGCGCATGTCGAGTTAGCGAATAAATCTTTCATTAAATTAAACAAGCATTAAAATTAATAGTTGCATTTTGATTTGATTCATGTACATTTACGTATTAGAATTAGATTTGGTATGGGACACAATGAAAGACACAACATAGCCATTTTTAAAAACGGGTGTACATAGGATGAATGGCTTGAACAAATATTGTCGAATTGCAATTTATCAGAAAATATTCGTAATACATGATGACAACAGAACTTTGATTATTAAATAATAAAATTGGAAAGTTTTATTAATTGCATAAAGATATTATATTGTCAAAGCTCGCGATTGGTATCGGGAACCGTGGATAGGGATCCCTTGCTGTCTATTTAAGTTTGTGAAACCACAAATTGTTGTGTTTTATGGGTACACGTACATACAGTCTATCGCATGATGTATATAAGGCTTTAAGCATCGTTATCCTTTGATACACCGTATGAAAGAGACCGTAGTCAAATCGAATCTAACAGTTGTCAGTAAATAAGTGATTTTGTCTGCGAAATGTAACGTTATGGGGTGACAAATAAAGACGGCATGTCATTCATTTGTCAAGTCCTAAAATAATTAATCAACTGTTAGAAAGGAAACATTTTTTGAATAGATTTTAATCTTTTATCGTTTTATAGTCTGAACTCTGTTGATAAAGAAGCGAATGTATAGATAAAGAGATAAAGTGAAGATTTATGTCCTGTGTAAGATAGAATTCACGTAATGAAAGAGACCCATAGAGAATATTTACGTCGTCTGTAGACCCATTTTAGGGGTTTGATTTGTCCCACTGTCAGAAATTGTCTCATATTGTTATTTAATCTTCTGCCGAACACTATAAGTAATCATTTGGTTACTATAGAAATATATTCGCCGATTTATATATTTTTTTCAAAACGATAATGATAAAACAATGACATAGACACAAAATCATAATTATTGTAAAAAGAACGTTTGTTTCCGGACATTTGTTTGCCATCGAAATATATATTCAGTCGATGGGGTCACTAGTGTCCTATAAAAAACTTTGGTATGTCGTGGTCTTGGTTTGAGCCCGCGACCCTCCAAGCAGAAAGCGTTGTATACTATACAGGGCATACTGGACCTTAGAAATAGTTTTATATCAGCACATGCGCATTGATCTAGCTCTAACTGTAAATGAAAGTTTGCATAAGTATGTTCAATGGTGCAGAATAATGAAGATCAGACAAAGTGCTGACAAGTTTGTGATGAAATTATTTTACAACTATTATTCATATATACGCAGAATAATATACTGAAAGTCCTTGTCAGCAAAGAAGAGTTTGATACAGGACAACAATAGCAAACCCAGGACTTGTTTGTTTCATACGGTTGGTAATGTACATAGTCTAGATTTTTTAGATAGGTAGACAGTCTGTGTTAATAGTCTGAAAGTCGTTCACAGTACATTCTTAATCCAAGGTCTGACGCATCACAATTGCAAGACTGTATCACATACGGCATACGAGTCACAAAGTACAATCAACCATGCTTTTACCCTGTACATTGCACACCGCTAGAGGTTGAAACCTGTTTTTATCGCTGTGTCATTGAGATACACTATATCAAGCGGATAAAGGAGGAGGATTCTCGCCCATCGTGTGCGGGAAATGATACATGAATGGTATCACAAAGGGTTAACAGCAGTTGAACATAAGTGAAATTTAAGACCCCAATCCACCTAATGCAGGGTATCAGTTATCGAGAATCATGTGATTACATTTCATCCATTTAACTGCCATAATCATGTGCACGATATTTGCTTTCTTTGGTACAGACATTTCTTTAAGACGTATATAATATAAGTAACATATGTAATAAACCCATGACGGTATTACAAAGTTCTCCACCAGAATTATCCGACAACATATGAACCAAAAGTCATTGTCCTTCTTTAATCCAAGATTCCGGGAAGTCTGAAAAAAAGATTATTTCTAAACCGTCTTGAAACAATAATCAAGCAATATACGAGTATATAGATTGGTATTTGTCATGTTTACTGTCTATAAAAGGATATCATTGCTATTGATACACTCATCAATATCACGTGATACTTATCTGTCTGAGAAATGGATTGAATGTAAGATACTTGATCAAATTTACCGCAGCCGCGATTCTATCTTATGTATGTCTTCATCTGTCATGTTCAGACATAAGTATACAAACAATGTAACTATGTTTAAAAGTTACGGTTAAACCAGTAGAAGTGCTTTATCTATTCATCCTTGGTTTGGTGGTGTTTGAACTGGGGTCATTCTCGCACACACATGATATAGATTAATTCCGTTTGCTCCATACAGTATCTACGGGTTCCATACATGTTTCTCACAGTTTTGTTGTTTTACGTTCAATCCCTTTAACTGGTTGCTTCATTGTTAGAAGAAGACTCTATGATTAATAGAAACGGTCATATTCTGAGCTGTTAGGCCTATACAGTACAGAGTTTAATAGTGCACATTGACGAATCTTATTATTTGGCCTCTGACTGACTTACTGACTGACTGACGTCTGTACTTAATTTAGAAGAAGCGGAACTCATTGTGCGCACAATTTGCGCCATCGTGGGTAAAGTATATTCAGTTTGTAAGCTGTATTTTATTAGTCGTTTGTGATTCCAGTTTACACCTTAAATCGACCCAAAGCTAGCTAATTAACACACGGTTGACAAACGCAGTGAAACATTACAGTCTATCGAGTGTCACCATCGACAAACGGGTCTCAGACAATTGTATATTGCTTATAAATGCTTGTCTAATTGTTCCAGATAATGTAAAACATGTTTTGACGTTAGATTTGAATGAGTTCGCATGTATTCCTTCTATTAACTCTTTTATATGCAAACAGATAAGCCGTAAAACGATAAGCATATCCGCTTAGTGATTAAAGCTCACATGCCGTGCCAAACATATCTATTTTGAAGTCACTCAGGTTAATTACTGTTTTGCATGCCAGTTTTTCAATGTTTACCCGATATTATAATTTGAATAACATGTTCTGATTGTCAGAAACTGATAAATGTTGTTTTTAAATAGTTTATCATGAATGTTGTGTATTATGTTAATACATGTATTTGAATATATGCTCGCAGGATTATGATAGCATAACTATGTCCTTGTGTACCATTTGTCTACAGTTTGTAGAATCTCTGACATGTTTATTGATTTACCGTCATTAAATAAAGACTCTTCTTCTTAGTAGTATTACCTATTATCATTAACATATATAAACAAGAACTATCTTGCAAAAAGATGGTCGGCGCATTTTGAAGGTTAATATTTGTTGTGCGACATAAAAACAAGCCGATATGTTTCGATTGCTGGTCACTACAGACATAAAATTTTGGTAAGGTAACGCACCCCTTATCGAAAGGTTAGCGAAACCTCGTCAAGGTTACAAACGTTGTTCGGTTAAAGATAAGTTGATTGGACAACACAACACAGATATGCAAATAGCAAAGCCATGTTAATAAGGTTACGCCGAAGAATATAACATATGTGTATCTGAGTCAGATATAGTAAAACATAAGAACAACATTTACCTTTGGCGGCCAATCACAACGCGCAATTTAACATATATGTATTGTTGATTCTTTCTATGACAGGCCGACAGATGGTTGACGTATAAAGTCTCATTGTGTTAGACTTCACGATACTAATTCATACACGGCCTTCACATACATGGTTATCTATGACACTGCATTGAACCGAGAACTATAAATCCGCTCTACGTACGTGGTGAGCAATGTCCAGTTGTTGTTAGTAAAATGATTATTGATTCTTCCATTTCTGGAACATATCTTTTGACATTAAATGGACACATTATATATAATGGACCTCATTGCTTGTCAATACTGTTAATACTAACAATAGACCGACTGGTGTATACAGCGGACTTTATTTTATATCATTTCCGATAGATTTTCGAACATGCCAAGACAACATAAACATAGAATCATTTCTAGTTCACGTTTGACATTTTCCGTAAGACGGTGTATGTACGTATATACGACGCGTAGATTTCTGTTTGTAACAGGATTACTCGTAACCTTAAATTGATTTATCCATGGTATATTCTTGTTTTCCGTTTTCCATTTTTTGTTGTTTCCTAGTTACACAATGTTGAAAACAGTAAAACATAGTACATGTATATACAGATATAACATAACTTAATACGGTCCTAACAATTGAACATACGTTTCATACTTATGTATAAATCAAGTTATTAACTATGGAGAAAATCTACGACGAAACTCTGTTGAAAAAGTTTCAACATAATACCGTTCCGAAAAAATATTTGATTCTCAATTTGGACACAGTGAAAAGTTTTTCAACATAATATCACGTCACCTACTGAATATAATCTTGGTTCTACTTGCTGGAAAGGACCTTCTTGGTAGAGTGGTTATGGTCGCTGGCGTGTAATCACTTGCCACTCAGCGCTGCGGCTTTGAATCCTATTCTGGAGTTTGAAAGTGATGAAGCCGTCCAGGTGGCTTTCAGAAGGTCGATGGGTTTACCCAAGTGCCCACCTAGTGTCTTCACCTTATATGCAGGAATATTCACTATATAGCCCCGGTTGTTTGTGTTACTTAAAGCCCCATTACAAAAAAATGCTTCTTGGAAACAAATGCCAGGCAAATGTGAATAGTTATCTACCATAACAAAGTACGACATATAGAAAATACTTCACGGAACCTTTTAATCACTTCATTACAAAAAATTATTATATTATCATCGGAACATTTGGAAAATTGTATTACATCAATTTCTTGGCTTGCTTTCTAATTTAGGTAGCATGCACAATAAACTACCTGATTTGACAACAATAACACAATCTGTGTTAAAACGGAAGCGATGTACAAAATCAAACTTGAAGCTTTTAAGAAAATGACAAAAATAGGACCACTCTATGTTTCCATGGCGACGTTAACGTTTAGTGTAATCATAGGATCTCATAATTCCATTTTATAAGTGATATTTTTATCTGTTTCTATGGTGATGTAGGATTCATACAATTACTTCTAAAAGCTATATGGACGTACAGTGCAATGGACACTTGATATATCAATCGTTCTGCACACATGCTGAAGAGAAACTTTCGGGATATCGCTGCATGAAAAGTGATTAGAGTTTGACACATAATCTGTGTCCATAAAACTCTAGATGTTTGTACGACGTTGCATTATTGTCCTTTAGAGTATTGCTTGTTGTTACGTAAACACTATTCTCCATTTGTTTCTATTAGAATAAAATTACTGGAAATTATGACAGAATAAATCTACTTGATAAAGTTAGATAGACAGATTAGATAGATTTATTATGTGCATAATGTAACTATTGTTTGGGACGAAAAGTAGATTGGCGGCAGCTGTTGAAACACATATGATTATATACTACCAGTAATACTTCAATATACATTTAAACATTGTACAGACTTTGCATTAGTGGTGCATTGAAGTTGACGAATATTGCCAGAAAAAATATAAATATAAACAAAATTGTGGAAAATTTGGAAAATAGAATTTTCCGACTTGTGGATAGACATACTTTTATGTTAAAAAGAATTCTCTAAATTTTGGGCAGCTTTGTGGAAATTCTGAACGCTAATATGTTTTAAAAGTAAATTTAAATAATCTATCATGGAAACGAAAGCATATTCATTCTCATATTAACAAGTGTTAAAAATGTAAAATTCGCAATAATGTGTTTACATGATAAATTGCAGAAGATAAACTCGTAGACAAGGAGCATAATCATCACTTAAATCTGTCTTCTTAAAAGTGTACCTTTTTAACATTTAGATTAACATATGTCTACTAGCACGTCAGTAAGATTATACATTATGTCTGATTAATATCTTTCCTAACATCGTTTTATTGGGTTTGTATTGAAAGATTAGGAAGATTAAGACGTTGCATCATTCTCTTGAAGTGTTTGAAAGGAGATAAGTTCGAAATTTGTTTCTTTTATGTGTTTTGAAGATAAAGTAGAAATTTATTCGCGAGTTTTCAATTTTAATGTGATTTTCTACGAGTGCAAGTTGTTTTGTATGAATTTACAGACAAACTGTTTGCTGTTGCCTCTCCTACATATAACAAGAATTACAGCACGTATGTGCATAAGAATGTTTTTTTTTCTTCTATTTCTTAATAAATGCTCAGATTTATGATATTTTTCTAGGAAAACGAGAGGAAAATGTATACAAATCATAACTTATCAGTATGCTAAACCACCAAATTATGATTTACCGTTTATATACTTGCTTATATCTCAATTTGGTTAGCTTGCTCGTATCGGGTTTTAGCGTCATACTTTTGTCTCGCCAATGCTTATCATAGCATCGGCGCTGCTTTTTATGAATCTAGCCAGATTGTTTGTGAAACGTATGTAACTAGTGCAGATCGTATTTCTATTCAGTCTTAAAACGTGAATTTATTGAAATTTAGAACTTTTTGACATATTTTCCAAACAACATGCCACTTGTTGCGACCAGATGAATTCATATAGTTATCACGAATGTTTCATGGACCGTCTATGAAATCTACATAAAGAAATATGAAGTGTTTTAATCTGTGTGCAATAAAAAATTAGTTTGTCCATTGTGTGTTGACACAATATATGCCTGGATTAACTGCCCCTACCACTTAGGTACTATAACCCATGAAAGTACGCTGAGAACCAGATCAACACAATACCAGTCTGGATTACCTGCCTTTACCACTTAGGTACTATAACCCATGAAAGTACGCTGGGAACCAGATCAACACAATACTAGTATGGATTACCTGCCCTTACCACTTGGGTACTATTACGCAGGGAACCAGACTTACAAATACTATTAATTTCTTCAGGGCTCTCTATCAAACAGGTTTTACTATATTGATGTAAAATTACAGTGACAATTATGGACATGAGTTTGATTTTAATTAACCAATATATTTTCTATATTTGACCATGTCATCCACGACTTATTTTAAAATATAATTAAAACTTTCCGATAGATAAAAATCTCACAATACATCCGTTGAACGGGAATGATTTTAAACTGAAATGTCAAATTTCGCAAACGCAAATGTTTCAGACCGATCTGTTTGTCCATGTCTGTTAACCGTAGTGTCAGATTCTTACATTTTTGTCGTGCCCAAACTATGATGGAGTTGTATGGCGAATGGTAAATGTATATTTATACTTATTGTATATAAATATGAAAGTTCATTTAACATGAATGCGCTATTCATCCGGCATGTATGAAGACAATACTGTAACCTTTTGGAAGTTTAGCTTGAATTTTTGTCTATATTAAAGTTTAAAATACTTTCATTGCATTACAAGAAATATTTGATTTATTTTCAAAATATGATACATTTTGCCTTCGAAGATATGATAGCTGATTATATAGGTTTATATGTCATATATTTGATCCAGTCACCAATTCATATTCTCGTTTCACTGTAATACATTTTTAGCTAATAGTGACCGAATCAATATAATTTACATTTACCAACAATTTGCTGAAAAAAACTAATAATAAGTCACTTTGAACATCTTACTTTGGTTCATATCTGACTTAATTCGTTCAAATTTAATAATCAAAGACGCTTGGAAAATATTCCCAAGACTCCATTCATTTATTCAAAGCTGTGTTTCGGAGTAATACAATTTTGCAATTACCAGCGACAGGCTGTTTTATAAGTGCATTTATGTGTCTTATCTGTGATCCAATAAACCCACGACAAACCACAATTAAGCCGGCTCAGTGAAACATTCTCTGATAAAAAGAACGTCCCGGATTATCTGGATATGTTGACCCATATTGTGGAAGTTCTGGAAATACATAAAGCCTAACAGACACTATGACCGTTAGCGATGCGGCTTTGCGTACAGGGAATAAATCATATTGTTGCGGTTTGCGTTTGGTTTGAAAAGGTATTGACTTTATCTGACTCCATACTCTTAAAATACGAGCGACGAATCTGGCATGGTTTTTTTTTGCGAACTGCGGTAATTTAAGACCACATTTTATCTATGAAATTAGATTATTACATTTGAATATCGATGTGGAAATAGTTTAATCAGTTTTGTGATGTTAATAAATGCACATTAACCATTTTAGTTTACATTTGTTCTTGCCAAAATGCACCGTTCTTAAAATAATAAGATTATCTTCTGCTATTTAGTTTAGATTCGAAATTTATGTTCGTTTGCATGTATCAGTAGAACAAGGTCTAAGAATGTTTCACAACAAACGAATGACGTTCTAACAGAACCATCGCCTGTAAAAGATTTTGTCTGAAAGAGTTGTGTTCAAATAAAAAAGAATCCAACACAAATTGGCTATTTAAAGAAAATAGTATTATAAAACAAAATATATGACATAACTATTGAAAATAATTATGCAAAATATTCTTGCAAAGAATGACCTTTAAATTAATATTAATAATAAATCAATAAAAAACGTTTGCAATCTTATCAATTCCTATCCTTCAATGCCAGACACCAAGCTTGTAGGCGCATGGTAACCATTTTTTAACTAGCTGGCTGCTCACCAACAGGCTATATCCGAACGGACCCTTTCCGGGATTCAAACCTTCGACCTCTTGCTCCCAAGGCGGATGCCTTAACCACTCGGCCACGGGAGACGGTTATATATAAGGAAATCAATATGTCCTTATCAATCTTATGTAGACTATTCAAAACGACTAGATATAGCATTATTAAAGTACAACTTTATACGAGCAAGTTTTCCATTATAAGTAGAAAACAGCGCGAATTCATTAATGTTTTTATTGCTTTATTCAATGAAGCAATGAGTACAACGTGCTAAGTGTTTATATTGGACGGCAAATCAACTAAGACGTGTAAGTGTTGCTTACAAGTTTATAGTACGGAACGTTTGTATGATGAAAATCTTCGAGACCATTTAAAGTCACAAGTTCCTTACTTCAATTGACAGTTATTTTGCATTGTACAATTTACAATTAATCCTCTATTACTTTATATTGGTTGGTAATCTACGATAGATCCAGAACACTGTTTAGAGATATTAAGTTGATACACGGATCGCCTCCCGGATCCGTGTATCAACTTAATATCTCAAGAAAATGCCTCCCCACACAGACCCTCGGGAAAACAACAGTCTACAAAACATTAGGCTCTTAGGAGATGCAAGGGTAAACACGTATGGGAATATTTGTGCAAGCGAAGGTCAGTTCAACCATGAAAACAATTAAGAATAATTTATGGGGGACAACCATGTGATATTTATTATTTTTAACTTAACTGATATAATGTTAAAAATTCGCGTACATTTCATACACAGTACAAAGTAACTGTTCTGAATGCGAACAAGTATGTACGCGGTATTCGTTTTCACCCGCCAGCTTGATCAGAAGTATATTTACCACGTGCGGAGCTTTCTCGCCAAGATTTCTTCAAAGACAGTATGTAAAATATATGCAATTTAAAGTTTTCAGTTGGAAATAAATAAACACTTTAATACTTGCTAAAAGTTGCTATATATCCCGTGTATACGAATGTTAAACAGTCAAACAAATTTATGTCAAAACAAATCATTTGTGTCGGGGCAGAAATTTAAAGACTAGATGGTTTGCCAAGAGCATAGCTTTATCGTACATTTCGCGCATACATTATCAGTAAGTAGAGTAAGAGAATTTGACGCCAACATTCTCTCAATTATGTTCCATTTGTCTGGATTGAATCGATTAAGAAAACCAAACTTTACTGTAAACTGTCTTACTTAATATAAAACAACATATTATCTAATATAACTGTGGAGGTTTAACAAGGCTTAGACGTCACAAATGTTGCCTACACCGCCGTAAGAAACATTCAATAAAGTAGCAAAAAGAAAATGCGCTCTTAATCATCATAGCTGACTAGAATCTCAACACCGATCTGTTGAATCCAATTTCATTACAAGTTCCCATGTAGTATTTAACGTTCGGACGTTTTCGGTTTCCAGGTTGAACCTCACAAGATTGCAAAAGGAAAATCATTCGATCATTGGCTTCTGATAGGTTCCCGTTAAAGACCATATTTCGTGCTGTTCCAAACAAAATGGATACCTGTCATGACATTAGTCTATAATCCATTGCTTAGTTTATCTCTTATAACCGGCATGGGATAGTGTATACGATATGTTCAACAATCTCACGCAACATTTAGTTTCAACTCACGTGTATTGGGAGTGTTTATCGAGAATGCTATGTGACGCCGATATTTCCGGCATGTCGTCAGTAAGTCTGAACTAATAAATAAACATATTTCTACGTTTGGTTTGTGATTTCCAGAAATGTTGAAGATATAAAACCATACCATATTTCACCAATGTCGGGTTCATTTTCTCAAATTAAATATTTCAAACATACCTACCAGTCAGGACAAACAAACAACGCCTCAAGAAAAAGGCAAGAACTACACAAATAAAGACATTACACGGCAAGACATAAAATACAACGACTAGTCAACAAAGAGTATACAAAGTACCAAGTAATTAACTAGATTTAATTTGTTTTGAACATTGTCATTGGTCACCTGACACATTATCGGCTAAATGGGCCAATCAGAGTTCTTTTCGATCCGAAATCCTACCCTTCAGACGAAGCTTCACATGAATCCCTATCGGTATGGCATTATCCCTAGTATAAAACTGAAATACAGAGAATTGGACTGTTTTTGAAACGTACGTACTGATAAAATTGAACAATGCAATTACTTTATTATGATAGAACAATAAGAACGCATCAGTGAAATGCTTTACATAAGCACATACAGTTATTTGCTTTCGACCCTCTACTTGTAGAGATATTCCAAATTTTAGTTGATACTCTGGGTCTGCGAACCGACCTTAAATCACTCCTATCTCATTACAGTTCGTTTAATCAACTGACTTAATATAGGGACTTGAGTACTGTACAGTACAATGCCCTGAAAGCTGGTCACTGGTTGACAGGTTATCAGACGTATAAATTTGATATTTAATGTTTAATTCCATATTTACTATCTTGGTTCGACTTGATAAACACTAATCAGATAATTATATAATATAAGCTAATTAATAAGCTGATTATTGTTATGTAAACTTTAGACATACGAGTCAGATTGTGTTCTGTGTATATGTATAATACACATAAAATAAAGATATTTCTGTCTGCATGAAAAGTAAACCGCGTTACCTTAAATCCGATTAGCTTAATAGCAAATATCACGATTTTATACACGCACCTGAACCAGACCAATATGAAGTTTTTGTTAAAAATGCATGAACATGGCATGAAATAGTAATATGACGACAATCCTCACTCTTCTGAATGATTAGAAACCGTCTGCACCCTGCTGAATGTTATTACTATATTACATGATTCTGTGCGTAATTATTGTAATATTACTGAAATGAGATTGAACAAATACGTGTCTAATCCATCTTGGATTAATACAATGCAATCGCTAATTGTTCTGGGTAGTGAAGTCCCAAATCTCATACTTCCTCGCGAGATTTATTACAGAGATTATATAAGTACACCTGCGTGCTTTCTAGACGGAACTATTTTCCTTGTAATTTGTTTTCCAACCAATGTGTATTCTAACGCACGTTTGATGCTTGGTGATTCTGTGTGAATATATTTTATTGCTTCCAACAGGGATTCGGTATATCACGGAAGAAAACGCAGACAGGATATGACACATTATTAGAGTATCCTAAAAACTATGATGCACACCCTGAAGAATTAAACTTGTTTTTTCTTTCATCAAAGTATACACGAAGTTACAAGTCTGTGATTGTGAATACATTTTGCACGGTATATGCATAAATGCGTGTATTTTTGACAGGAGTTAAGAAGTCTGAATTGCACGAAATAACTTACTTTTAAGACAACCTGGAGAGCATGTATATGTATTGCATTTTAAAATTGAACATCTTTTGTTTTTATTTGCGTTTATTTATAGTCGCCACCGGTTTCCCATATGGGCGATGCCTCCGGAAGAATGTTAGTCATTTTAGATTTTTGGAGGATAGTGCATGATAGAGAAGATGCCCCAGTTCCAGAAGCACCCCTGGTTCTTTTACGTGCCCGATGTAAAGCATCGTACACGGGACCTCGGTTTTTGTCTCTTCCGAAGTACTATTAGTACTGTTACATGTGACCCCTGGATTACTAGTCCAGCGCGTGACCACATGACCACAGATCCGCAAATTGAACATCGTACTTATCTTAGAGTTTTATAGATGTTCTAACGCAGCACTGGATGTTTTTCAAATGTTTACAATCTGGAAGAACTCGAACATTAACGACTGGTCTTATTTGTTGATTTATTGATTTCATCGAGTTTTTAAGTGTTATTCAAAGCATATATAAAATTACAAAAACTTGCGTCAGAATATTTATTATTTGTGTAACCATAATACCATCGACCATTGTACTAGATTGTATTTGAGCAAAGAATTATGCCGCACCGTATTGTATGTTACATTGATGAGGTTTACAACTTCAGTATGTAAAACATATGTATATAACATACTGGTATATATTCACTTTGTAGATCCCATAGTCATTATGTACAGACAGAACAAAAACGCAAACAAAATAATTAGTAATGAGTATTCCATACCCCTGTCATTCAGTGTATGAATGTACCATACAGCTACCTGGCATAGTTTGTACTAGCAACCGGTTGATATAATGAGACGACACTAGGGGAAATTGTTCATAGTGTATGAGGTGTTGGCGTCTTGCCATTGAAGCGATCACTGTTACAAAGCATTATTGCTATTTTAGAAGTTTTTCACAGTAAGTGTTTTTTTTGTATTTCGTATCAATAACTACGGCGTTCAATCAAACTATCCTTGACGCCAGTTTGTGTCATATTGCTTACTTGAAGCCAAGCTGCAAATGATGCATTTAAACTGAATCAAGCATCGGTATATTGACATGGGTGCTCTCGACCGGAGCGCTGGTAAACGTTTTTTTATCCGTTGACATTGAAAGGACATTTGGTCGCTAAGCTTGCAAATAAACTCAATACAATTCTGTTTTCATTGGGTTTTACGCCGTTTTTCACCAATTTTTCAGTCATATACGGCCTCCAGTTGACCTACCCAGTTTTCCTAGAATTAATTATTCTGAACCTGTAATAACTCTTCCACAAGAAAAACTGACAATTTATCCACATGCGGAGGACATAACACTAGCCAATATCACGGAAGAACATAACCTGCCCAACCCGGGAATCGAACCCGGATCTGCCGGGTAACAGTCTTTTGCTCCAACAACTGAGCTAGCCGGGCGGACATTCAATATTATCAAAGTTCAAAGTTCAAAACACTACCATTATTGAAACATGCACATTTAACGTCTAATAATGTATCACAATTAAGCATACTAAAGTAATGTACGTATATCCCTCTTTCCAACCAACAGTTCTGAATAAGCGCCTGATCATAACACGTATATCAACTTTACAAGAACAAAGTTTACCTACGAGCGTTTCTAACTGCATTTCTAATGTACCTCTTTGAAGGGAGCTCAACTAGGCTTTGTTATTATTGATTGCAAATCTGTGATTGCTAATTATTTTACCCACAGTAAAAGTAGTTTTACGATCAGTTTCAGACACATTTTGAACAAAAACAGTGACATTCTATTTACTTTTTGTTGCCATATTCAACATCAAAATGACATTAATTTCAACTAGATAAGCCCCTAGAAGCGGGATACGCCATAAAAAGTCTAATTAAATATCAATCAGGGGAATATTTATGAAACAATTGTCTTTAGAACCTTGTTGGAAGGATTACTAGGAACTTATAAACGGAATTAATAAAACGTATAAACGGAACATAACACCGTCTGTATCGCGTTAAACATGCAATAAGCGAAACATACCTTCTGTTTCTTCAACAATTTCTGATTAATAGGTATAACACCTAATATACATTTTATTCAGGAAACATATGGGTATATTACATTACTAAATACCACCTCAGACAAAAAATTGCGATTATTAATGTGTCTGTAGTTTCCGTAGGTTGTCTCCATTCAATGTTAGCAAGACGGAATCGTACTGAGTATCGCATTGTTCAAGATGTGTAATATCGCACGTTGTTCACGTTGCCAATATTATTACATATTTATTGAGATATTAGTCCATACGTTCGTCCATTCATCCGTCTGATTGTTCACTCATTACTAATTCACTAATTCACTAATTCACTAATTCACTCATTCACTCATTCACTCATTCACTCATTCACTCATTCACTCATTCACTCATTCACTCATTCACTCATTCACTCATTCACTCATTCACTCATTGATTCATTCAATCCATGTACAGACTTTATTGTAACTAAGTATCAACATATAAATGAAAACAATGTTGCGGATAATGGAAGTTAAACATTTCTGAAGCTCATGTTTTGTCTAAAGTGTTTTTTCTATGTATCCTAATCGCTGCCTGTAAAGTAGATCTTGTTTTAATATAATTATGATGATAACTGAATTAATAATGTATTTACAGGAAAATGTGTTTTAATCATTTCTAAGTGTACTTAATTTTCCGATCTGTAACATACGGTACCGTTGTGTCCAATTCTGTTCTGCCATGGAATGGTCTGTTTTTATCTAATCCACTTATTTAGTCCGCTTTCATAAACAAAGAGTAATTGTTTCATTTATCGAAGTTCATGTAACACAAGTTATTGTGGCATGAAAAATATTTGATTATCTGGAATCATCTGTTGTGTAGTTAATTCAGTTAATCATCTGAAACATGATTAATGTTTACATAATTGCTGTTAACATTAAATCTCATCTGTCTAATTTCAGATAAATAAGCGAAACCTGGAACCAGTCATAATGAATGGAACGACAGAGCTAGATACCAGTGGATTTGGAATAATGAACGATACGTCGGCCGAAAATACAACTGAAATAAATTTACTCGATGAACCAGAAGAACGCGTTGAAGCGATCATTGTTCCGGTATTGTTCGCAATTATCTTTCTAGTTGGAGTAATTGGTAACACAGCTCTGATCTTTACAGTGCTAAGAAACAAATCCATGCGGAACACTCCTAACATCTTCGTTGTTAGCTTATCATTCGGTGATTTGTTGTTGTTATTGTTTTCGGTCCCATTCTCGTCTACATTTTACACACTGAAGTCATGGCCGTTTGGAAATGTGGTATGTAAATTGAATGAGTTCATGCAAACCTTGTCAGTTGGTGTGTCGGTTTTTACACTTACTGCTTTGAGCGGTGACAGGTTTATTGCAATCGTGCACCCAATGAGCAAACATACCGGAAAGCCGACGCTTATAACAGTAGGCACGGTAATTGGAATCTGGATACTGTCCATTGTGTTAGCCATCCCTGACGCTATCACCAGCCGGGAGTTTCTGATTCCTATTAACCAGGAAGGCAATACGACCAACTATATTGCTATTTGTATGATATATCCGTTAGACATGGACTTTGCTTGGTACGGTCAATTCCACTCGATGGCAAGATTCTGTGTCTTCTTCGCGATACCTTTGATGATAATTGCTATATTCTACGCTCTGATGGCACAGATCTTGATCCTGAGCAGTCGGGACATGCCGTGTGAATCTGTAAAAGATTCTGTGATGAACCAACAACAAAAACGACAGGTTCAAGCCAGACTGAAAGTGGCTAAGGTCGTCCTATCGTTCGTATTTATATTTGTTCTTTGCTGGCTTCCCCGACATATTTCTATACTGATTCATCATTTCTCAGACATCGAGTTTAATATGTTTCTGAACGTGTTTAAAATCACCTCTTTCTGTTTGTCGTACATCTATTCGTGTGTGAATCCATACGCGCTCTACTTTTTGAGTAGCCAGTTCAGAAAATATTACAATCGCTACCTTTTCTGTTGCTGTCCGAAGCTGAAATACGGGCGACTGTCCACTGAACAATCAAACATGTATCATTTCAACAGTACAGTACGAAGTACAACATACACAGGTGTGGTTCAGTCCCAATCCATGTGCTAGAACATACTGACATACTGTATCCTAAATACGGGAAAACACTATAGGGACACTTCGATGTTACATGTGCTATGATCATTCGGAATCATTCAGCGTTTTGTGTGCTATATATGTTGAAGAAAAATAACAATATTACATGTAATCTTCAAAACGGTCGTGTCATTTGGAACGGCATTCGACAATGAAATAAAATAGGAACTGTTTAGTTATAAAATTTATTCCTTAAGTATTATTCTGTTAGAGACCGAATGACAACTTGCCATTACTACACAGTTTAAATAAATTGTTTTGATTATGACTTACAAATGTGAGCGTTATTTGAAATATTGACTAGCACATGTCGGGATTTAGGAACTACATTACCAATCGTTATGTTTCGTTTGATTGGGTGTACTTCAGATGGGAACGTTATACGATCAGCTAAAATTTGGCGTTTAATATGGAACCACGTGTCACAGTGATAAAATGGCCACATAGTGTGGATAAAAGGCAAAGGGTATGAAACTTGGAACATATAGAAATTTACGAAAAATGCGTGATTAACATCAGAATCATATATATATATATAGTGTGGGACGTAGATGGAACCAACTGTGTATGTCACGAAGGTCTCTGTGTTCGGACAAGCGACAAAGAGACAGGGAGAGAAAACTGACTAAATGCTGGGAAACAATGATTTGGACGTAACAAACGGGTATAAGGTGCAGGAACAACTTATGCTTATAAGACAGGGATATTTGACAAGCTTCCAAGAAACAAATAGCATCAGTAAAGAAGTATTAAAAGACACCACTAAAGACCATTGGTGACTTAGTATATTTGATAGTCATGATTTCGCATTTTAAGGATTAATTACTGAAGTTCGTGGTTTCCTTATTGACAGTTTCTCGTTTTTAGACTAAAGTCGTTAATTTATGAACTGTGAATTTATGAACTGTGAATTTATGAACTGTGAATTTATGAACTTTGAATTTATGGACTGTGAATTTATGGACTGTGAATTTATGAACTGTGAATTTATGGACTGTGAATTTATGAACTGTGAATTTATGGACTGTGAATTTATGAACTGTGAATTCATGAACATCACGGTGTTGCGGAATCAGATATATCCTGAAAACGTGAAATCAGGAATCTCGAAATATGAAATGTGAAGACAACATCGATCGTAGAAAACCATCCGCTTGTGTACATTGTCTAAATACACGATGTATAGTCTGTCTGCTTATCGTTTATATGCTCTTCCTGCATAATACAATTTCGGTGGATAATTGAGTTTGCAAAATTGGAATATTAATCCGAAATTAAATAAATGTCAAGTATATAGACATCATTTCCCGATAAATTTGAAACACAATACGAAATTTGTAATAAAAAACTAATTGTATATAAGATCAAATATCACAAAGAAAAAAGGAATAGTTTAGCGTATGCACGGGAGACATCATTGTTCCGTGATTGAATCAGACTGTGTATTTTATGCTGTATTAGGCAAGGATAATGTACGTCTGAATGTAATAATATATGGTTTAAGTTTAGAAAGATGTTGTTTGCGATTAATGGACATTTTGCGGATGTAGGCGTGCTTCGATCGTATACTTCATATGATTTAATTGAGTTTGTTGTATTTATATGAACATAATGCCAAGAACATTCACGTGGTGATAATGACGATAACTTCAGAGTTTCCGAAAATATATTAGCACAAGATGTATCAAATCATTCTTCATACATACAACAACAATTTTAGCAGCACTGATCATATATGATTTATTGTGAGTTAAGCGGTCTGTTGCGTTGTCTGATTAAATGGTAGTGACATAAATCAATCAATCAATCAATCAATCAATCAATCAATCAATCAATATATCAATCAATCATCGATCAGTCAAGTAATAAGTTCACTTGCATTGTCTTACTTAATAATAGTAGCTGGCAGATATTAAGTAATAAATATATAACAAAAATAACTAAATTTACAAATACCATGACAACTATATGACTATATAAATGTTTCATAGATTGTTATAACTTCATTTATCAACTACTGGTTAAAGAAATGGATGCGTCCTTACAATGATGGTTGTATTTTACCAAAGGTATACCCTTACACACATACGTGCTAGAAAGTAATAAAATACATAATATAGTGATGATTTAAACAATGACTCTTTTAGAATGACAGCAAGGGCTGAGGTTTATGTTTGATTGTGAACGTTTTCATTCGTGATTACGAGGATTAACACTGATTTACCGTGTGGCTGACTGCTACTTAACAATTGATATATACAGAGACGTATGAACGATTCATTTGACGTGGGCTAATTCTTTGTTGCTATATGTTATTCATTGGAACGTATACAAATTTCCGTAATTCGCCCTGGCTCGCTGCTGTAATAGTAATATAATGTATAATTCACATTTTTTCGAACAATTTCTTTGTGTTATAGCAAGTATATTACCATTGGTTAGAAGTATTCCACCATCGTATATTAAGTTGTTACAAGGAACGCTAACTACACAAGGTAATGCCTCCCAGGGAAACGTCAGCACATTGAACACTTGGAGTTAAGGAGATATATGGGCAAGTATCTATGGGAATAGGGCGATAAGGAATTGTCTGGCCGATTACAGAAGTACTTTAGGAGTAATATTGAGGCACCATGGGTCTACTTCTCCAGGCTATAAGCGTATCTGCTGATTATATTACTACGTCGTTTTATAACGATATACTGTTAGATATATTTGTACCAGATTTTCCCTTTTGCCACTCTCCCGAGCCTCACTTATTCCATGACGCGAGCAATACAATGTAAAACAGAGACTGATTATTATGAAATATACAACACAAAGTATGTTCATTCAAGACAAGAACCAGATATAACTTGTTTCTATTAAGTATTGTTCAGATGATATACATATTGGTAGCTAACTTCAGACAAGACGATATTAATGTTCATATTAACTGCATGTTTTATTCCCGAGATTTCTCATTGAAACTTTGCTAGCGACATAATACGTCTCTCTGGAATTCTAAGTGTCTCTGAATGTGAGCGCAATAAAATGAATATTGAATTATCATGAACATAAAATATGATTGACGCTTTAACAAATTGCAAAATTGTGACATTCTTCTGAAACGTTTATGAAATATTGGGCGTGTTTCTTCAAACACAATCAAGGTAACTATTTCAAGTATTATTCAATATACCATATAACGAGGTTATTTCGTGGTCGCTATCATGTCAACGAATTCGCGAGTATTAAAATTGCGAAATTATCACTAAATTATCGCGAATTATTGTAATATCCCATTATTTGTCTTAAGACTTAGACTATAAAACTTGAGATTGATATCCAGGTTCAGTTTTCTGTAAATGCGTATTCTCAAGTTAACTGAGATAAAGTTATAGCAATAGATAGGACAGTAGTAATCTGTTTATGATGCATTTGAATATTAAAACATGTAACTAAAGTATAATGTTATATTTGTTATGAAACTGTTCTCATTTTATATAATCTCGACCCCTGAATGTAATGCTATTCACTTTTGAGTTATTTCACCAAGTTCAAATCACTCATTCGTCTTCCTTACATATGTCCAAACCAATAATCGGCTGATTGCAATAAATGACATATTTTTACAATAATCGTTTTCTCATTGACTTCACAGCTGTTATTAAAATTGTTTCATATTAGGTTCTCTCAACAGTAAAGCGGTTACACAAGCCTGTCGTATATTCAAATAATCAAAATTACGAACATACACATTTTATCATAGTAATAATAATAACGGATATAATAAATAACAGAAATGTATGCAGGCACATCGATAGAAAAAATGTATGTATAAAAATGGGTATAAATATCGACCAGGAATTGTAACCCGAAAAGGGCACAGCCTCCCTAAAAGAACAAGGAGACATATACATTGTAGCAAAAAGTTATATTTTACATTAAATTATGATACATACATGTATTTATTACAAAATTGAGCTTTAGTGGTAGCACAAACGGTATGTTTAATACAGTTGTGACCTGAATATATGAATATAACGACGTTTTATGTTGTAATCAATAACTATTGTTTTATTATATTTATTGTTTATTGTTATACTCGTATTAGTTGATTATGTTGCATGCATCTATTCTATGTATCGTGATTTGTTTGTTTCTTGAATAAATGGGGAAAAACGTAAACATTTCGTTGTTATATTCAACCACACATTCTGGAATACGGTACTCCTACATGTGTTCATGACTTCGTTTGATATCACCAGAAATACCATAAACCTCCAATCTAGTGCACGTGGTCGTAAGTCGATGTTCTACTGTAGTTTGGAAGGGTCCTTTCATTTGTGGACGAAAAAGAACCTGTAAGTAGTATATATGACAACGACAATAGATTGAATTCTTGTTTAATATATTCAGCCTTTCCATTCAGTGGCCTGCATGCCAATATGGAGGTACATGTGTTGAGCTAAGTCTTCCGTTCTCTGTGACAAAATGACTGGGGATGCTTGATTCAATGTCATGTCTGTCCACCTGTTTCACGTAGGGAGGCTGCCAGTCGCTTGCGGAAGGACAGGTTAGTACAGGTTGGAATCCCAAGCACACTGATTAAGTGAACAGGCCGGTTTACATATCCGTGATGCTGTGAAAAATTGACATCAAATTCCTGGGCCCGTATTCACAAACGTTTTAAAACTGATACTCAGACTTAGACTTTAAAATGGTAAATCAGTTTTCATTTTGTTCCTACGTTATTGTAACACACTATATTTTGATAAAACATGGCAAGAGTGGAGAGTGAGTAACAAGAAATATTCAGGCAAATATTTATCCGTTTAAATATAATGAAAACGAAATGCTTGAAAATTTGTTTTTTGCAATTTTAAAGTCTAAGTCTGAGATTCAGTCTTAAAATGTTTGTGAATACGGGCCCTGTACGCACTCGTTGTTAGACCATAAGTTATGGAACATGTGACTCCAGCGCGTTTGCAACTCCGATTTTTCGATTAATCTCGTCTCAATCTGGAACTTGTAGAAAGTGTACTACAGTTATGGAGTGTCATTTCACTTTCGGACCACCAAAAACTTCACCTTTTTGGTATCTCTGTGAAATTTACACTTAACTATTTAAACGAAACAATCATATAAAAAGCCACATGTAAGTAACAACGGTAAAAGTTGTTTCACAGCTTAATATGACATTGTAGCAGAGAATTACATTTGTCAAGTAAACTCTTTTCATTAAATAGAAACGCAAAATGAGAGTCGATATTGAGTCGAATCGAAAATCGCTTGAATAATTATTTGTGTAAGTTTTAAACATATTTATTTCACAAGATCTTACCACTGATACTATTCATTCTCGATAACTGTCTCCTCGGGTTAGTTACCAGTACTCGCTCCAAATTCAGGTGTTGTGAATATTGTTATCAACGCTGGCTCGAACTCAGGACCATAAGATCTGGCATCAGCCGCGCTATTCCTCGACTTCTATATCAATGCCTTCGATTTATTAGTTGGCCATGCCATGAACCATTCGGAAAACCTCGGCCAACTACGTCCAGTGCCTCGGATGTTCGTAAGACACTACTTTCGGAAAAAACATTCAAATATCATGAAAACAATATGGCGGCGTAATTACGCTGGAGTGCTGATGAAACGGGATTAGAATCTAATATTTAAGCTATATGAAGATTGAATTATGTGAGTTTTTAACTAGAAATGACAACGATAATTCATCTCTTATGTGAATTTATCGAAGTTATAAATCCGTTTTACGAGAACTACTTTTTGACCGCACAAATGTTGAATTTTGCCACATAGTGCTCCGCCTGACATTCACTAGAGGATGTTCGTAGAGTAACGAAGTGGTACGGAAATATCCGAGAACTGTCGAGAATGGCCATGAAGATACTAGCAAGCAGTGACTTGTATCGGTTTTGATTAAAGGCGAGGGTTCCAATTCCAAAGACGTTTCAAATACATCGTTTTAATAACAGCAGACAAGTACTGGTTAAGCACCTAGCAGCTATATTAAGAAAGGAAAACTTATCATGTTCAAAAAATAGGCGTACACACCACCAAACTGACTCCTAATTCAAGAATGAATGACAAGCCAATAAATTAATTAATGTTTTTACCTGTTGTTTTGTCGCTTACACCCAAGAAAATATAGTCGCTTACTACCGTGAAAATAAGTTGACTAAAAGATATGAGGGGGAAAATTGAATCTGTCGAAATGAGTTATTGTAGCCTGTGAATGAAATACCATTTTCTACCGAAACAAATTACTAAAAACATTCACTGCTACACACCAAAGTGCTTCTGTCAACTTCACGTCTGGTTATCATATTGTACTTACAAAAACCTTAACCATTCTTATTGTTCACCTTTCACATTTTCATTTTTTATACAATCCATACAGTTTATGATATACTACATGTAAATTGACTTCTGTAGTTTACTTCCTTACTGACTCACTCCTAAATCTTCTATTTTCTCAATTTTATTAATGACCAATTCTCATTGTTTCTTACACCTGTGTTTAAGTGATATCACATCTGTATAACATATGCACAGTGCAACCTCTCCATAGCAACATCCTTTAGGAAATGTATGCTTGGCTGTTGCTGAGAGGTTGTTGCTCTAGAGAGGTCAAATAACTAGTAAGTGTTTAACGCAGGAATATTGATAATGTTTCTGAATAAAGGGGCCTTTCTGGAGAGGTTGTTATGTGTATTAAAGTCTGGCCATATCATTATGGATCTATTTTTAGCGGCGGTCTGATAGTACAAAAATATATTTGACAATCTCAAAAATCCCAACAATGAGGTCCATTTAGCCGATAAAAAAGCGTCATCTTCAAAAGCTGACAAAATCGTAAAATGAAGTCATTACTTTGTTCTTGTTGTGTTGTTTTTGTTAACTAGTAGTTTGTATTTCATCAAGTATAATGCCTTGTTTTTTGGTAAGCTAGATGTTGTGGATACAAAGATAGCTATGTTTTGTTATCGATATGTTTTTCTGCCTAATTGATAGATTTTTTGAAAATGAACCAGACGCTAAACATAGCTAGAATGTGGTATGGCCTCACTAAGCAATGGAATTGTTTTATATAATACAGAACACGGCAACAGGCAGTACACAGTCTGCTTTATACAACACGAACAACCATTCATCTACTGCCTTATGTATTGCTACTATTGGCACAAGTGCTATAAAAACTAGTTCTATTGCGTAATATCTTAATTGGTTTATATTTATTAAGATTTGTTATTAAGTTATTACACACACATGCGTGTTTGGTTCGATGAGTTACATTCATTGCAATGAAATGCTCCATCACTCACGAACATGAAATGTTCTATCCTAACCAAGGTGATAATTGAAATCCCATGTGACTTCACGGGTGGTAGATGACGTCATCAATAATTGTTTATTTCGTGGGTAAAATATGAAACAAGGTGTTGTAAGCGGTCGTTTAAAAGTTAATGAGTATATTAACAAAGTGCCAAGTATACACAACGCAGGAAGCAATAAATGAAGGTTCCACTGCGCTACAAATGTATATAAACTTTTTAATTGAACTTATTTGAAAGCAGGTAACGCCCTGTACTGAGAAGTACATGCAGCAAGGTTTTAATTGTTTGGAAGGGTTGATTTAATGAATGGAATCTTCCGTTTAGTTTTATTATAATAATGTTTCAATGTTTGAGGAAAAATGACTGATGAAATTTCACTCCATGTCAACTAGACCGGTCTCGAGATTACAACGATCAAAGTTTTAGAAATTGAAAACAAAATATTTCTGTAATTTAATGTAAAGTGCTTCGTGGTGATTTTGGGAGGAAACGCTTAACGTTACAGTTGTGATGTGTGATGTTTTGTATTAAATCTATTACAAAAGGAAGCCAAATCCCGCTGGTAAACGTGTATATTATGATTGAAACCGTACAAAGAACTTGTGTCATTGCTTATAGCATATAAAAGAGTTATAAGGGTAGTTTCACAACGTGTGACGCTTAAAAACAATATAATACAAAATTTATCTCTCCAAAAAAATGTCTGAATCTTGTTCCAGAGAATAACGCTATTCTACTGAGAATCTCTCTATTTTGGCAACAGGTTGAAACTATTCACATATAAGTAAAGTGGTGCCGTAAAGAAGTTGTAAAAATCCCAGTAAACCCGCTTCTTTATGACCTTTATCAGTACAGAATAAACCTTCAAGGCGAACTATCATTGATTGGCAGATAATTTCTGGCGTCTTTTTATGCTCGGCAACTTCAGATAATAGTTCGATTGCATATTAAACGGAAGAAATGTGATCAATATTCAATAGACCAATGAAGAGCGTATTGAGATATATACCAGAGTCTAGAATTTATATATTAGCGATGTTCAGGAGGATGCAATTGGTATTAATGATTCTACGGTTGTTCGTTTTCTGAGTAACTTTGTAATTTTCAATATACTGCAATACATGTTGCTATCAAAGTCACTTGGGGCCAATACCCGGCCCTGCTAAATGTCACAAAATAAATTTTTGCCATACTTGCATAATTTAGCATTTAAAACGGATTTATGTTATAATTAATATATGTTAAGAAAATCAAAATCGATCACATTTTCGTTGTAAACACGTTTACCAATTTAAAATGGGAATCTTCCCCACTAATAAATTCCAGATTCATTCCAGATTCCGGGTAGGATTGACACCCGCAGCGGTGAGTTGCAAGTTAATTGAAGTCAGAGGAAACGTCACTCATGTCACAGCGCTCAGTAAATTGGTGAAATGAATTAGAAATCATCTCGAGATTGCGTTTTTTGTAAATTTGATTAAGACACAAGCGACGTTATACTGCTTAATTAAAAGTTGAAATGCACATCGTGAATATAGTAGTGATATACAAAACGTAATAATTTCCCTCTATCTTCAACGTTCTATAATCAGCGAGCATTAAAGATATATTATGCTCATTTTTTGTTCAAGTTTTTACCGAAACAAACATGAAAAATATATTTCCTATAGTTAAAACATCAATTAATATGCATTAACAAAGAATGAACTCATAATGTATTAATCCATATTTGTTGAAGAAAGATGTTTGTACATGATAAATTAAAAAAAACTTCCAGTTTGTTTAACAATCAGGCTATTTTACAGGTTTTGACTGTTAGTAATATGATAAAAAAAGATTTGTTCAATCAGTTTTACATTGCAATGGCTCTTATTAGAGATGTTTAAGCCAATGCAATAACAATACTGGATGAAGCCAATTTAAACATGTTATGTTCAGATGAGCCAGATATATCTTTAACTTTCACAATGCATGTTAAACTATTTTTTGATGATAAATGCTGATATAATTCATTTATTATCTTTAAATATTCAGATTGAGGTATTATATGTCGTACACATAATTGATCAGTAAATTATTACAAGAGTTATGTTCAGTTTTTAAAGATTCATAGAATTTCTGTAGTTTCAACGACATTTTCCAGACGATTAATTCACTAACTTCTACTTGAAAGCTATACCCATACGTGCGTAATACGTCAGAGACTTGAATCTAATAGGATGACATTTTAAGATAACTCCAATGCAATCTAAATCGCATTGACTTAATACATTCATAGTCTAAATAAAGTCCTTACTTATGCCTCAGACACATTTCCAAAGGTCGTCGGAGGGTTTTTGAAGATCGGAGGATATCACAGATGTCTGGGATATTGAAAGGTTATCAGCGGGCCCGCCTACGATTTTTTTTAAAAGTCAGCCCGTAACCTATTCGCTAGAGTATCTATCCCCTAATCGGTGGAAATGTGACTGCGACCTTACTGCCATCACATAGCGCCCCCTACAGATTGCCATACCACGGATCTCTAATGATAGATTATTAGATCCCTGGCCATACGAACTGAAAATAGAATTCTAAATGTTGAATCGCATGCTGAAAGCGCTACTGATACCAAGCATCTCGACGCTGAGGTATCTGATGTTCCAGACGACTAGAATGCAGACAAACAACCGAGCAGAAATAAACACCAATCACGACACGAGTGATCTCCCTTTGAGTGAGATAATATTCCTAGTATCTGCTGCAATCAGTGCAGTTACGGCAGAGAGATTTGTATCCAGTGAGAAAGGTCGCTTACATATAAATGAATCAGGATTGACAAGAAAGCCATTAATACGGAGAGATGAATGTATTATGGTGCGTAGGTCGGAAAGCAGATTTGCAATTATACAGTAACAGGATATTTCAAACATAGTATATTTCCGACAATAATGTCCTTGTAAGAGTTTTATATGTGTTTCTTACCTTCGTTATAATGATTTAAGTTGTATGTGCATGATACACTTCGTAATTGGATGTGTAATACGTTTATAAGAATGTAATTATTAAAATAAGCAGCTTCAACAAAATGTTGTTTTTTTCTCTTATGAAAAAATAATTACATTTTTTTTTTAATATATAGACATATGTTTTTTTCTGTGTATCTGCGCAATATTTTCTTGACGTATTTGATGCATCGTATTTGAAATAATTACTGGTCATTGTAATTTGTGGATTATAAATACTTGTTTATTTCACAGAAACCCTGCACAAAAAAGAAACAATAGTTGCAATAACTCTGGAACTGCAACCAAATATCAAACGTGACAATAGCTATGGGACTAAATCCCTTCCAGTTTGGTACAGTTTGATAACAACTCCCCAGTATCGATATATCTGATCCCCACTTCTTTTTTATACCCCACCACAGTTTGTACTTTAATGACCTGTGTGGGGTGACCAGATGTTGTGAAGGCGGTAGTGTCGCTGCTACTCATTTTCATTGTCAATAAGTAAATGTGAAATCACAACAAAATGACCCCTTGCAGCAAACATGACGTGTACGATATAATCAAATACCTAACACTAACTCTTAAAATAGTGTTGTTGAAATATCCCAAAAAGGGGATCAATGTAAATCCATTCAATCTCAATATTTCGGCCACACTGGGCCCTTATCAAGAGCAAAGAACACACTATTACACAATATCAATATACAATGGACTTTTAAGTCTGCTCATCAAATGCAATATTGTATATTATTCTTGTGAAATATTGTGTTCTTTGCTCTTGATAAAGGCCCAATGTGACCGAACTATTGAGCTTCAGTTGATTTTTACACCAGACATAACTATTAACACAACAGTATCAGCAATGAACACAGAGGAAGCAACAGGGATGGTAACCGCGCCCGTATTTGCAGCAGTATGCCGATGACAACCGCGCCCGTATTTCCAGCAGTATGCCGATGACAACCGCGCCCGTATTTGCAGCAGTATGCCGATGACAACCGCGCCCGTATTTCCAGCAGAATGCCGATGACAACCGCGCCCGTATTTCCAGCAGAATGCCGATGACAACCACGCCCGTATTTCCAGCAGTATGCCGATGACAACCGCGCCCGTATTTCCAGCAGTATGCCGATGACAACCGCCCCCGTATTTCCAGCAGTATGCCGATGACAACCGCGCCCGTATTTCCAGCAGTATGCCAATGACAACCGCGCCCGTATTTCCAACAGTATGCCAATGACAACCGCGTCCGTATTTCCAGCAGTATGCCGATGACAACCGCGCCCGTATTTCCAGCAGTATGCCGATGACAACCGCGCCCGTATTTCCAGCAGTATGCCGATGACAACCGCGCCCGTATTTCCAACAGTATGCCGATGACAACCGCGTCCGTATTTCCAGCAGTATGCCGATGACAACCGCGCCCGTATTTCCAACAGTATGCCGATGACAACCGCGCCCGTATTTCCAACAGTATGCCGATGACAACCGCGCCCGTATTTCCAGCAGTATGCCGATGACAACCGCGCCCGTATTTCCAGCAGTATGCCGATGACAGCTGCGCCCGTATTTCCAACAGTATGCCGATGACAACCGCGCCCGTATTTCCAGCAGTATGCCGATGACAACCGCGCCCGTATTTGCAGCAGTATGCCGATGACAACCGCGCCCGTATTTCCAGCAGAATGCCGATGACAACCGCGCCCGTATTTCCAGCAGAATGCCGATGACAACCACGCCCGTATTTCCAGCAGTATGCCGATGACAACCGCGCCCGTATTTCCAGCAGTATGCCGATGACAACCGCCCCCGTATTTCCAGCAGTATGCCGATGACAACCGCGCCCGTATTTCCAGCAGTATGCCAATGACAACCGCGCCCGTATTTCCAACAGTATGCCAATGACAACCGCGTCCGTATTTCCAGCAGTATGCCGATGACAACCGCGCCCGTATTTCCAGCAGTATGCCGATGACAACCGCGCCCGTATTTCCAGCAGTATGCCGATGACAACCGCGCCCGTATTTCCAACAGTATGCCGATGACAACCGCGTCCGTATTTCCAGCAGTATGCCGATGACAACCGCGCCCGTATTTCCAACAGTATGCCGATGACAACCGCGCCCGTATTTCCAACAGTATGCCGATGACAACCGCGCCCGTATTTCCAGCAGTATGCCGATGACAACCGCGCCCGTATTTCCAGCAGTATGCCGATGACAGCCGCGCCCGTATTTCCAACAGTATGCCGATGACAACCGCGCCCGTATTTCCAGCAGTATGCCGATGACAATCTCATTGAAATCGTATCAACCTCAGCTTTTGTGCTTCTATAGTATATCGATATACAGTGGCAAGTATTTCAAAGATGATGTTAAATGATATTGCGCTTCTATATATATCGCTATACAGGGGCAAGTATTTCGAAGATGATGTTAATGATATTGCGCTTCTATATATATCGCTATACAGTGGTAAGTATTTCGAAGATGATGTTGATGATATTGCGCTTCTATATATATCGCTATACAGTGGCAAGTATTTCAAAGATGATGTTAAATGATATTGCGCTTCTATATATATCGCTATACAGTGGCAAGTATTTCGAAGATGATGTTAATGATATTGCGCTTCTATATATATCGCTATACAGTGGTAAGTATTTCAAAGATGATGTTAAATGATATTGCGCTTCTATATATATCGCTATACAGGGGCAAGTATTTCGAAGATGATGTTAATGATATTGCGCTTCTATATATATCGCTATACAGTGGTAAGTATTTCGAAGATGATGTTGATGATATTGCGCTTCTATATATATCGCTATACAGTGGCAAGTATTTCGAAGATGATGTTGATGATATTGCGCTTCTAAGGTGATGTTAAAGAGATTGCTAATGATGATAACTAAATTATCCGTGATGATAATGTAGTTGTTGTTCGTATGTTGCTTGTGGTGGCCATGTTAAGAGTAAATTTAATACATAACAATCACTGTTAACCCTGCGACGTTTGATTAGTACGTGAAATAATTGACTATATATGGTTATGACACGCAGAGAGAGATTAAGTTCTGGTGACTTTCATTCTTTTGTACTTTCGATGACTTACATCGACTTATCAGGGAATTAACCAAACGTCGATAAATCTTTAATCTGAAATATAACCAATCAATCCTATACCGTAATGTTTCTATTACAATGTCCAAACAATTACAAGGTCTGTTTTAATGATGTTATAGAACATTGTTTATTGCAAAACTTTTTATTGATATTTTCATTTTGTTTGATTGATTAAGACAAAAATCATGTAATACTATGCAATACAGAAGAAAATAAGCATATACCGTTGTGTGTTATGTGAAGTATATCACTATGGGTTTTAATCCAATAAGGATCATTAATTTGGAGTAATACGGTACTTAAAATGAATGATATATAAAGATTATTTACTTCATTATTTGTGTTTACACACTCTAAAACATTTATCAGTTAATCGAAAATGCGCCTCAACTATTGAACGGAATTCGTATAGAATATGATGATAACATTGTTAATGTGTTTAAAGACACACAGAACGTAACAATCTGCTGTTACATCGGTATCTTGGAATTCTGTCGACATTCATAAATTTAAAACATAAATTCTAACATTAATCAAAGATCTGCAGTCATATTGGACGTTTTTTTTAAATTTTATACATATTTCCATATGTGCTTGATACCTTATGGATACAACTAAGAGTGCTGTAAATGTTGGATACGAATTTATAGACAGTACTTTATGACGATGACCGAATAGCAAGATATAATACCAAGGTTACTACTGGATCATTTAATATCAAGATTTCGTATTGTTTGAGCAAACATTTCAACAGATCAAGATGTTGTTGGTTGAGTACAAGACGTCGATAATTGCCAGTTTCAGGCCGGCATCTTCTGTCGTCAAATCTTCAAAGAGTCAACGAATTAAAGATCGTAGACAGGTGAGTAGTCTTGCTTGATACATTAGATGTGGTCTATGACGTCACCTGTCTATACATGTATGAGAACAAGCTTACAATGGGTTATATAGAATCACCCTGGATCTGTGTAACCACTACCTTACTTTCAGGACCGTCTCCCGGACAACCCGGCACTGATGTCATACTTGGGAATGTAGTTATGACGTTCGGGGCTCCGGGCTGGGGGCTTGATATCTTATCCGCTACACTGGACCGTCCCTCTCCTCTCGAATATGTTTGTAGTTAGAGCAGTATTGTGTTATCTTAGATTTAATTCAATTCATTTATAATAATTATTTGTCCATCAATCATGTTTCTGACTTATCACTCAAAGCAATGACTCTTTTCAGCTGGAGATTGATGCACGAGGTGGCAACCTTAGACAAACTTCTTTAAAATTGTTTGAATCGTTTCGCTCAAAGTATTGGACTATTTTAAATAACTGAGTTTCCTACATGATCAATGTTTTTGAATGGTAGAATAAATTGCAATTATCGGTAAACCAAAATAAATTAGCGACACTTTACACTTAAATTAGAGACGTTGGTTTAACGTCGCTTACTAACCCCAGAGTGCCAGCATTGTATAGGGTGTGCCACATTGTCCTGGCATTGACTAATTCGTTTAAAGTAAGCGACATAATCATACTGTAATGACAGTCAAACCTGCAACACATTTCTATCACGACCGACTGATGAATGTTGTTGGCATTCTTATCAGTGTGAAGTGGACAGTTCGTAGCTGTAATTCATTATTATTTTGATTATATGTTTGTCTCAAATTCATGAAGAATATTCAGCACAAACGTCACAGTTTTCTTTGCAATTTCTATGCACACTCAAATGTCCACCATCAGACTAATTTGAGTACATTTTGTGACTTGAGATTTGAGTGATGAGTGTATCTGTTATAAGCACGGGCCCAGCTCTACCAGTGTCACCAAGGTTACCAGTGTCACCAATGTTATAAGTACTTGCTATAATGCTTGCTGAACATATTGATTGTTATTCTCGTGTCAGTTTCAATACGTTTGACAGTGATTTTCAACACTATTATGCCTTTAACAAATATAGAAATATATTATAGAAGTCTGACGATAAAGAATGTAATTCTATACTCCGTATCGGTCTAAAGATATGCTCTTCATTTAGTCAAGGGATTCCCACTTTCACGATACAATAAGCTTTCTGATGTTACAAATTTGAACAGGTGTACTTCATGATACAAACGTATGTCACGTCTTTCATTATTTGATTTTTCTGCTGTCATGATTCAAACGTTTAAAAATTGTAAATGACTTTGTAAAAATTATTCGATTCAAATATGTATCGACTAAATCGTTGACATTCCATCTCGATACTCGTACCTGGACTACAATAAATGATAAAGATAAATGATTGATATAAGGGTTCCTTACAAGAATAGGGAAGAGTTCTACTCTTATAATCGTTATATAAATATACATTGTATATAATATGGATTTGACAGTTTTAAAACAAAGTTTTAAACAAAATGAATGAAAGCTATGTGATAAGATATCACTCATTTGTGTGTTAAATGTTTTGCTAGCACTTTTTGCATGTTAACCCTTAATTGTCTTATATAGACCTCTTGTATTCAATTATTGGGAATAAATGTAGTTTCCCTTTATAAAATACATTCGGTTTTTAACAGAAACTAAAATTTTCCATAAGAGTGATCAGTTTTATTAATTAATCCGCCAATCGAATCAAAATCGTCATCATAGTTTGTCCTAATTATAAAGGCAAGCACGTGTATACGCTTGTTATATAATGTTGCTACACATGGAAATGCATGTCACCCAGTGTTAAATCATTCCAACTATGTTCAAAAGAATGACCGTAATTTATGTAATCACATGCGTCATTGTGTAGCATTGAATGACACTTTATTATCATTTATGAATGCGGTCACTGATCCAAAGTTATCTCATATCCATTCAATACATTTAACAATACAATCTATAGCGTCGTGTTAACTAGTTGATTCATTAAAGAATTAGTCGCTTTATCAACTCTGAAGAACTAGGTCGGAAAGGAACACTTTTAAAATCGTACTAGCCATTCTATGCGCTTAGTGTCGAGTTAAATAATCTCCAAGTTAAGAATAAAGACCGTTTTATACGGTAACTTATCCGTTAAGTAAACTTGTACTATTGGAAATATAACGCCGGTTAAATGTTATAGAAAGTCGGATTGAACATACATTGTAAAATATTTGCTGTCATTCAGTGTTAATTATATTTCTAGCCTGATTATTCTCGGATCAATATAAGCGTAATGGTGGAGTGCACGCAACAATAATTGATTTTTAATTGAATATGCCGAGCAGTAGAATTTATTAGATAGTGGAAATAAACGGATATACAGTGACATTAGCATTTTGGGTTTAACACTACAATAATAATCATGAGAATTGGAAATGAAACTGGATATAATAGGAAGGTATGTACGCATTAAAAGAGAAGACAGCTACGTCTAATACAATATACGATTCGAATATGCATAGATAATAGAATCACACGATGAGATATCATTCGAAGTCTTGAGCCACCAGTGGCTTCCATATTATGTACTTTTTGTTGCTCGAACGAAATTCTCCACTTTTTCTTCATGGTCGTAGATCGCCGTACTCTTCTTTAAAATACGATTGTGTTCTATGTTTGCAGCAAAACTTAAGTATTGTCATCATTTAATATTCATGTACAGACAAGAAAGTCGAAGAGAATGGGCGATAGAGGAGAATGCATCGTCATTTTTAGTGATACTTAACCTAGTTTTTAAATTGAATCTTTTGTACACCTTCAACTTTCTGAAAGTTTCTATATAATAAGTGTATTTTGTATATGATAAAGGTATAGCCAATATGCGGGGACCCTTGTTTAAATGGTAATTTGATAGTATTTTTGTTAGTAAAACATTTACAAATTAGCAGTTTTTGTATTCAGGTTTACGTAAAATATAACCTGGTAACAGTACGAGTCGGTCGTGAATGGAATAAAACACTTAGCAACATTATCTAGTTGTCAAACAACGTACGACTTGAATAGAGGACACAGCCCATTTTGTCATGGAATCCACAACAAAACATTACAATGTATATAACGTGCTTACTTTCATAGATACTTACTTTCAAACGTCGATAGTTACCACATAATGGGCGCTACCCACACATTCACAGCGATATATCGACTTTTCTGTTTATTCAATATGATCAGGTGTCAATGAAGGGTATAGAAAAATTGAACAATTCATATTTGTTTAGGGTATTGAATGACCGACCTGCACAAGTGTACATATCACCCTCGTATATAATACAGCGCTACCTCACCGGAGTGGTCCTTTCTTGAGCAACCAATTCTCTTCCACAACATTATCAATATTCCTATTGCTAGAACTTATTATCAATTTAAGCTATCAAGAGCAACAACTTCTCTATAACAGTAAATCATTGTGTCTTCCACAGCGTGTTGCTCTGGAGAGGTTGCACTTTTTACATATATAATACAATACAATACAATACGATACGATACGATACGATACGATACGATTTATTTCGGCATTAAACATTTTACAACATTTTTTGCCACATATATAGTCGGTGAGAGAGAATTAGTCATCAGAGCATAGTAAAGATTTAAAATGAAATATGGTGGTAGTTACATAATGTCAGACAAATATTGAACACAAATAGTAATATAAGTACAGTGTAATTTTCACAGATTTGTAGAATTTTTTTCCACATAGCGAAGTAGATAAATTTTGCCAAATAATCTGAAAAATAGCCAGTTATTGGGCAAATTCACATGTTATTCATAATTTAAATTTTGCTGTAAATACTTAAAAGATAGATGATGCAGATATCAAATACGAATTATATTCGCACTGTTAAAGCAATAAACTCCTGAATATAATCATGTTTAAAGATACGTATCGAGCATACAGTAAAACCTCATTTAAAGACCACCCCGAAGTTAAGACAACCTCACAATAAGACCATGTTTCATGGACCCGTTTTTGTTTTTTTTCTTCCACATTTTAATTAGATAATCTGACCACCATCTCACAACTGACACCGACTTTCTTCAAAACCAATAGTGCTCTTATTATTGAGGTTTTACAGTAGACACTTATTAAACGTGTATCATGATAACAGAAATGTATTTAATGATTCGTCTTGATTTATGTGCTTTTTTTTCAAAGTGATATATTGATTTATCAAAGCTAATGACTTGGAATTGAAAGTGTGCGTGCTTCCGAACAAACATCGCTTTCAATAGATCTATACGACCATTACAATCATCGCAAATAACATTAGAAGCATACAATAGAATAGACAGAAATATTCCTATCGGTATCATAGAGCAATTAGGCTACATATACGATAACATTGTATTTTAATCTCTCACAATCCCACACCAATTTATTCAATGTCCAAAATATTTTGATGATAATCAAAATTTATATTTTGTTATTACAACAACATCGCCAAGACTTAAATATTTTACTAATAAAAAACAACCATGATTCACTGAACGACATACCCATCTTGTTGTATGGGTTAGCAAGGGGAATTCTAATTTAGAAGGCCTGGATATAATACCTTAATCCATATGTATTAACAAAGCAGATTTTCTATTCTAAATCTGAATTTGATCCGGGCTGTGATCGGCGCTTTATGTACAACTAAACAAGATATACACGTTTATTCTTTGGACCTAAATTAAACTATTCAGATAAGGGTTTTGTTTGTACAATAAGATTACAGTTCGATTATTTCTCTCAATATTTGTTCGGAAGTACTTATAAGCCCTTGATAAATGTACCTGACTGTGATATCAAACTGTGGATAGATCGATACTCTATGCACTTCAGTAATGATAGCATGTTTGTTATCATTCAACAACGAATAATAAATTGTGCTGCAACTCAAGTACATGTTTCAAAGGTACATTAGCGTTCTAAATCACTGTTAAAGGTACATTAGCGTTCAACATCTTTTAAAGTTACATTTGCGTTCAAAATCACTGTTAGAGGTACATTTGCGTTCAACATGACTGTTAAAGATGTTTTAACATTCAAAATAGTTGTTAAAGGTACAACAATACCGTTTAACCCTCTTTTAAAGGCATATTAGCGTTCAAAATCACTGTTAAAGATGTTTTGACATTCAAAATAATTGTTAAAGGTACATTAGCGTTCAAAATTAGTGTCCTTTAGAAATCACAATCAAAGGTATATTGGCGTTAAAATGCAATAACGTTCAGAATCACTGTTAAAGATTTAAACACAATGCGTTAGCAGCTAAAGACAGTGTTTCAGTGACAAGTATATTGCATATAAAATAAAGAATAAAATCATTACTGTTGACTCATTACATGAAACCGATCGCATCAGCAACGAGGTAAATGTGTATAACAAATAGTGTCCTTTTGTAAATTGAAGACTCTTTCCGCTTAAAATGTGTACGTTTATAGTGTAATGTGGATAGCACATTTGTATACTTAAAGACTTTTATAGGACTAACTTGACAAAGGCGCAGTTTTTTAGACTTTCCTATTAAAATGACTACATTGTTTTAATGTGTATTAGGTAATGTGGATAAAACATTTTCTTGTTAACTTCTCGACATGTTTTTTACATAATTTTATTTGCCATTGACACATTCCTTGAGAAATATATCTCCACTAATGTAGTTTAATTCTGAATCAAAATGTAACGTTTAACTATCGTTTGAAGACTTACAATCCTACCATTAAGTCCTCCTTACGCTGCTGTGGTTACCATTGAGAATCGTTGAGAAGTAACTATGTTTTCCTTACCGCTAAAATTGTTCAAAACATGTCGATGACATTTAATCTGATTGATCCATATTTTCGCTAAAACCTTAAAACGTTCAATTCTCTTTTGTATAATTCTTCCAATCCAAATATTTTGCGACTTAAAACCGACAAATAATGTAATAATTTGTTATTCTTAAAAATAATTTGTTATTCTAATAAAATAATTTGTTATTCTTAAATTTAAGGCGGATTATTCCATCATAGAAATAAAGTCAAGAGACTTGCGATTGGTCAAACTTCTACGAAAGACCAGTGATAATTTTTTTGTTCAGCACTTCATATCAAAAACAAAATTGTGAAAGTGTGAATAATGTAATCAAGATTTTAACAAAAACTGTTTTAGGATAGGAAATGATGAACTGGGTGGTCACACTTGCTTTTTTGCATTTCAAAATTCTTCGTGTCATTTAAAAAGCAAATTGGGCATTTATAGTTTATAACAACGGCAGATAATAAAACTATTTTCTCTTATAAATAAAACATACCACACATTTAAGCCAATGACAATAACTCAAAGTTTCCAGCCCCAAAACATGAAATAGCATGTCGAGTGTTAGGCTATAGCAAAAAAATAGAAATACTTCTAAACATATAAATTTACGAACATCTCTAATCTTGTTTCGTATTTTTCAAGAACGACAACTCTGGACAAGGAACTCATTCGCAATCTCATATTTTTGTGTATGAATGTTGAGATATTTAGCGCTGTGTTAGAAATGCCTTCACACAATACAACTTTTCGCAATGAATAAAATTTGTCAAAATCAGTTTTAATAAGCTATGAACGTGCAATATTCAAGTTGTAGATCAAATCATCTCTAAATGCTCTTGTTAACCGTGTGTGTTAACTTATCGGCCCATTATCTGTAGGTACTTTTTATGGCCCTTGCAGAGATAGCAAACAGCCCACATGGTTGTACTGATACTCAATCGACATGTTCAAATAACACATTGAATCGTGGTCAATAACAGGCACATTGTCATAAGGAACGTTTTAAATGATAAAACCCACTATACCTTATTGTACCAGCCATTTTTGTAGGTATAGAAAGTTTTATGTTTAATTAGGCTGTGCACAAAAGAAACTCCATTAAAACGACTGAAAGGATTTGGGAAGCATATGAGGTTACATAAATAGAAGCTTTCAAAGAATCAATTAACACGACCGTGTCAGTTTTAAAATATAATCTTCGATAAGAGATTTGTGTCTAAGTTTGTTAAGTATCGAATTCTGGTAACATTCAAAAACACGTATAAATGTGATAAGACTTGGATTCTTAGGATTCTTTCATTGTTGGTAATTATCTTTCATTTTTTAAATCACTCTAGTCTGCCTGCGTAGAATGTTTAAGTAATGAACTGTACTTTGATCTTATTTCGGAAGATTTCTGAATTTATCCGTATTCTTTAAGCTTCTTCGAAGCAATAATACCTTAATTTCTACGAATTTCGATGTTTTTCCTCAAAGTTTCAAAAAATATCTGTCTTATTAATTAAGCGCTTTAAGGAATATTTTTTCATTGTTAGTATTTCTTCATTAAGGTTAAGGTACACGTACCTTCGATGCACCTTTACTATTTAGCAAAAACTTAAGGAATGGGAAACAACGAGTGTGACTTTCTAAAAATCTTAGAAGTATGAACTCTGAAGACGAATGTTTCAAAGTTAATGATGTGAACATTGTATGACATAATTCTAAACCGTCTCAGGTCGAATAAGAATTATGTTATGTTTTCAAACGTCGCGTCAGATTTTGGCATCAACATGAAAAATCGACTGTCCATAATTATAAAACTTTTAAAATAAATACAAAGAGTTAGAATAGAAAACTTATTTTTATGTGACTGAAAGCAAAAATAGCCGGCATTATCATAGCTAACATTTTAACGAACAAAGTGTGTCTTATTCGTATGAAAAAGGCGAATAGTATAGAGGGGCGTGAACCACGAATGTTTCATTTAAAATTTCCAAGATTATTGAGGCCAAATAATAGGCAATGTCTGACAAGCCTTTAAGAATGTGGCGAAAATCAAGTGCGTAATAACATTACCCATTACATATTTTTCCAGTCTGAGGTTTGTCGACACAAAATGGCTTTCATTTGAGCTTGTTTCAACTTCAAAAACTTATTTTGCTGTGTTTGATTAAACTGTGCACATGAACGACTCATATTATGTAGTGTGAATTCTCAAAATTCAATTAGTCGGTTAAATATTTTACGTAAGGATAAAAAACGTATATTTCTATTGCACAGTAATCTATCGAACATTGGAGCCATCCAACTATAATACAACAGTACGGTAAATAACGCACAGTGAGTTCATATGCACTTTGTGAAAGCACTTGGTGATTGGTTCACGGTACATGGTTTATTTTCTGTGTCGTAGGAACAAATTTCACAATGTGGGCTTATCCCGTTAGGATTAATTATTTCAAATTAGACGCCTCTGTATTGCATCCGTAACTTTTCCAAACCATTCTACTATAACTTGATACTTGTGTATTTACAATTAGGACATTCTGACTGCATAATAAACAGCGTTATAGTCTATAGGACAAAGCCATTAGCTGGTTCTGATAAAAGCAACACTACTATAGAATAAACGTGAGATGAAATATAACTTTTATAAAAAAAACTTTTGTCAATTATCAACTTGATAATTCTGCCTCATCTGTGCCATACATTCTTGCCATATTATACGTACGTGACATCGCCAGACAAATTTCGGGCTTATTGTTATCAAAATCTGCTTTAAAAATGCGCTGTCGGCGATATCGATAAGCCTAAATGGATGATTTTCGTTAATTTAATAAACTGTCGAAGGAACACTTGATAACATAATATAATAATTTACTTACTAGTAGTACTTACTTAATGCAATGCAACCTCTCCATAGCAAACAGTTTTTTAGGCTGGCACTTTTCGGCAGTTGTTGCGAGGTTGTTGCTCTTATTAGAAGTAAACATTCACTACGGGAAAACTGATAATGTTGTCTAAAACATGGTTCCCCAAGAGGGGGTCGCTCTGAAGAGATAACTCTGTAATAATACCCCAATAAACTTCGACGAAACTCCTTTATTATTATGTAAAATTGATATTCATGCAGGTCACAGATTAGACATTGTCATTATTAGCACGAAAACAAAGTACAATACTGTCATTTAAATTCTACCTGGTAAATAATCAATCAGTTCAAAAACATTTCAATTTTATTTATTGATCCACAAAGATATGTATTTCAACTCTGCTTTGTGGAATGTGTTTCATTGTACCATATGCACGAGTGAAGTTTGGGTGTTTGGTTGCAAAATGAATGTTTGTGTTGTTTGTTGCATTTCAGATGACAAAGTCTGCACCACCAGAACGCACTCCAATGTCAGGACGCACTAACCATGCACACGTCACAAGACGACGCACGCATTTTAAATCCACAAAACCAACTGACCTTGTCATCAGTGTTGAAGATATTTACCAATCAGCTGAGAGGGAAAGACTCAGTTATAGCGCAGCATTCAGACGACAAAATCTCGAGCAGGCGCAAAGCCAGACTCAGTTCTTCCGGCAGGGAAGTCCTATTTCCCGCCCAAACACAAGTGCTAGCAGGCACATGATGGCTTCCAATCGGGAAACACACACACCATATAGTACATGGAGTGAACCGGTGTTATCCCGACCTAGCTCCATCGTTCCACATCCAGGTGATATTGTGTTTTATTCGTACCGTAAAAACAACATTGCATATCATGTACAAAACATTGCATCATTCATATTAATATTTCGAAGTCGGGATATCGGTATGTTTTAAGTGTGATTGACCAAACGTTATGCTGTATAGACCAATTCGGATTGATTCATGAACAATTTTAGTCTAGCAATACAACATGCTTAATATTTCAGTCCAGGAACACTGATTAGGTTATCAGAGCACCGGGCGTATTGTGCAAATTCAGTATAGCATATTCATATCTTTCTTAATAACACACAGACCCACATTTCATACCATACAATGACTTAGCTTCGTGAAGCAATGTAACACTGTCTCCAGTTTAATCTAGGTAAACCAAAATCTGATTATTTGTGAACAGCTAAATCCTGACAACCTTTCAATAGTCAGAACTGGAAATAATCCAAATGATTGGAGGGCTAATAACCAAAATCAATGAGGTGTCGGTAACATTCAAATAATTTCGTCACCAATTACGAAAATCCTGACTGATTACTTTGTAATAGCTCGTCTGCGTGTAGGAATCGTAAATTTAACGTACGAGACCATTAATTACATGTACAGGTAACAGATTCTCATCTAGAAAGGTTCCCATTCTCCTAGCGTAACATAGTTTTCGACTGGCCTATTATAAATAATAGCTCATACATGTTGTACATATGTCTGGAAAAAATTGTTTCTTCTTGTGAATAGAGCAATCCAAGTAAATATACATGCGTGCTTGTTGCTGGTGTGGGTATCACAAACAAGGGTTATAGCAAGGGAACGGATATAAATATGCACTATGTAATCTTTGTTATAAATTTATTAATTTGATGCTAGAGTTAATTTTTATATAAAAATGATACAATCGATGTTATTATTTTGCCTGGAGCAACAATACAGTCGTAAACTTTTGATTGGTTTGAAAGGCAAAATGCAATACAAATGTCATGGTGTGTCCCACGCGTGTTATAGTAGGCTATGATGAAAAACTGGTTTTAATAATTCATTGAAGTATATACATGCATAAGAATAAGCTTTGTTTTATTTTTTTTGAAATGTATTATTTTCATTGCAACACGCCCATCATTTTGAAATTAGACTGATTCACCATTTCATATGATTTTGACACAGACTTAAATTTAAAATTTAATGCTTTGTATGTATTTGCTCATCATTTGTAATTCATATTCTGAAATTGAAGAAATGTTACAACTCACTCAATTTATTTTTTATCAGTATTAAGTTGTCTCGTTTAATCATATCATACGAACAGTTTATTTCACTAGTCTCTGTCACAACGGAACATTTTTATTTTTATATCAATATAACAGAAAACGGCTATAGTTCGGTTTTTTTTTAATTATGTTTGCGTACAAAACACTTACTAAGAGTCAATAATTATAACAGATAACATATATATTTAGAACTGCGCCACCTGGTGGAGGCAGACGAAATTTCAGACGAAGACGACGACGATATGGCACATCGAACACCAATGACAGTTACCTTTTCCTCTCCTAGCAGAGACTGTTGTGAAATAATAGGTAAGTGAATGATCGCCGTAAAGTAAACACCAGTAATAACAGCAATAGCAGGAGTATTACTGCTACTTATCACTGCCAGTGGTACTTGCATGAATACCGCTAAATAGTAGTTTACGACTGTCGGTAGTTAGGGCAGTCATAGTCATACTGCTCCTTATAACAGCAGTAATTGAATACTTAATTATATAAATTGTAAAAACCTCAAATACAGAAGCTGAAGTAACGTTACAGGCAATATGGAAGGGTTAACTTGTTACATTCTGAATACCAATACATTCTCAAAATTATAGTAAATAATAGAAAGCGCTAGTTTGTCATAATCCTCCGTTTATGACTGCATATTACAACATTACCGACAAGTTGTTTGGTTGTATGGCAGTGTTTATGCAGTGGCGCTGCAATTGCTGTTATTGCGACTGATATCATCTTCACATTGATAAGTGATTGTCACTTCCTAGCGCCGTACAAATGTATGCAAGCAAGGAATTGGTGCAATACCAACAGTATACGATATAAAAAATGTTTTCGTCAACATTGCCTCTGAAATTTACGGCCGTCATCATCGGGTTCTGCCTGATGCTCAATAACCTACTGAACCATATATATTGATTCTGTTTCAATCAACCTAGCACAATGCATAGTTCATACAATAACTTTCTGTAAGTTCCACTGACAAATAGCACCAAGTTCTCAACATATATTGTCTTATTTCAGGACCACAATTGTGTTACGAATGCAGAAAAAATCGCATACGGCAAGTCAGCAGAGAGAGGTCAGATTATTTCTTTCCAACGTTAGAACCATCAGAGGATAACCTAACAACTGCAGCAATTGTAAGAAAATATCTCCCTGGACTTAGTGAGCAGGAAGTGGAAGACAAATTAGCACGTGGGGAAATTGCGCGACCTTCAGTGAAAAAACAATCAAAACCAGTAGAATTCTCTGATGAAGAAGATGAAGTACGTCCAAAAGTTTCAAACAAAAAAGTTACCATAGCTCCGACTGAAAAAGATACAAAAAGGAACAAAATCATGCCAAAGAACAGTAGCGAACTTTTTTTCACTAATGTAAGGGACTTGAACTATAAAATAATCAGCGGAAGTGCAAATCGAAATGTAGGATTCAAAGCTCAATCTCAAGAAAACACTGTAAAGAAAATTGAAGATTCGTCATCATCATCCTATTTTCCAACATTCGTCAGTCCACGCAAAGTTAAAATGGTTCAAGAAACCAATTACAAAACCTATTTTGCGCCACCACTTATTGAAAAAGATAAGCAAGACGTAGAACCTCAGTTTTTTGCCGGTTCCACAGGAGAATACACACTACCTGAAAAATTGCCCGATGAACTGGTATTTGTTGATAAAGATGGCATTTCAGTTAAAGCTAGCAGCTCGCAAGGATTTACTGCTAAAGAATCCGCGGCTGCTGAAGGAAAAATAAAACCGTTGCATGCAGAAACTGAAGGACAAACTAAGGAAAAAGAAAATGAACTCGAAATGCTAAAAGAAGATGAAGAAGAAGAGGAGGAAAGTGAAATAAACACTGTGAAAACAGAGGAAGATGAAAACACAAATGAACGCAAGCAGAATGTTGAAGAGAATAAGGGTTGCAATGAAACTAAATCAGAAATTTCTCCGACAAAGGATGAGTCTGTTGATTCCGGCAAGGAAAACATTGATGACAGTATTAAAAATACAAGTGATACGAAAGAACAAAAGTGTGAAGGTACAAGCTCGTGATATTAAGAAAACGGAAAGGTCAGACAATAAACAACCTTATAGAAAACAGTTTATGTCTATGTTCATTTTTGTTTAGCATCATTATTTAAGCAGCGTTTTATATTTCTCTAACCGGGGATGGCAAGGTTATATGTATGTGTTAACGTCAATGTACTGATAGGTTTGGTAAGTTATACTATACGTTTGTTTTGAGTTATGAATAAAATAATGCATAACTATTTCTTATTCTAGTGTTTTTTGGTTTATAAGAAACCACATTTACCCGAGTATTCCAGTGGTCAACAGAATCGAGGTCAAGGGGCTCGAAATTCGGGTGTGACAATATGTTATTTATAAACTGAGAACATAGATAAAATTGCTTATTAAGTAATTCATCGATCACGTGTGGAAGTTGTCTTCTAGTAAGCCTGCAAGGTTACATCAGTCGGTAGAGCATGAGACTGTCAAACTGGAGGTAGAATGTTCGAATCCCGGGTTAAGCGTAAATTTGCCTGAAGATAACACATCCAGTTATTTGCCCTCCATCTGGGATTCGAGAAGAAAGTGGGGGGTTTGCTGATGAGCAGGTTAGTACTGGTTGTTTACCCAGGAACAGTAGTTACATCACCTGACCGTTATACATAATTGGACTAATTTGAAAAAGAACGACGTTAGAGAACCATGGATGTGCAAGAACAACAAATTCAGGAACATTAATAGTCATATAACACATGCATTAAACATTGTTTTTCCAAATAAGTAAATAGTGAATTTGATTAAGTTGAAAATATACCAGAATACATGTACTTGGAATGTTATACTTCATAAGACGTACCTAATAAGTGTTATCTCATTATCAAAACAACAAATAGTATTTAGTGAGACCATCATTTTCAGTGAGGCAAGTTGCAATTTTCCAAGAAATCATGAACCGGTTAAAACATTACGACCTGTACTTTCAACATGACGATGCTACCTTCTGGTTTAAATAGTCCTTCATCGTGTTAGACGTTTTACACGCGGTTAGATATGGGCAATACCATTATCAGTCGAAAGTCGCATTCTAACATGGAACAACTGAGGAGACAGCCCTACACAGTATTTCTGGTAGTTTTCCTTCCGTAGAACACACCCATCCACCCCCCTCCCCAAACACGCTCTTGGAACACTGTCTGATTATTGTTCTACAAACAAACAGACGTTGTTCTTCTCGATATTTTTGTTCAAATCGCCAATAGACACCACTCTATCTCTGCTCAAATTTCAATTTTGGTGATGCAAAAGCTGGTCAGTTCAGCCTCGTTACAAATTGCTGCACTTTATCTGCTAATGAGGTCATGTCCGTTAGGACAAGTCAACTTATAACTGTCCAAACTATCAAGGGAGGCTATCCATACCGAAAATGGCAATTTACAAGAAAATCGCGTTTGTTTCCCCTTCACTTGATATTTACATTTTGTAAGCGAAGGCACTGAGAATTAAATTAAATAACATGTATTTAGAAAGGATAAAATGAACGCACCTATATTCTTGCAAAAGCTGAATACGCAACCGCAAAATGGTTATTCTTGTATTTGATGCAATAGTTGTATATTGTTCAATAATTACACATACCGTGTACAATGGGCTAGTTGGTTAAGGCGTTCGCCTTGGGAGCGGGAGTCCGGAGGTTCGAATCCAAAATTATCATACACAGACTCTCTCTCTATAAGTACTTTTAAAATATATATTATCATCAACAATTTGATTTGATTCCCTCATATGTTCCCAGTTCTAACATTAACACAAAATCCTCTCTTAAGTACCATGGTTTAAAACGAAAGATGAGAGATATGAACGTGTTATCACGTGACAACTACTGTCAGTCACTCGAGCCATTTCGGTAGAATAAAAGGCGATTTGAGGTGGTTAATTTCGCTAGATTTTCTTATTCTCCCGCAAGCTGATATAAATAGTTTACCGAGTTATACCGAGAGCATTTCCCTTTATGTTTTTGGTCTGATATAATATCCGTGAACAACTTGTTGTCTACGCTCATTCAGAAATGGATTCATGTGCCTCCTTTTGGCCCCTCCAACTCTCCTTGATTCGTTTTGGTAATCAACCAGCTAATTCCTTATTGTATACTGCCTTTTTTTCCATGGGATTCTTCCACGCATCGTTCAAAATGGTTCATGTACTTCACACTTTATGTTTGAGCATTTATAAACAAGAACTGTCTTGAAAAAAGGTAGTCGGCGCAATTTGAATGTTAAGATTTGTTGTGCAACATGAAAAAAATGCCGAGATTTTACGATTGCTGGTCACTCCAGATCCAAAATGTATTTCGGTAAATCACCGAAATTCAATGGATTTCGGTAGGGTAACGTATCCCTCATCAAGGTGAACCAAAACGCGTCAATGTAACAAACGTTGTTCGGTTGAAGAGAAGTTTGTTTAGTGGTCAACCTAAGATTTGATTGGTTTACGCAAAGCTGTGTATCTCAATAATTTTGGAAGCACTATATAAAAGGTGAAAATACTCGTAAACTTACATTTTTTAAATATCTTTTTGCGCAATATATATTAATAATTGTTTTCTAGCTTCCCTTATACTATGCAGACAACATATACTATTACATCAAGTCGGCCGTTGACTGTGCTTTATCTGATCGGACATCATGTACATATATGTGAATATATACACTTGCTGATTCTGCAAAATTGACACACAAATTAATTCTCTGGTGATTGATGTGTAGACAAAAAACCCAAAATGTATCAGTTTATGAGAAAAAAAACTACGATGCATCTTTTTACTTGTTTCCATTTTAAGATTGCATGGTTCTCTGGGCAGGTATAACACGGAGGTTATATTTTAGTAGCATTCTGTTAATGATTGAAAATGTGTTCACTTAGAACATTTTCTCTTTAGATATTTTTTAGGGTGAAACGTCTTGGGAGGAAATGACTTGGGGTGAAACGTCTGACAACCGCTCAAACCCATGACCCCTAAACGCTAAATATGGTGCTGTATTGTCGGAGCTAACTGGGCGGCAATCTAACCCTACACCACTTCACTTCTCCCATTTCTGGAATTTTAGGCTCTACCACTAAAATTCATCAAGGGGAAAAGTGCACCTGATGTGGGGCTTGAGTCCACAACCCCTAAACACAAGTAGGCGCCCTATCGACTGAGCTTATTGGGTGGCTGTCTAACCCCACACAACTATACCACCATGAACCGTCTAACGCCGCTGCCACTATTGAAGCAAATTAAGGGGAAAAGTGGAACCCTCAACCCCTGAACACTAGTAGGCCTACAGCACTTTACTGACTGAGCTATCATTGTGGCCGTCTAACCCCACACCACTACATTGGATTTTTCATCTGTCCGATGAAGATTGTGGCAACATGTGGCAATTAAAGGGCAAAATATAGTGGCTTTTGGCAAATATTATGCTATTAAATATCATAATATTAGAATATTACATTTTTCGGACCAAATGGTGCTAAATGTAGGAATATACGTCGAAAAAAGAGCAAAAGGTAGATCTAGTGAATTTTAGCAAGTGGCTGAAGTACCTAATGTGTGCAAAATATAGCCAAATGTTGCGATAAAAGGGCACATGTAGAGACTTGTATCTAATTTGGTTGAAATTTAATACCAACTGTAATTTAAAAGTAATGGTGTGAGCAACATGTGACTAAATATAGCAACTTGTTGCTATAAATACGGACGGCAATAGACCCATGAAGCCGGTCAAATATGTATTCTATGACATATCCATGGAAACCATTATAAATGCCACCGGATGGGACCGTGCTGTATTGTATACTATTCGCCGGTTAAGACCGGAACCGGCATTTAGCATGCCTCCATTAAAATAAAATGCAGTCTTTACACTACAATGAATACTGTGCAAAGTCATGTTAACGCCCACCAAATGAATTATTCATCGTCCGTATAGAATAAAGTACGGGAGATTTATATGTCGTAACCACGAACGAAAACATGGAACGCAAAGAAAATAGCGTACGTTTAATCTCATGCACACGTTGAGGTTGAATATTAAACATTATATAGATCTATTCCGATAAAGTTTATGAATATATAATACGGTACGCTACAATTAATAGTAACGCCCACCTAACTAATTATTCATCGTACGTTTAATGTGTTCATACGTTCAATAGGGGAGAATTAATGTCTACTAGTCAATGAACGATTTGCTGTTTTATAAACATTTATTCAATATCCTGTTGCGAATATAGGACTCAGTTGCTGTTAGCATGGAGAAGAAATCACGAGTCGAGAAGCAAGAAAAAGGTATGTATATGTAGCTATGCCTCTTTTTTATAAAGTCGAGTCTACTCATTAATTTAATGATTCATGATCGTGTTTTATAATATATAATTATCGTATTTACTGTTTGTTCCGGTCGATAACGTATCCCGTGAACATGTTGCTACATAATGTTTAAATAACTGCATCTTTAAAAGAAAAGACAAATTCAAAGTGAAAGTAGAACAACATATTTGGTAAATTCATATTCATCAAGGACCTAAATAGATACAGACTGTATTCATAAAATAAGATTAAATTCGTTCCCCTCAAAAATCAATATGTGCAATGCTTGCTACATTTGACCTATTTATAACAAAATAATGTTTCAAAATTTTATATTGACAATTTTTAACATGGACAGTAGGCCTAAATCCAAGGAATATCAAAAACACCAATTAATAAATTATATGTTATACAGAAGAACGACTTTAGGGATGTTATGTCCACTGTGGAAAAAACATCAGAGCGTGTTTTGTCCTACTTGTAAAATTCATGAAGGGTATTTTGTCCTACTTGTAAAATTCATGAAGAGGAATTTGTCTGCCTTGTGCAAAATGAGCTAAGGGGATTTTGTCCGGAGGGGATTTTGTATGTATACCTTTTGTCAGTGGTGTTATGAATAAGATGTTTTATATTGTTGTAATATTTAATGTAAAAATATTAGGAATTCTAATGTTTGTAAATACAGCCAGACTGGTGGATTTCACTTTAAATATGGTCAAAAAATCATCACACAAAACTGCATGTTTTGTTACATGTTTTATTGGAATGCAAATGATGACAAGAAATGTGACCTAAAACTGGTGCACAATTTTACCTTTTTAAGTAATTATTTTAACTATTGCAAATTACTTATCACAATGTTGTATAAATGCATGCAATGTTTTTGTTTCAGAAGGAGCTCAGTCACATCCAGGTGAGTCACAGAGACCATGCAAGGAACATTCATTCCTAACAGATGTGGCTGATGTCAGGGTTATGGAGCAAGGTTTACTTCAACTTTTAGAAGATTTTCACTCAGGAAAATTACAGGCATTTGGTATGTGTTTTATATTTCAGTTTGTCTGTCTATCTAGTAAAAGTTCACTTGGTCTAGTGCTGAATTTTAGAAATTTGGCGTCAAGAATATTGATTCGTATTTTAGTAAAAATGAGAGGATTTTGTTAACAACTTCAGTTGTAAATTAATGGCTAATTCAGCTGCACTCTTTCGCGAGTCAGATTTAAATAAACTTGTGACATATTCTGCAAAATACTAAAGCGAAAATTTCAGTTAGTTTTGGTTGCATATATAAATTGTGAATTTACTGTTTTCTTTGTCCTCTACAGAACACTGCTCATATTTTCATCAACCTATGTATAGCACTCTTATTTTGTTTAAGGCGGAACAAATATGTTTGAAAAGATGAATGAAATACGTGGAAAACAGGAACAACTTGCTCAGTTACATTTTGAACTTGACTTACAACAAGACATGAGAAGGTACTTCATACTATAGTTTTCATCATAGTTATAAAGATATACATGTATATAGTCATCAACATTCTTGGATATAATTATTATTGATCCACAACTGCGACCTTCAAAAGTCTCAAAATAGTAGAAGTAGGTTCCATTGTCAATGCTGGGCATTATAAGGTATTGCTAGGACTGACTGGCACAGTATCAGGGTAATGTGACTGTGTATAGTAAGTAATATGTGTATGGCATGGTAACACTGTGTGTAGCACATTTTCAGCTGCAAGTAGAAGCTATATCCATTAGACTGAAAAACAAATTGTTGGACGTAAAAAACTAACACACTGTCTAATTTGACTGAAATGCATTAGCTTAATTGCAACACAATTTTGAAATTAAATATTTGAAATTTCTTTGCCTTGTCATAAATTATGGTTTGACAGCTTCATGATTTTCCCAGTCACTCATGAACTATGTCCCTTTAATTACTGTTAAGTACCCAGATTTTGTACCATTTTACCATTGTATAAGGGTTTCTATCATGATGGATGTGTTGACTATCCCAATATATTCTGTCACAAAAATGTATTCAATTGAAAGTGATTCATAATGGAGTCAGGTGTATCTAGTGACAGTTTGCCAATTTCATAACTGCTCATTTTGACAGGCTTTTTTTGTCACAGTTTGACACTCCTGTTTATTTTATTTTTATTTGATACCTAGTGATCCGTGTGGTCATCCATATGCTATTCTGTATTACTGTGCATTGATGTTAAGACTCCTTCTTGTTAGCTCAACGTCCGAATTACTTTCATTATTGGTAAAACTGTTCTGTTTTTTTTTCAGAATGGCATCTGAAGAAGCTAGAACTAGAAATTATGATAATATCACAAAAATGATTGACAAGGTAAATTATCTGTGTGTGGAGTATTCTTGTAGACATTTCTCTTTGCTGGTTTTCTTCTATGTATCAGAATTATATGAGCCACAGGCATATTAATTTGATTTGACCATTCCTGACCAGTTTCAATTTATTTTTTATCTCTGTGCAGATACTTGAGTATAATGTGATTTATAATTGGTCACTTTCTAACATCAGTGTGATTATGTTTTGTATGTACAAACATATTTATTTTCCATTTCAGCTTCATGGCTTGAGTACATCAATGTATCCTTTAAAAACCTTTAATATCTAACAAATAACATATGCATGTGAAAGTTGGCATTCACTTATTCTAAATTCTCAGGTGTACACAGAATGATTTGCAAACCTATGCCACACACATCTAAGCAGACATTAATTATTCAAGTATTTACATACTGGCCGGTCACCCAGACATATAAACCATGGATTCGAATCAGGCTGATATCGGTGAAACGGTAAGAATTAATCAATTACCCACACTCCTTAGCGCGCAATTACCCACAATCCTTAGCCTGCTCGGTTAGTGCCGTAGATAGCTGATTTTTATCGATTGGCGAAAGTCGGCAATCTCCGTTCATTTTCGTCCGTTGTAGGCTCTGTTGATCAAATGTCCGTGTAATTTACAAATGAGATTAACAAGTTGGTAATTTTCCGCTTCAATTCTGATTCAGAAACAAGATGGCGGACATCGCAATTTTTTCGGATCATTTTCGTAAAACTTTTCGAGGTGTTCCGATCGTTTGAGAGTTCAAACAAGTTTAAGCACTAATATCAGCCTGTTGCGAATCCATGGTTTATATGACCGTGCCGGTCATAAATAATTATTCAAGTATTTACATACTGGCCTGTCATAAAGCTGAGAGAAACCTTCACAGATAATTATGTGAATGGCATTGTTTAAAATGTATTGATTTGTGCATGACTTGATTTGTACTTTCTCAAATTTAGGTTGATAAATGAATTGTGTCGACTTTTCAGCAATAATATATATCTAATGTTTAATATGAATTTACAAATTTATTGAATGATAGAATAATGTGTTAATATGAGACCTAAAGGAGAGATTTTGTGGGTTGCTATTTCTTTTCCAAACTCCGCCATTGCCGGTCCCAAGCCCGGATGCAAAAGGAGGAGGGTTGTGCATAGGGCCAGCACCCCAATCATGTGAAAAAAACTTCAGCTACAGAAACCTTAACTACAACACAACAACGGACGGATTTTCGGAATCGACCCGGGGGAGAGCATATGACGTGGAGAAATCTACCGACAAAGCTTCTCTCGCCCAAGACCACTATACGGATTGCGACATGGAACGTGCGAACTATGTATGAAACCGGTAAAGCAGCCCAGGTTGCTAGAGAGATGGGAAGATACAAGGTTGAGATCCTCGGACTCAGTGAAGTGCGCTGGAACATGGCAGGAAGGACAACTCTAGCTTCCGGTGAAACTGTACTACACTCTGGGCCACCTGAAGAAAATGCAGTGCACAGACATGGAGTCGGATTCATGCTAACCAAGAACGCCAGCAAGAGCCTTATGGAGTGGGAACCAGTGAGTGAAAGGATAATCACAGCCCGCTTTGAATCTAAATTTCAGAAAGTCACCTTAGTCCAATGCTATGCCCCTACTAATGTGGATGAGCAACAAGAGAAGGATGACTACTACAGACAACTGCAGGGAGTGATGGACAAAGTTCCGAGAAGAGACATAGTACTGGTCATAGGGGATATGAATGCCAAGCTGGGATCTGACAACACAGGAAGAGAACTCGTCATGGGGAAGGAGGGGTTAGGAGTGATGAATGAGAATGGGGAGCTGTTTGCGGACTTCTGTGCACAGAACGACCTGGTCATAGGGGGTACAGTATTCCCACACAAGAGGATACATAAATTGACATGGACATCACCAGACCAAGCAACACAGAACCAGATTGACCACATGACGATATCTAGGCGATGGCGACGAACTATGGAAGACGTAAGGGTCTACAGAGGAGCAGATGCAGGCTCAGACCATGAGTTGGTGATAGCGAGCCTGAAGGTGCGACTAGCGAAGGCACCAGTCACCGTACAACAACGGACAAAGCGGTTTGACACTTCCAGACTCTCATCACCAGACCAACGCCATGAGTTCTCCATTGCCCTGCAAAACAGATTTAAAATATTAACAGACCAGGACGAGCACTCTATAGATGCCATGTGGGAACAGATCAGAACATCATACCATGCAACATGCGAGGAGAAACTAGGATACAGGAAAAGGACCTACAAGAGCTGGCTAAGCCAGGACACCATAGCAAAGATAGAAGAACGCAGGACCATCAAGAGCCGACTTCTTCAAGCCAAGACAAGGGCACAGAAACAGGCAGCCCAGAGGGACTACAAGGAGCAACAGAAGGAAGTTAGAAGAAGCACCCGCCAAGACAAGAGGAGCAATATAGACCAGCTTGCGTCAAGAGCACAGGAAGCAGCGACCAAGAACGACACAAGGACACTGTATGACATCACCAGGAAACTATCGGGGAGAAGATCCAACACTGACAAGCCTGTTCGTGGACTAGATGGGGGAACACTCACCAAACCAGAGGAACAACTGGAACGCTGGAAGGAGCACTTCAGTCGCCTCCTGTCAGGAAAGCCAGTAGAACATCCACCAGACATAGAAGAGGGTGAGGAACTACAGATAAACATGGGTCCCATCACTATCGAAGAGATATCTAGAGCCATCACGAAAATCAAATTAGGAAAAGCTCCCGGACCAGACAACATTCCCCCAGAGGCCCTCAGGGCAGACACGGCAACATCAGCACGGATGATGCAGGGACTGCTCCAAGACATCTGGGAGAAGGAAGAAATCCCCACAGAGTGGAAGACAGGCCATATAATCAAGCTTCCTAAGAAAGGAGACTTGGGAGACTGCCAGAATTGGAGAGGCATCCAACTTTTGTCCATACCCAGCAAGGTCCTCACTAGAATACTACTAGAGAGACTGAAAACAGCAGTAAACAACACATTGAGAGATGAACAAGCAGGTTTCAGAGCTGGCAGGTCCTGCATTGACCAGATAGCAACACTGCGCATCATACTGGAACAATCCTTGGAGTGGCAATCACCAGTGTACGTCAATTTCATTGACTTCAAGAAAGCCTTCGACATGATCGACAGAAGCACCATGTGGAGGATAATGAGGCACTATGGGATCCCCCTGAAGATTGTGAGCATCATACGCAGTCTGTATGATGGTATGACCTGCCAGGTGATTCATAACAACGACCTATCATCTCCTTTTACTGTTACCACTGGAGTTAGACAGGGTTGTTTGCTCTCACCGATGATCTTTACGCTGGTTGTCGACTGGGTGCTCAATCAAACCATGGACCAACCAAGAGGTTTGCAGTGGACTTTTGTTAAGACGCTGGAGGACTTGGACTTTGCAGACGACATTGGACTACTGTCCCACTACTTCAAACATATACAAGAGAAGTCACAGCGCCTGAGCACAGTTGCACTACAAACAGGACTAGAAATCAACACCAAGAAAACAAAGAGCATGAGGGTCAACACAGCTACCTACACACCCATCCAAATGGCGGAACAGCACATTGAAGATGTTGAGAGCTTCACGTACTTAGGAAGCATCATCAGCAAGACAGGAGGCACCGAGGAGGACATCAAATCCAGGATTGGAAAGGCTCGACACGTCTTTGTCACCCTGAAGCCAGTCTGGAACAACAGGAACATTCTCCTCAAGACCAAGCTGACCATCTTCAACTCCAATGTGAAGTCTGTTTTGCTATACGGTTCTGAGACATGGAAGCACACCAAAGCACTAGACTCGAAACTCCAAGTTTTTGTGAACACCTGCCTACGACAAATCCTCCGTATTAGATGGCCTGACACAATTTCCAATGAAGAACTCTGGAGAAGAACACAACAGAGACCAATTCCAGATGCCATCAAGGAACGGAAGTGGCGGTGGGTTGGGCACACCCTACGACGGGACCCAACCAACATCACAAGACAGGCACTCGACTGGAACCCCCAAGGGAAGCGCAGGCGAGGCCGTCCAACCACGACTTGGAGAAGAACCCTAGACACTGAGCTTCGCACATATGGAATCTCCTGGGGCGAGGCCAAGCACAAAGCACAGGACCGTAGAGGATGGAAGGCTGTAGTTAAGGCCCTATGTTCCAGATGGGACGAAGAGGACTAAGTAAGTAAGTATTTCTTTTCCATGTTTGGCTTTCAATTTGACTCCAAATGACAGTTGTACCTTCTTAAACTAGCTTTACTTAAATGTGCATAGGTTCTATCCAATTTTGAAAATGTGAAGTACTCGTCCTTAGTGTAATCTTGACATATACAATGTATGTTTTTCCCTTAACTTTGATGTAGACAGCAAGTACAGAAGGATCAAACATATGAAAGTCAACGGAAGAAATGAGACATTGCTACATAAGTACATGTAGTATGTGCAAATGAATTCAGTGTTCATGTGGCTCTGAATAATTTGGATTAATCTTTTGAATCCAAAATAGATCTACAAATTGCCTCATTGACCTGTAACAGATGAAGTTCTACTGGGAGCTTTGGAACAGACTGGAAGGAATTATCTATGTGCCTACAACTACGGATCACAGTATTTATTATTTACATGTCTATCAATATACTTCTCTTATTTTATACAGCCAGAATTCATTGATTCACCATTTTTACTGCATATACAGTATGATGCTCATATTGTTGTGTTATTATGCCTATGTTATTCTATTACATGGAAATATCCTTCCGTTGCAGTTCCACTGGGTATTTTATTTGATGTGTAATTTCCTCTGAATCTCATGAATATTTTATGTGAATATACTATATTACTGTGAGGCCAGAGCTAATCAGATGTTTGTTTGCTGTCAACCTACCTGTTCTGTCAAAAACGTTGCACTCCAACAATTTTTATTTGGCCCAAGCATTGATCAAGAGAAATGTAGTTAGGCAATTACTTAGAAAAATTTTGTTTTTTGAAAAATAAATTGCTTACCTACCAACCTTCACAAAGTGGGGTGCACGGACAGCAAACAAGTACTTATTTAAACGTTGCCTTAGCTACTAATAGTTTCCTTTTTCATCATTAAAATGTTACTATAGATACGGTAATTGCATGTGTTTGGTAAGATTTGGTCTTCAATTCGTAATTGTGTTTACCAGGCTTATATATGTATGTATATTTCTCAGATGTCTTGAAAATGTTTGGGATATATAACAGTGATTGTAAAATTAAATTAGATTGTTGTACAAGTCTTTTGTCACTGGGTAACAATTAGTTAGGGACTCTGAATTTTAAATTTTGGTGTAACAGTCAGTTTTTCCCTGCAGAAAAGCTTTTTCCTCATCTGGTCAGTCTTCCCCAAGAAATGAAGAAATAAGAAATGAGCAGTGTATCCCCCTTTAAAGTTAGATGATTTCTTTCTTCATTCCCAATTACAATGTATAATGTTACAATCAAATTATATTCTTCCATTTGAATGTAAATCTTATCCCTTTTTGGCAAAATGCAAGTAATACTAGTACATGTAGTTTTATTGTTCTCATCAATTAGCCAGTTCCACTGTTTATTAATAACTTGGGCGGATAGTTTTTCCAAACTTCAGGCTCATTGATTTGGTAGGCTAGATTGTTCTGGATACTGTCTACCAGGCTGTAACAATGGTTTCCTGTTGTTTTCATCTTTTGATGCATGGAGAAGTGAAACAAGCCAGAATTAACATTGATCAAATAGCATCTATAGTCCTTAGGCAGTCCTACGAATTACTACCAGAAACTGCTCAATTCTGAGCCGAGGTGTACCATTACAGATTGAGTAACTGATCCCTTATCAGACATGTGCTAATGGTCAGTGGTCATTGGCAAGGGGGCAATAAACTATGAATTTCAGCAGCTTGTGTCAGATTGAATTGCTGACAAGATTTCTAAACCAAAGTCTGCTCTACAAGAATATAAATGCAGTATTAGTTAATATCGTAGGACTGAATATTAACTAACACTGCATTAATAGCGAAATGTTTGATTACCAACATGAATGCTTATAAAACAACTTTCATAACATTCTAATTAGATCTATGTGGAAACATACTAAAGAAGTTGAAATGTACAATAAATGCTTAATACAGTGAAAGCCAACACACATTAACATGAATTGAATCCATTGTCGTTTTCTCCATATTAGAAGTAGAATTCATTTTGCACAGTTACACATAAGTTATATCATGAAGAACAGTTGGTAAAAGTAACCTCTTTGATAACATTACCATTCAATCAAATCATGTGATCAATATTTAAATGCTGAACCTTATTGGAATGAAAAATCAATTGTCTTGTTCCTTTTTGCAAAGGAATATTTTTATTTTGTCCAATCACGGACATATAAACCACATATCCGTGGTCCAATCAAGAACTGTACATTTTATTTTACTCATGTACACTTCATGTCATCAAGATGCATGTTATCATTGGCTGTGTTTGCAATTTCTAAAACAAGATGTTGAACTATATTTTTAGTAAGAGGGAAAAGTTCAATGATAAAATGCATAAACATTAAATATATGCAGGTTATTCCTGTTAAAATATAAATTCTTATACAATGTATATGTATAAAATTGGTTTCACGAAAAAAAAACGCGAAAAAAGTATGTAGTGACATTAAACTGAAATGACAACAATTTTCTTGACAAACATATAACAATTTTTTTTAAATAATGCAATCTCGAACTTCTATCATTCTGATAACAGATATTAACCCTGTATTTATATTCTTCTGGATCAGGTTTTAGTTTAGGCATCGTCTCAGCAATTCAAGCTGTCATGTTTATTGACACAGGCCCCTGAAGTTCTTATTTATTGCCCTCCACCGACCACTGAGCACTTAGCCCATGTCTGATAAGGGATCTGTTACTCAATCTATAACGGTACACCCCAGCTCAGAATTGAGCAGTTTCTGGTAGTAAGTCGTAGGACTGTAGGGGGCATTGATCTTGTTTGTCAGGTGTAGTAACATCTTTAAACTTTCAGAGGAAGTGTCTTTACCATATGCTGTCCACACCAAATGATGGCTGCAGCTGCTTGCTGTGTAAACTCCTTCACAACACTGTCATTTTTACCAAGTTGTTTAACTATCTGGTCACATTTGTGGTCGATAAACATATCCCTCATGTCCAGGCTGAAATTTCGAATTAATAGATGCACTAGCAGCAACAAAGGAACGTAATCTTTCATCCTGCGTTCCGCGTAATAATCTACACGAACTTCCAAGTTTGCTTTCCTCTTCGTCATCTAAGTAAACTTCATACTCTGCCTTTGCAACAGCAAAATCCTTTTTCAATTCCAACAGTTCTTGTTCTGCTCTTATTTCAAGTTTCTTCAATTCTATTTCTGCACTTTTTTTCTTAATTTCCATGTCAGCAAATTCTAATTTCACCCTAGCTGTTTCTACTTTGGCCCTGTGTCTGGCCATACCAGATATGTCTGATGTTTTGGAGCTCCTAGATGATTTACTGGAATGAGATTTCACTGATTTCCCACTACTTGGTGACCGAGTCATACATTGAACCTTTTGTTTCATAGAATCCACTTTTTGTTTGACAATTAAATGTAAATGATGGGCAGATTCCTTTTCTAAGTCACATAGTTCACTATCATGTCGACTAATAACAGTTAGCCATTCCTCAAATACCCTCTCATATTGTTCATGAATATATTCTATAGTGTTCTTGATTCGAATAGAATCCTTATCCGTTTCACTCGTAGCAAAAAGAAAAACTTCATTGTCAATTTCTTTGTTTAGTTTAGAGTTTGATTTTATACCGGTTGACAGTGTCTTGAAGGTAAACTTCACCCTTCTTGGTTAATGCACGTCGTTCTCTAGTTGGCCTAACCCGTTCCATCCTCCATGGTTCGGTCGTCTGCCGCAAGATTGTTTACTGGAGATTTAACTCCTTCAGCTGAGTTGGGCTTTTCTTTACAAGATACTCTGTTTTCCCAAAATTCCCAAGAAATTGTTTAAACACTGATATCTGCTCACTGTGAAGATTGTGAACTAATGTACCCTTAGTCTGGAATACCATCACATAGTTTTTGAGAATGTTCAGGGCAGCAACATAAAAGTTTAACTGCAGCTCGGTCTTGTTGCTGGTGTAGAACAGCTTGTTTGTAATACGCTGCTTCCTACTCTTCCCTACTGAAGTCATGCAAGACTTTTTCTTGGAGAGCTGTTTCTGTATCACACGAATTCGCTCGCGTGCTTCAGGACCTGTTTTTCTATGGGAGTAAATGCCAACAAGTGTTGCTGTGTAGGTCACCTGGTCCTCCTTACTGTAAGCATTTTTGGAAGAAGTGGTGTTGTCACAGATGCAGATGTTAAACCAGAGTCTGTTAGTTTCGCCTTGTAAACATTGTTGTTGTTATCAGTGAAAATTATTCTGGTTTCTTTAATTCCAAGGTCTTTTAGTGGATCTTGATGATGACTGTGGAGATGAAGTGGTTTCAAGTGGATGTTTGGCCAGGTTTCATCCCTCTAACCAGCTCTGTATGCCTGGGGTTCAACCTGTATTCCATTTTGTAATGGCTTGTCTTACAAATTCGGACTCTGGTGAATTAAAATTGGTGACATCCTGGTAAGTTGATGAGGCATCTCTTGCAAAATAAAAACAATTCTTTAATGACAGTGTCCTAGGTGGAAAAGTGGGGAATTTTGCAGCATGCTGGTCCCTGACGTGCCGACTGAGATCTTGTGGATACCTGAACTCCCTGGGTCTGGTACCGTAGCACCATGCACAGACAACCTGTGTTGTCGTGTGATTAGCCTTGATCTTGTGATTGGCCATGTCACACTTGTTGTTGAAGACCGCAGGGCACTTATCACACACAAATGTAGCCTCTCTGTGCTGAACAACTCTTCTCGCTGGAATTACAATTAAGAAAAACAGGTGAGGAGGTGGATAAGAGGACCTATTAATCATCATAAATTAACTGTATTTCATAAGATAGTGTGGATTCTGTATACCTGTATCAAATTATATTCAACATATGCTGTGTCTGTGCCAATGTAGATTCGTAGTTCCTAGGTGGTAGAACTCGTAATTCTGCGCTTATTGTCTCTCAAGACAAGGTATCATTCAACAACAAAAATCTTAATCCATCAGTACAGAAACTAAGTTGGTCCATGGGATGTTGTTTGATTCAAGGATAGTTTCCACATGTTGAAAAATACTCTTAGCATTAACACTAAACACCTTAGGTGCTAAGTGGGAAACAACCATTTTTCCCAATATTCTATTGTAATGACTCGCAAGCAACGCCAAAACCATCTTATTGTTCTTCCCGGTGGCCTCATCGATGTTCAGTGAAAATGGGCCTTCACGTAGCATACATATAGTGTCATCCTGGATAACTTTGCCCAAGCCATACGTCATATTGTAGCCGGCAGTTGTACGATCCATGGACAGCATGCCTGCAATTAGTGTTAAGAAGTTGGTAATATTCAGGGTTTTAAACATGGTCTTAAACTCGACTTTGGCTCATATTTTTTTTCTAGATCCAAGGCATGTTGCTTTTACATGGGTCAAAGTTGCAAATTTTAAAAATGAAGCCTGTCTTAATTTACTTAAAAGTATGGCTAAATAATATTTTCTACACTATTAAAAAGAAAAACTTATTAATACAAGAAAATGATACCATTAATGAATTTTAACCCTAAAGTTAATTCAACTGATTTGTTTGGTAAGACATGCATCAATAAGCATAAAGTTTTATGTAAATATGACTGTCATACTGTATGACACAATCATTATAAGGGTGCACCTTGTATACTAAATTCAAGCAACTTGTGAATCCTTTAAATTTTGATATGATAACATAACACATGAATCACAATTATGACATTTAAAAAGTAAAGTGTACAAATACATATTAGGTAGAATTTCTACATTTACTTTAGATAATAAAGATTTGAACCAAACAAACTAATATATTTCAAACTGATGCTTTTGTCAACACTCTATTAACAACCATTCATCAACCAAGTTTGATTCTTTTCCTCTTATTCTGACTGTTGCTACCACTTTCATTTTTCCTTTTAAGCACTGTCTGTTTGGCCAGTCTGTGTAATTTTGCAACCCTTTTTGCTTTTTCAGTTTTTAGAAGCTGCAGGGAAGCATTCTTTTTTTCTAAAAATGCCCTGTATCGGCTGTAGGCATTTATACACGCACATTTCATCCCTGCATCGACCTTCATTGTGGTGCTTGTTTCATGTTTCTTCAAAAGTGTTGTCTTTATGATGGCAATAGCTTCATAATTCTCCACTGAAAGGCTAGCTCTGTCCTTCTCCACAATGTTGTCCATGATGTTGAAGCTAGATTCAACCAATGGCCCGCTAAATATTGTCAACAATGACGAAACCAGTCTTTTCAATGCTGGATATCTTGGTTGGTTAAAACCTTTCCCCAGAACCATACATCCACTGGCTCCTTGTCATTGAAGTTTGCAACTTGCTCCTTGTCATTGAAGTTTGCAACTAGAAGTTTTGCATACTCGTCAACATTGTACCTGGCAGCTTCCTCAGCCAATTTGCCCATCTGGATTGGGTCTTCAACAAACACTGTCTTACCTGCCAGCCTTTCCAATGATGTAGCTGTTTGTTGATGACCAATAAAGTCTGGATCTAAGACAGACTGTAATAGCAAGGTAGTGTTGGTTAAAGGCATTAGCAACAATTTCTTTGAAGCTTGAACATACCCAGTCCTCAGGTGAGCATAAACCCCAGTGACCCAGTGGTGGCATTACTTGTCTAGGCGAGCTTTGTTCAAACTTACAAATGCAAATTTTCCTACTCCTAAGTCTTTATCTACTTTTTGAATGGTCCTATCTGAAACATCAAGTTTGACAAGTTTGCTGACACGTTCCGGGATGTGTTCTGGCTTGATGAACATCCCTAGAAACTGCTGCACCAACTCAACCTTGCTGTTATGGAGGGTATGGATTAGCGGCTTCTCAGACTGAAATGTTTTCACAAAGTCACTGAAACGTGTCAAGCAATCCTCGGAAGATGTTGAGTTTCGTCTCAGTTTCTGTCCTCCTGAAAAATAAGTGGTCACGGATACGGTCCTTTCTGTCGGAGCTGGGGGCAGACTTTTGTTCCTTTTTCTGTGCCATCTATATCATGAAGCTGTAGTAGTAAACTGTAAGGGAATCCAACAAGGAAACAACCCTCGGTGTAACATCCTTCATTTGGAGAAACCTGCTTGAGATTGGGTGAATGAGATGCTTCGGAGATGAAATATTCATCAATACTTGGACTTCCTGAAAGATGCTTTTCAGGCGACTCCTCAATGTCATAAAACCAATCTGAGCAAAACATTTGAATGCTATCATATACATTACTCAGCATTGTCTTGGCAACATTGTTAACCATATGTACAGTGTCTCCACTAATGTCCAGTAGTGAGTAGGTGAGGATTCCTGTACCTTATGAGTTTTTCCACACCGCCTTTTACACCACGCATGGTGCTACAGTTGTCCATCAGACCACTAACAATTTGGTGCCACTCGATTTCATACTCTTGTAAAATACTTTCTACAGAGCCCAGATTGTCTTTAGCCGACGACAGGTTTTGGATCCTAGTACCAAGACGTCGTAGTTCTATCCTGTTCAGTTCCACATCATAATACTGCACCAACACATTTAAGGTAAGCAGTGACTGTCCATCAATGGTTCAAGTAATTTTCTTACATATATATGGTAACTGAATAAATTAAAATATTTTTAAATTGCATAATGTATGTTAAATTTAATTTCACAGCGGTTGCAAGTCATGATAAACTAGGCAGTCCTTCACTTAATTTTTTTTTTAATTGTGCTTTTATTGGAAAAAAATAAAAAAGTATGTAATTTTTTATAAAGGGAGGTTATTTACCAAAATACTTAAAGATATTTAAAAAATGTTATGAAGTCTTGGAAGTGACATAATTTGGCAACAATGTCAATTTTCTTATGTTTTACAACTACAATGAACTTCATTTGCCATAAATAAATCATACTTTTGAAAGAAATAAGCAAAATTGTGAATTCCAATTAAATCATGTGTAAGCAAAATTTAGGCAGCAATATGTTCAAAATGAAATTTTGCAAAAACCAGACGGTAAATGTCTCTGAAATTTGGATATAGTTGATACAATACATTACAAATAATTTTCATTGACGACAATATGATGGCCAACTGATATTTGGGTTTTTGACTAGTCAATATTTTGAAGTTCGCATGATATATTCCTTATTTTAAATATTTTCTGAAATGTGCCGCCCAAAAATTTTTTTTTGATTTTTTTTTTGAATATTTCTGACTTTTCTTACATTTGCAAGTCTGTTTAGTGCAAAGGTGGTTTCACTATATGAAAATAGGAAGAAATAAGAAAATAAATGTGATTTTCCATTTATCGGTTTATTTTTAAAGGATTAAGTTTTTTCAGAGAACAAAACGGGCCATTATTTTTTTGTGGACAGATAAAAAATTATAAAAAATTCAAATTATATGCAAAGGTGGTTTCACTATATGAAAATAGGAAGAAATAAGAAAATAAATGTGATTTTCCATTTATCGGTTTATTTTTAAAGGATTAAGTTTTTTCAGAGCACAAAACGGGCCATAATTTTTTTGTGGACAGATAAAAAATTATAAAAAAATCAAATTATATCCGCATTATTATATAGATTGAAACAACAACTGTTTCATATATCGCAGACATTATGTCAATGATGGACTGCTTACCTTAAAACTTTGTCATTGTTGTTATTTGTTGCCTCATCCAAATTAAGCGAGATGTTTTGTCCTTAGATTTTTTGTTTCAGATTATCTTTGAAGCTTTGTGCTTTGTTGTTATGTATGTGGCACTAGTTATTGTAGTTTTTTCTAACGCCTCTTTGTCTTTACTAAGAGTTTTGGCAAGATTCAACAGGTCTTCTGCAATACTGAATGATAGACAGTGTTCACTCATGAATGCTGTTGTTATTGCCCTGACATTTGCAACCCGATCTTGGATAGACTCGGTCTTCTTTGATGCTTTGGAGGACCCTTGAAGAACCTGATTTAATACATGTGTGTTTACATGATAAGTGTCAAGTCAGTCATTTAGGACCTATCGTATCACCACACAGAGCAATTGGCAGGAAATTGTTTTAAAAATGATTGCTGTAATTGAAATACAATGATTCAAAAATATTCTTTATAAACTTTATTTACCTGATTGGTTTTTACACATGATTTCTTCAAAAGATTACGATCCTCAGAGTAATTTTTCAATCCTTTCTTCCTGCTAGATCCATATTTTATTGTTTTTCCGCAACATTCACAAAACGCAACCTTTGCAATATCGGTTTTTTTCAGCCAATTTCCCCATCTATCACCGTTTTTGTCAAACTCAGACAACCATTCCCACCTCCACTTGCTTTTAGCTTCCTTTTCTAAGTCCTTCGTATTATAACCCGCTGGTAATACAGGTACATATTGATTTGCCTCTGGACTTGTACAACACATAAACTGGTCATCTAAACTGTGTTCCTCCTGTATCACTTTGTCAAAGGTCTTGAATTCTGGGAACCCCTCTAAACACAGATCTTCTAATGTAGTGTGGTAATGCTCTACCCTTTGAAATGTAGCTTGCATGCTGGAGCTTACAGATTTAATATCATAACCTAAAATTATATAAATATATATATTTCCATAATATTTTGAGTTATAGTCGTATTTGGGGGATGAAGCTGGCCAATTATTTTCAACCCCTATATTATATAAGAGGGAAAAACTGTTTTTTTAATGAGGAACACTAAACATTTTGTCCTAGAAAAATTTACTTATTTTGTTCTTGTGGTAAAAAATGACTTTAGGGGAAACTTGGCTGTTACACTGGCAATACTCGACTGTCAATACTCTGCTGTTACACTGGCAATACTCGGCTGTTACACTGGCAATACTCGGCTACTACACCGGCAATACTTGGCTGTTACACTGGCAATACTCGGCTGTTACACTGGCAATACTCGGCTACTACACTGGCAATACTTGGCTGTTACACTGGCAATACTCGGCTGTTACACTGGCAATACTTGGGGGCCATTACTCTGGCAATGTGAGATTGTCCAAGTCTTTTATTAACCAGGTTTTCAAAGTAAACCGGGTTATAAGAATGGTGTGTGTCGTTGGGCGAATAACTTGAGTTCTATTGATCATATTGTAACCACACTTGGTGTACAGTTAGAACATATAGAAAGCTCGCTTGGGATTGCTTTTGGGTTCGTTCCACCGAAGGTCAAGGTCACTGTTACTAAAAATAGCGATTTGGTTTCTGGCAAATAACTTGAGTTCTGTTGATCATATTGTAACCAAACATGGTGTTTAGTAAGAACATGTGGACAGCTCGCTTGGGAATGCTTTTGGGTTTGGTCCGTCAAAGGTCAAGGTAACCGTTACGCAAATTAGAAATTTGGTTTCTGGCGAATTATTTTAGTTTCTTTGATCATATTGTAACCAAACTTGGTGAATAGTAAGAACATGAGGACAGCTTACTTGAGAATGGTTTAGGGTTCGGTTCGCCAAAGGTCAAGGTCACTTTTTAAAAAAATAGAAATTTGGTTTCCGACAAATACTGATATCAAACTTGGTGTATAGTACGAACATGTGGAGAGCTCGCTTGGGATTGCTTTTGGACAAAGGTCAAGGTCACTGCTTCTAAAAATAGCAATTTGGTTTCCGACGAATAACTTTTGTTTTGTTGATCATGTTGACATCAAACTTGATTTATTTTAAGAACATGTGGAGATCTCGCTTGGGATTGCTTTTGGGTTCGTTCCGTCCAAGGTCAAGGTCACTTAAAATTTAAAAATCAGTTTCCACATAATATCTTCGCTATGCGTGAGTGTATTGACATCATACTTGGTGTATAGTTGTTGCATATATATATAATATATCTAAGTGTGAGTGTGTGTATGCATGTATCACCTCTGGCACCTTTGCAGCATTGATGATCATCATGTATTCATTATACAAATAGAGCCTTGGTTACAAATAATTAAGTTTAAAACCTGGTTTGTGGGCATTGCCCATTTCTTGTTTTATTATTGATCTGTGATAAACATTGCATTAACTGTATTCATGTTTTGTATTACTAATACATTCATGAATTGATCCATATTGCACATTATTTTAATTATTATTGTATCCAAGTATTAGGCACCTATCAATATTTGGCCTTGGGGAGCCTTGGCTGACCCAGTGGAATTAGACCCAAGTTCTAGGATCTATTAGAAATGTGACACAAGTCTATTTCCCGGGACCCGAAATAAGTTAGCATGTCAAATTCCCATACGTTGGCAATTTGTCTTAAGTCCTCTGAACCCCCCCTCGGGCAAAACATTGATAAGTATGTATTGTAACTACAAATCTGGCTTGCATTATCTTATTGATAAATAAAACATTTGATAAAAACTATTGTACAATATTATTTGTATAAGTTTGACCTGTTAATTGTTTATTATTGTGCAATGAAAAATTATTCATTGTCCGAAATGAATTGATTTTCCAGTTTATTTAGAATCTAGATAGTGAGATTTATTTAATATTTAGAATCTAGAGATCGAGATTTATTTAATATTTAGAATCTAGAGATTGAGATTTATTTAATATTTAGAATCTAGAGATTGAGATTTATTTAATATTTAGAATCTAGAGATTGAGATTTATTTAATATTTAGAACCTAGAGTTGAGATTTATTTAATATTTAGAATCTAGAGATTGAGATTTATTTAATATTTAGAATCTAGAGAATGAGATTTATGTAGATAAGTATGATTGTGCTTAGTATTTCTGTATGTTTTATAAAACATTCTGGTTTTATCTCATTGTTTTCACTGTATATATGTATGTTCACCACTTTGTTGTTGTGAAACACTAATGGGTCAAATGCATATTTAAAATGAAATGTAATTGAAATACGTATTACAAAAATGTGATATCACATTATTATATATTAAATATATTTTTTAATTAGATTTGCATTGTAATAATACTTTGTTAAATATTGTCTTTCAAGTCAGTAAATTTGATAAATGAAAGCGAATTAGTCTATCTGCATATAAATAGAGGAACAGTTGGCTTGATTTTGCCTCCGTAACTCTATACATGTATTTTTTTCTATATACAGGGTGTTAAAAAAGTTTGTTCACAAAGTTTGAATTTAGATAAAAATGAAAATAATGCTGTGTACACTGGCGTCAGTTAGCATCATGAAAGAAACTGCATTTTTCACATATATCTGTTTTATTGGAATTCTCACGCATAGGTAGACTATTGGGCCTATACTATGGAACTATAGATGGAGAGAGCATTTAAAAAAGATACTGAACAAACTATAACACCCTGTTTATGGTAATACAGTGAAAGTTGGAAATAGAGATGTTTTTATTGTATTAAAAGTGAAAGCAAGACAGTACTATGTATGATACTAATAAGAATCTGTGACATCATGTTGATAGATTAGTTGTAATGTAATCTTGTGAATTGCTTATTTTTGAAATTTTATTAAATTGGAAGTTGTATATGTTATAAGAATTGATCTACTATGAACAATGTGCTTTAATTGTTAAATCGTTATGTCTTGTTTTATTCAAAATATATTGACTCATATTTTAAAAGCTTGCCTTAAATTCATTTTAAGCAGAATATTGAGTATCGGTTTTTGTACATGTAATTATAATGTCTTTTACATCTTTTGTTACTGTCACAGATACCTAAATTAATTTGTCAGTGAACAAGATAAATTTCTGTTTCACTGCATGTAAAAATGTCCCGTGCACTGATCATGAAATTTATGTGCGTGTGATAGTAACAAGAAGCCCGATTAATACTTACCCATGCATACATTTAAATGTTTACAGTTCAGCTTTATCTATGTTATGTCATAATAAATGTATAACATTTTTCTTATTGACTCGTCATTCTTGTATCTTTAAACATCATTATCTGAATTTTTTAGTTCACCTGAGAAAAAGCTCTGGATGGGCTATTGTGATTACCCACCATCCGTCTGTCCGTCCATCTATCCATCCACACTTACCTTGAACTTCACTGAAATAATCCTTATATTGTCCTCTTTCAAAATTGTTCTAAGGGTAGGTTCTGTATTTCTATAATTTATTAATAGATCTTTTCTGTATGCTTTCATGTCTGAATGTAGTTATTTTTGTTTCAATTGACTCTTTATAATGTCAAATGTTGAATTTGATTGCAATCTTGAAGACATAAATAAGATTGTCTACATTAATACATCTGCAAGAAGACATAATTTGAAAAGGCACACGTATAAATACAAAAATACGTAGAAATGGAAACTCTCCTTCCCCAGTACGGATGCCAATATAAAAACGGATGCGCAAATGGAAACCATGCTTAAAACTAGTCATAGATTTGTTGAGATCAATAAGATATAATATGTCCAATGTTTTATCATGTGTTAGCAATATTCACTCGACACCATTATTTTATAAAGAGATATCAGTTGAATATTTACATGCATTTGCACAATTTTAAGTTACTTGTAAAATCTTAATCTGTAGGAGCAAATTAGTTGAATATTTATTTTTGACTCACTTTTAAGTATTTACAAAGCAATAAAAGTAAAAAATATCACTTGTCTTTATTTTCATGCTTTGACTTACAGTGATATATATCAACCTTCACAAGATGTCAGCATACCCAGTTACCTCAGTCAGTTCAATGCTTGACTGCCTATCGGAAGTTGCAGATTCGAACCTCGAGCAAGACATTTGTTTCTGTGGAAATACATTCAAAGCAATTTGATTCATGTGGGCAAATTGATAATTGTTTGCAGAAGAACATGTTAGTTCTGGTTGTTAATCCAGGAACACTGGTCAGGTTAACTGAATAACATCTTGGCCAATCATCATAGTGGTTGTGGGTTCAATCCACCCAGAGGGTCACAACCTTATAGGACTCCAGTACTGTTTTTCAAGAAATGATTCAAATACGCATAATGCGTTTATTTCAATCAAGTTTGAATAAATACGTACATAATTGCACTCTGACTATCTTGAGAAGTTGAGATACACATATAATCTCACTTGCGCAATCTTGAGAAACATGTATAATCTCAATGGAACGACCTTGAGAAACATGTATAATCTCACTAGAACAACCTTGAGAAACATATATATTATAATCTCATACATCATCTCACTACGACAATCTTGAGATACATTTATTATAACATTCGGACAATCTTGAGATACATATATAATCTTACTTTTATTATAACATTCAGACAATCTTGAGATACATATATAATCTTACTCCAAAAATCTTGAGATACAATAATTATATAATCTCGCTGACAATTTTGAGATACATATATAATCTCCCTCAGACAATCTTGTGATACATAAATAATCTCACTCGGACAATCTTGAGATACATATATAATCTCCCTCAGACAATCTTGTGATACATAAATAATCTCACTCGGACAATCTTGAGATACATATATAATCTCCCTCAGACAATCTTGAGATACATATATAATCTCCCTCAGACAATCTTGTGATACATAAATAATCTCACTCGGACAATCTTGAGATACATATATAATCTCCCTCAGACAATCTTGTGATACATAAATAATCTCACTCGGACAATCTTGAGATACATATATAATCTCCCTCAGACAATCTTGAGATACATATATAATCTCCCTCAGACAATCTTGTGATACATAAATAATCTCACTCGGACAATCTTGAGATACATATATAATCTCCCTCAGACAATCTTGTGATACATAAATAATCTCACTCGGACAATCTGAGATATATATATTAATCTTACTCAGACAATCTTGAGATACATTATATACAATGATAGGAGAAACTTGCAATTACATGGTTAATGCCATGAATATAAGGCTGGATGTGAGACGGGCCACGCCAAGACGTATCGGAAACTCTGTAAAGAAGAAGCAGGAAGTTATAGTCCAAAGATTCCTTTATTCAATCACAGATGGTTATATAACAAAGAATACAAAGATATAATATGTATCACCATTGCATAGAGAAATGTAATAACTAAATATTTGGGGAATAATTCAATATAAAAATACTCCTTGACAACATTAGTACATCAATGAATATAGACTTAGATTCAGAATACACAGGGGTTCTAAAGTTCCTGAAATCCAGATTTAGAGGCTCCAGGGTCACTTTTAGATCGATGTAAATCATTCTGATGATTATTGGGGGGGGGGTAGGGCTGAATGGCATGTTGTACAATCATATAGTCTAGATCATCAGACCCCTGCATCTAATAATGCTGGGTCATTGAAGCTTGGATCAGAGCTTGCAGCCCCCCGACCCCCGGCAAATCTTCAGGATTGAGAACATTCAGCTGTTAGACCCCCTGAGTACATGAACTTTTATCAAATTGCTTAATACACAAACTTGACTAAATTTTGCTGTTTGTTCATGGTACACTCACTTATTTATATTAATTATAATATACATTGTGTTGCATTAATAATTTAACAATGTACATAATTAGCCATAAAATGAGTTGTATTCACTTTTAGCAAAATAGATGACATGAACAAATTTAAACAAATACATGTGTAAGGAACCACATTTCCTATGAAACACAAAAAAATATATATTTTAATTGAATATGAACAGAATTCTTGAAACTGAATAAATTGATAAGAAGTGAAAAATTATTACAATAATTTAATATTTTCTTACAAATTTTTTTAAATCGAACATCCTGTTTGACACCTTGAAAGGAAGTTTGCAGCCTTGGGGCAAACAACTTGATGTCATCTCAATTGAGAACAGATTTTTACCCAATCTATCAATTAGCATGTTTGCATGTACACAAAAAGGTGCCAAGCAGTCAGAAACCCAAATTATTACATCTTTATTAAATTCTCATTCTTGCATATAGCACAACACTTCATTAAAATAATACATAAATATTCATACAAGACCATTCTATAAGAATTATAAGAGACTATTGCACAACAATTATAGACGTTCAATTTATAATCTGAAAAGAATTAAAATACAAAAAAATAAATTAAAAGTTGAGAGGCTGGCAAAAATCTTGACTTACCAAGTGTTAATAGCCTAAAAACTGAACTAAACGAAACAAGCCATATAAGAATGTGAAAATGAAAACTAACATTAATGTGTATATTACTTATGAAATTAAAAAAATGAATATTACAGGAGATCAGATCTGTTGTAAACTGATTTATATCAGCTTCTCGGTATAGCAATGGTGATCTACACTTGATCAAAATATAATAGTAATATCTTAAAAGAAATGAGGCATCATCTTATGTATATATAAAAAACATTTCAACATTTAATATGATGCATGATGTCAAATGTCGGACTTGATTACTAAATCAATGGAGTGGCTTGACCATAGAGAAGACCCTCACAAAAATTGAATTAAAATAATGTTCTAATTTCCTTTATCTAAATCCAAAGTTTGAAAACATAAACCAAGGAAGACACACTGTAACAAACTATTTATGCAGCTCATTTTGTGTTGTAATTGAATATTTTTTTACTATTGTATATAAAACATGCAAGGAACTATTTACATATTATGAAATGTTTTGCATAACATTGTAATAATGAACAGTAATTTATAAAATGCGAGTTACACATTTTTGCAACAAAATATGAGGCATTATACATGCACAAATCTCACATTGTTTACTTTAACTGTGGGATCTACTGTAGGTTAGTTAGAGAGGAGAGTGATTCGAGTTGAGATCAAGGTAGCGTAAGAATGGGTGCTCTCCCTTGACTAATCTAAATTCTGTTAATTTCAAAGACAAATTTATCTATCATATGACTAGAAGTACTGAAAGCGAGTTTATACATGTAACTGCTTCTAGAGACAGACAGATTATTATGAGAATTTAAAGTTAAACATGGCTATGGGACTAAATATATTTAATTAAAAGAACTATGGACTGCTTTGTTAGTACATAAATAATGTCCCCTATACGATCAAATAATTAATTGATAATATGACTCATTGGGGTACAAACATATCAAACATTGTACACTAGATTGCTACCTTCAATATATATACTTATTTATTTGAGTCTCATTCTTGCATATAACACAATATTTCATTAAAAATGTAATACATGTACTGTATTTTATAACAAGTTGTCAACCATTTCTGTCCATGTCAACATGATAACACTTAGTGTATACATGTTTATTATGATGTATATGTTTTCATTATTAATTCTTAAAATAATTATGACAAATTTAACATCACTAGATTTGGTTTTACACTTTTGTTTTTTTTAAATAGTATCAATATTTCATGATTTAATAGCTTTTAAATACTTTTGGATAAGTTATTTAAGAAATCACCAATGGTGGCAAGTTTACATTTTCTCTGTGAAGGTAATGCCCAGAGGCTAAATTTGAATACTTAATGTTTTATTTCCTTTAATTAAAAACTATTACGGTATATGTAATGTGTTAATTGGCATCATCATCAAGTAATTATCACGTTGTTAAAATCTAATGATCTGAGTAACACCTATCAGATGTGACAAGCAGCCACCTCTGGGCAATTCAAGTTCCTTTAAAAGCTAGTTGCAATGTCCAGGATATCATATTGAACTGGACATTGCAACTAGCTTTTACTAGCTAGTAGAACTTTACAAGCTTGTCATCATCTGTTTTTCCAGGTATGTGGTTTTACTTATTTTTGTACTTAAACTATCTTAGTGGTAATTTTATTCTAAGTGAACATTGTATCTTTTTAACATTTGTTGATTAATTTTAATCATCCCATACTAAGAGTATTTAATGCTTCCTTACAAGTTCAAAAAGTGGTGTACAACATAACTCTTGTATGCTTTCAAGTAAAGGCAATTGTCATGAGTTCTTCCCCCTTCTATAGTGTATGTATATAGCTTAGTATATATGTATATACATGTAAGACCTCATATAGAACGGGAGAGAACTAATGACAATCTCCAGTGCATGAAAGCACTAGTTATAACAATTTTAAACACAACAAGTAGCAGAAATTAGCATTATGTACTGATACCATATATTTTTATAATATATATTTCTAAAATTTATATAGGAACAGAGTTCGCCATATCCCGCCTTTTAGAAATATCAGCCATAAAAACAATGCTGTAAGGTGTGAAGTAAAAAGAGTCATGTTATAAGAGACAGACATACTTGTTCAGGCCTATGTGACGATTACTTACTAATTCCAATCTCATAATCTGTAGAAAATCTTCCAGTATTCTAGGCTGTGCTTTCAGTAGTCTAGCAAATGCTGTCATCGAGTTAAACTTGTACATTGGACAGGCAACCTACATCAAATCAATACACCTTTTCTTACCTTTTGGTGGTCAACTTGGATAACTGAATCTTTATGCACAGTCATACTTCATGAAATACCGCTCATTGCCAGGTGTTTGAATATTTTACTACAAAATCACTAAATACACTTTTTAAACTATTTTTGCCAGTGTTGTACATGGCATGCTACTGAGACATATATAGACAAACTATAACACTATTAACTTTTCTCCAAGACACACCTGACAGCCTTATCAAATTTTTATTAAATGCTGATTTAGCATGTTTCGAAATATTTAATTCTAAAAGATTGAATTTCAATGAAATAGTCTCTTTAATTATATTACATTAAATTTTGGAATGTTGGAAAACATTGTTTAGGAATTGCCAGATCAGCTGTCAGATGTGTTTCGTCCCATTTTTGTTAGTGACCCATTCAGTGTTTCCGGGACTCCTCAGTTGGACAAACACCAAAAACTTGAGTCAACAATATTTGTGTAAAAAACAGGATTATAGTAACAATAAAATGATGAACAATAAAGAAATCCACGCAACAAACAAGAGCTTGTAATGTAATAGGTCACATAGTGTATTACATCCGAAGAAAAGGCTTTAGGCTTTCTATCTCTCAAGTCAGTATGGAGATGGGGTAGTGTTATGACTTTTTCCATCTCGCCTGTCAGTTAAATATGTATATTTTACATATATCGCTTGTCAGTTAATATGTATATGTCTAGACCCTAGTAATTAAGGGTTTGCTATAAAACCTGGACAACTAGGGTCTAGAAAAACAGAATGGGGCAGAGAGAGAGCCCGGACATGTTTATTAACAAATCTACCCGTGGGCAGGAACTCAATAAACCATTGAAGCGACCGGAACGTGAAGAAAAACAAACAATAATATAACAGTGACTTATGATGAATCTATTTTGTGACTATACATGTGATCCGACACGTTTGTGTCCCCTAAACAAGTCATACTGGGCTAAACAAACAGCCACCTGAGGCTATCTACTAGTCTAGGGGAAGGGAATAAAACCAACCCGACCGATGGGACAATTGCTGATAGTTACCAAGAACCACCAACAAACCACCAGCAATGTTAAACAGATTTGAAAACATCTTGCAGCGCATACTGCAGACATGGATGGTCAACAAAATTATGTTATTGGTTACCCTACGTACCGCAGAGGAATGCCACTGCAAGGGAGGAAACCCCAACTGCTCACAACATAAGATGAAACCCATATGGGTTATGCGCTACTTCGATATGAGCTATTTCAAAGCGCGAACAATGGTATGGGAAAATACAGCTCTGATACACAACATGCATGACCAAGCGACCAGGGAAACGCTGGAGGAATATAATGGTGCCCAGTGCCTAGACACGGAACAATCCTCCGTCGCTATGATAGGAGAGTGGTAAGACGACACCCGGTTTTATGAGAGGGGTCACCAAGAGGACGTAGCCGACGCCATGGACGAGATGGGTGAGGACCTCCTCAAACCTTTCCCCATTGACGGGCAGAACCCCCTCCGTGGACCCTGTCGCAACCACGAACCTGAACCCTGGGTGCCAATACAAGTACCACTAGTACAACCAGTACAAGTACAAGTAAGAATGCAACTTCCCTACTGGGACGAATCGGTCAGCGGGAATGACGATACGGATATCTAAACCCCTGCCCAACCAGAAGCTGACCACCGGGGAATCCATCTGAAACCACGACGGAAAACCAAGACGGAGAAAAAACGCCAACTACAAAGGATGCCGCCATTCATTGTGACATTGACAAATTTTAAATATAGTTATAAATGTTGAAAATATTGTATGGGGTGATGGGTAAAACAAAACACCCAGTTGGACGACACCCGGTTCTACGAGAGGGGTCACCAAGAGGCCGTAGCTATCACCATGGACAAGATGGGGGAAGACTTATTAAAACGCTTCCCCATTGATGGCCAGAACCCCCTCCGTGGACCCTGTCCCAACCACGGGGACCCGCCAGGAGCCTGGGAGCTGATGGAGGTGCCACCAGTACAACCTCAAACTGAATATTTAGGTTTTGTCATAGATGAAAATGGCAACCCTGATAAGGTAAAGGCAATAAGGTCACTTCCGGTTCCAAAATGTGTATTGCTTGACCCAAGCTTGTGATTCTGGTTGGCTATAAAACCTGGACAACTAGGGTCTAGAAAACAAGAATGGGTCAGAGAATGGGACATGTTCTAATAAACGTTATTGCAGTTGGACTTGGAATTTGTATTAACTACGTTACAAGCTTTGGAACTGCAGTACCTGAACAAAAAATGAAATGCAATTTTATGACAACATCAGTCCGTTCCAACAAAAAAATAAAATTATAGTTTCAAATTTTATTTTGTCCCTCCTACCATTGTTGTGGATCCTTAATGGGCTTTGTAAAACAAAGGAGTAAAAAAAGTAACTAGATTTAATTTGAGGTTAGATAATGTTATTACTTTTGATTACTTCAAACAGAGCTTGTTCCGGAGTACAATCCCACTATGAACAGACTACCAGCCACTGTAGCTCACTAAGGCTCCCTCTTTGGTATCCTCCAAGAGGGAGTTGTCTGCGTAGGTCAAGCTGTATGTATACAATTGGACCCTGTATCATTAGTCAGAGGTTTTAGGCTCGTAACTGTATGCTACTGTTGACTTTAGTCCTATGCTGAATAAAGTTATAATCATGTAAACCCAAAATGGATGTTTGTGGTTCTTGTAGTATGTTAGTCCTAAGGTGCTGCAACAATGATAACGCTAACAACGAGACATGAATACGTTACACAACCATGATAAACTGGACAACACAACGTCACATCAGGAAATAAAAGAGATGAAACCTGCTAAGTGCATTTTGCATTTTCTGTATTTTGTTGGCTAAAGATGACAGTTCAAAATATTGAACTAATTTTTAAACATTTAGGGGATCAATTAGCTAATGTTACAGCGATAGTAGGTACTCAGGGAATTTCTCATGTTGTTCCATATTCTGATGGGAATGCTAAACAATTTAAACACGTCATTTTTTCGGGTGAGGAGGATGGAATGGGGGAGTGCGGAAATCCTGAGGAATATACACAACCAGGCGACCAGGGAGACACTGGCGGTAAATGACAGCGCCCAGTGGAACAATCTTCTGTGGCTATGATAGGGAAGTGGCCGAATGAAAGCCTCTTCTATGAGAGGGGACAACATGATACAGTAAGATGTGCCCACTACGGGATGGCCAAGTGAGGGTAGGGTTAACTGATTTAAGTATATCATATGTTTGCATAGTGACATTACTTTTGACATCATCCGATACAAATGATAAAAAATCAAGCTTTAACTTAACCTCAGCAAACCCATTATTCTGTAAGCATATATTTCTTTTCGTTTTTCAATGATAACTTCAACTACAAGACTATTCATTTAAAACTCTACACAAACATAATCATAAGAGACTGAAAAAATCAAGAATACAGCTTTTTACATTTAATATTAGAAACATTTGTTCACTTTCAGCTGTTATTAAATGAATAATGATAAGCATTACACAAAACTCCATTGTTTTATTAAACAAAGCATTTATAGCAAATGATATTTAATGATATAACCAAAAAATATATCAAAACATTAACAGCATATATATATATTATATCAAAATCACTTAGAAAGTTAATAAAAATTGACCTAAGGCTAATAATTACATTTAAATAAATGACCAAAGCATTATTATCATACCAGCAACCAGCTGTTGAACATGACAGAGACTGATCTGACTTTTTAAAATAATGTCTACTATGGAACGGAGATTTTGTACTTGTAGACATATATTTTCAAGGTATTCATCTGACACAGATGCATCTTTTGAATATTTGCAATATGTTTTTTATCCCTAACCATAACTGTCAAACAAGCGTTTTACATTAATTCTGCAGCTGTCCACAATATATCCACATCATCACTTGTCAGATAAGGCAATCACATTAATGAACTCTTCAATCAAGCATTCACTAACGGTGCTAAAACAAGCATAGGGTATCTATTACAGTAAAATGTTTCACACGACAGCTTGTGTATCAAATATATATGCATCTATCACTTTCAGAAAGTACCAAATCTATTGTGGATTTTAAATTAGTTGAGAGTACCATTATTGTTTTCACTGTGTCTATTGGTCAGTTCTTTCCAAAACATACTTTCATTGGCTGGCTGGCTACCTCAAAATTTGTTTATAACTGTTCTCTGTAAGAACAATGTATATTAATTGAACCTTTTTATCATAAGTCTTTTTTAAAAATATAAATCATTACTGAATCTCAAGAAAACTGGCAATTCTGATTTTTGTTAACTATTCACTCATGATTTTTGTTAACTATTCACTCATGATTTTTGTTAACTATTCACTCATGATTTTTGTTAACTATTCACTCATGATTTTGACTAGTATACTGCTTTATAATGTGCTGAAGTTATTCCGGTTTTTGGACATAATGTCATAAACTAAACACACCCAGAATACAACAATTTTAAATGAAAACAATAATTCAGTTTGCATGAAAGTTACAAATCAACTTTTCAAATAAGGAAATAATAAACATACAAGTGTCTTGATAAATGTAGCTGTATTCATTGATAAACTTCAATTTAATTATCTATATATTTTTTGGTTACAGAATTTTAACGGGTTCTGATGATAGTAAGCATAGCATAATTATAAACCAACCCGATAGATGGGATAATTGTTGATAGTTACCAAGAACCACCAACAAACCACCAGCAATGTTAAACAGATTCGAAAACATCTTGCAGCGCATACTGCAGACATGGATGGTCAACAAAATTATGTTATTGGTTACCCTACGTATCGCAGAGGAATGCCACTGCAAGGGAGGAAACCCCAACTGCTCACAACATAAGATGAAACCAATATGGGTTATGCGCCACTTCGATATGAGCTATTTCAAAGCGCGAACAATGGTATGGGAAAATACAGCTCTGATACACAACATGCACGACCAAGCGACCAGGGAAACGCTGGAAGAATATAACGGTGCCCAGTGCCTAGACACGGAACAATCCTCCATCGCTATGATAGGGGAGTGGTTGGACGACACCCGGTTCTACGAGAGGGGTCACCAAGAGGCTGAAGCTATCACCATGGACAAGATGGGGGAAGACTTATTAAAACGCTTCCCCATTGACAGCCAGAACCCCCTCCGTGGACCCCGTCCCAACCACGGGGACCCGCCAGGAGCCTGGGAGCCGTCATGGAGGTGCCACTAGTACAACCTCAAACTGAATATTTAGGTTTTGCCATAGATGAAAACGGCATACGTCCAAACCCTGATAAGGTAAAGGCAATAAGGTCACTTCCGGTTCCAAAATGTGTACGAGATATTCGTAGAATTTTAGGAGCTTTAAGTTTTTATCGATGTTTTATTCCATCTTTTTCAAACATTGCCAAACCCCTTATAAACTTAACAAGAAAGAAAACTCAAGTTTGTTTGGACGGAGCAATGTCAAATGAAATTTTTGTTAACTATTCACTCATGATTTTTGTTAACTATTCACTCATGATTTTTGTTAACTATTCACTCATGATTTTTGTTAACTATTCACTCATGATTTTGACTAGTATACTGCTTTATAATGTGCTGAAGTTATTCCGGTTTTTGGACATAATGTCATAAACTTAACACACCCAGAATACAACAATTTTAAATAAAAACAATAATTCAGTTTGCATGAAAGTTACAAATCAACTATTCAAATAAGGAAATAATAAACATACAAATGTCTTGATAAATGTAGCTGTATTCATTGATAAACTTCAATTTAATTATCTATATATTTTTTTTGGTTACAGAATTTTAACGGGTTCTGATGATAGTAATTAAGCATAGCATAATTATAAACCAACCCGATAGATGGGATAATTGTTGATAGTTACCAAGAACCACCAACAAACCACCAGCAATGTTAAACAGATTCGAAAACATCTTGCAGCGCATACTGCAGACATGGATGGTCAACAAAATTATGTTATTGGTTACCCTACGTATCGCAGAGGAATGCCACTGCAAGGGAGGAAACCCCAACTGCTCACAACATAAGATGAAACCAATATGGGTTATGCGCCACTTCGATATGAGCTATTTCAAAGCGCGAACAATGGTATGGGAAAATACAGCTCTGATACACAACATGCACGACCAAGCGACCAGGAAAACGCTGGAGGAATATAATGGTGCCCAGTGCCTAGACACGGAACAATCCTCCGTCGCTATGATAGGAGAGTGGTTAGACGACACCCGGTTTTACGAGAGGGGTCACCAAGAGGCCGTAGCCGACGCCATGGACGAGATGGGTGAGGACCTCCGCAAACGTTTCCCCATTGACGGGCAGAACCCCCTCCGTGGACCCTGTCGCAACCACGAACCTGGACCATAGGTGCCAATACAAGTACCACTAGTACAACTACAAGTAAGAATGCAACTTCCCTACTGGGATGAATCGGACAGCGGGAATGACGATACGGATATCTAAACCGCTGTCCAACCAGAAGCTGACCACCGGGGAATCCATCCAAAACCACGACGGAAAACCACAACGGAGAAAAACGCCAACTACAAAGGACGCCGCCTGGTCACCGTAAAAGCAGTATTGTGCCATAGTCATATTACTGGTCATAAAGTGAGACATTAAATGTACGCTTTTGCCGCTACTCTGCTGACCTGCACTCACTTAATTGCACAAACTAGCCTAAGGGGCACATTAGAGTCACGACTCAGTACGGTTATATGCACTAAGTACGCATTACATAGTAATAAAGTCTTCCGCTTAATCAACAAGGCGGGGGACGTAGTGCTAGATAAGAAGGGGAGATATACTGAGACGGGGAGAGGAGGAACTAGGGGGAAGCTAGGTTGAGGTTACTTGGCTGGCTGTATACTGTTATTATGCTGTTAGTTTAATAAAAGGCATTTAGGAAACGTTATCACGTGTTATTCTTCGATCTCACTACGCCACACTTTTGGGGAAGGGTAAATTGTTTGTTTATTGTGTTGAGTTAAGAAAAAAACATCTTATTATAGAGGAAAAAAAATAGTTTTTATTCTTTTGGGGAAAGGTAAATTGTTTGTTTATTGTGTTGAGTTAAGAAAAAAACATCTTATTATGTGTTTTACTATGTCCGTTAGAGACGACTGTGTTAATCATGTTTAAAAAATATAAGCTGTTGATCATGTTCCGGATATGCCAGAGATTTTTTTATTATTAGTATGTTACAGTACGCATTGTGGGTTAGAGGGTTTATTTTTACTTAGTCTAACAAATGACAAATCTTGAACAGAGGAAATTGTGTGGTGTAGTCATATACATAAAACAAATATTATAAGAAAGATGTTATCATTTAATTTGTATTTTATTATATTACAGACACATGTATATTGAAATGCGTAAATACAGAATCCATCAGTCAGGTGACGGTTATGATAGCCGGAGGGTCATAATGAACTATTCCTGCCACCTGTGTTCTGTATTGCGTAGCATATACTGTATTTAAATGATTGTGCTCTGTATGTTAATTAAGACAGGTCTTTGACTCACACCATACTTGACTGGTGATAAGTTAAGGTTCCGACAGGAGGTTCACTACACTACACCATAGAGCAAACAAATCTTTGTAGGATAAAGCAGAAATATATCCATATTATGTATCTTTAAAGTCCGTTAACAGGAGTAATTTAACAGTTGACAGGTCGATAAATCTGTTGATTTTATTTGGGGATACCGAAATTAGTCGGAATTCACTATCATTATTTTTAAAACATTCTGAAAGTGTTATATTTCGGAAAGATTATTATCAACCTTGATGGAAGAGATTGTTTACACGATGAATTAATGAGTTCTGTTCAAACTTTGCAAAGTGAAGTAAATTACTTGGAGTCACGTATATAGATCATATTACAACTTCCACATATCAACCTGCTTCGAATGGAATGAACGAAAGAATGCATTCTACGTTACATAATATTCTCTCTAAACGCGTTCAAGACAATGTACAGTATTGGGATGTCTATTTGAACCAAGCGTTAAGCGTTTTAAGGACTTCAGTTTCAGGCAGTTCTAAACATACACCATTTTTTCTGTTATATAACAGAGACCCAATTTTACCTATCGACAATTTACTAAAGCCTAGGAGAAGATATCATGGCGAGGAATGTCATAAAATCATATTAAGTGAACAACACAGGGCTTTTATCGATGTCCGAGGACAGCTTAAAAAGGTTAAACACAAGAGAAAAGAGTATTGCGATAGAAATGCTAAGGACATTAAATTCGAGATCAATGATCCAGTTTACTACAAAAATTTCAGACGAAAAAACAAATTAGAGGCTAAATGGTTACCGTATTACAGAATTATAGAACAAAAATCTCCACTAACCTATGTGATTAAAAACCAGTTAGATAATTCCATAGTTAAAATCCACGCAAACCAGATACGCCTTGCTAAAATCGACAACTGGGAGCTACCGGAAGGTAAACGTAATCAAAGAACTGTTTTATCACAAGCAAACTATATTGAGAAAGGTTTATGGGTTATAACAAGTAATACTAACTTAAGATTTGTCATAGTGTGTCATTCGTCAATAAAATCCCAAACTGAAATTATGGTGAAAGCACCCATTAACTTCTTGAAACTAGAAATGAATTGCCAGGCTTATAACGAACATATGACTCTAACCCCATGGTTCGAACAATCATCTCAAGTTAAAGTACGTTCGGATGATAAAGACTTTCGATATCCAAATTTCTCTAGTATCACAATTTGGGACGGATTTCATAATAAATTCAGTAATTACACGAAACTAATGGTTCCCAAGGAATTAGATAAGGTCAAAGAAATACCTATGGATATATTAATCTCAAGGTATAACGTCCGTTGACGATTCATTCTCGTTTCCATTATGGGGGATAATTGGTCTGACAGCAATTGGGGCATCGATTCTGGGAATAGGTTTATTTGTTTATTGGAAATGTAAATATCGTCGAAATATCCTATCTGCCAACGAGCGCCAACAGAGTATGGGAAATGCTTGCACAAACCCACCGGGTTATTCGATGGTGGCCATCAAAGACAGGGCGAGCGAGGATTTCGCTTTCGACAGACAGCACCCGTCGACACCACACAATGAAAGTAGTATATACCCATTCAGTAAACTACTGGATTTACAACATTTACAACAGAATACTATGTGATCTGGGCAATGTCTAATGTTCCCGGAAACCTACGATGATTTTTATTGTGAACTGGCGTATGTACAGTGATTTTTATTGTGAACTGGCGTATGTACCATGATGTAGAGTACATATATTGTGAACTGGCATGTGTACAGTGATTTGGTTTGAACCATGTTACCACGCATAAGTAAACGCATCTGAGAATGTCCGTCTTGTTGGTTTATTATGTTAAGTTGAGCTAAGACCGGTGCTACCACTACACTACACAGGTCTTTGACTCACACCGTACTTGACTGGTGATTTGAGTCACATGTTAATAAATATATATTCTATGAAAGTGTCTGTTTGTGGTTCTTGTAGAGTTAAGTCATAGTTAAGGTTCCGACAGGAGGTTCACTACACTACATGTGTGCCATAGTCATATTACTGGTCATAAAGTGAGACATTAAATGTACGCTTTTGCCGCTACTCTGCTGACCTGCACTCACTTAATTGCACAAACTACGTAGTGCTATATAAGAAGGGGAGATATACTGAGACGGGGAGAGGAGGAACTAGGGGGAAGCTAGGTTGAGGTTTACTTGGCTGGCTGTATACTGTTATTATGCTGTTAGTTTAATAAAAGGCATTTAGGAACGTTATCACGTGTTATTCTTCGATCTCACTACGCCACATCTACAATATTTAGAATGATTGATAATAGCACGGAGAGTTTGGCTACGGTCGCTATAAAGTGACCATAAACACTTTTAATGACAACCATTATGTGCACCTTGGAGATGAAAAGAAACGCAAATTTGTTAGCATGGAATTAACGGACTTCCAGGAGTTGCTGAAGCTAGCTCCTGCTCTGGTGAAGGAGGGGGAAACCATCAACCCGAAAAAGGTTAGTCTTGTGATTTAATACGTTTTTATTGGTTTAATACATGTAATTTACAAACTGTTATGGCATTTTACAATATTTAGTATTATTACAGTGTACTCCCTCAATACCGGACTCTCTGAAAACCGGAATTCTCAGAAAATCGGACATTTGTTAAGTCCCGTTTTTTTCTCTTATAAATTCAACGTAAAACACTTCCTGAATACCGGACTCTCTGAATTCCGGATTCCGGACGGCTTTTAAGGGCCCATAATCAATATTGATGCGTTAATTAACCCCTGAATACCGGACGCGATTGTTTTTTTATCGGGTGTCAATCTGTTTACTGTTAATTGAACGTTTCGGACAAGTGTTGTGAAAACATTGTTTACAGGCGCGCGTGCAATTGATACAGGCGTGAAAAACACTTGTTGGTATGTATTATTATATGACTAATTACAACCGTGGTTGCTCCCGTGTCCACGACTTAACAATTAGCGCATCGTTTGATCGTGCAAATTATCGGCCCCTAAAATGTTTTGGCTCTTGCAAAATGTCTCAGCTTGCATATTTCTTTTCTTTTTAATTATGTAATTAACGCCAAATTATGGGTCCTGTGAACATTCACTTGATCGTTACGATTGGTCATATTGGTTTAACCAATACGATTAAGTCGATAAAGTTTTGTGTGATTGTTGAATTTGCAATTGAAGTTAGAATTATTCTGCTATCACGCCTGCAAAGTCCGAAATTTAATATCCACTGCTCTTTCATAATTATGGCTGAACCTCCTTCGAAGCGTAGGAGAACAGAATTGTCCCTCGAGGACAAGGTTAAGATTGTTAGAGAATATGAATCTTTACCTAAGCCGTCATTAAAGTCATTATCCCAGAAGTATGGAATCGGAAAATCGACAGTTGGAGATATAGTCAAGAAGAAAGATCTTCTTAAAAGTCATTGGGAATCCAACTCGTCACCAAACAAGAGTCGTTTTTCATATGAAGCTAAGTTTGATAAATTGAATGCCTTGGTTTGGCACCTGCCTTGAACAAGGATGTGAATGCTGGTATTTGCCGCTTTTCGGTGTTTATCACCCAAAGAAGCCGGGTCAGATAAGAGGTGTGTTTGATGCGTCGATAGTGTATCAAAGTCAATCGTTAAATAAGGTACTTCTGTCTGGTCCCGACATGACTAACAGCCTGCTTGGAATCGTTCTGCGTTTCCGTAAGGACAAAGTTGCGGTGACGGCAGATGTGGAACAAATGTTCTATAGGTTCAGAGTTTGTGAAGATCATAGAGACTACCTTCGTTTCTTTTGGTATAGAGATAACGATATTGACAAGGAACTGATTGAATATAGAATGAAAGTCCATGTTTTTGGTAATACCTCATTTTGAGGGAGTAAACTGTATATATATATGCATGTACTGTACATTTTTGTATACATTGTACATTTGTATTTATGTTTTATTGGGTTTGGCATTGTTTTCAAAAATAAAATATATTGTTGTTTACTTAAACATTGTTTGCATTATTTGTTTCAATTGAAACAGTCATTCAAGCTGTCTGCTTCTGAAAAAATTCAATATTCAATATTTCAGTAAACCCCCTGAAAACCGGACCTCTCAGAAAACCGGACTTTTTGCCCGGTCCGCAAGGGGTCCGGTATTCAGGGAGTTTACTGTACTTGTTTTGTTTGTTTAGCTGGTTTATTTTACATCGTTTATCAACAATTTTTCAGTTATGTACGATGGCCGGTTTATTTTTTATTTAGTTTTCTTGGATCAATTTTCTTTTACCAATACTAACTTAATTTTAGTCATTTTTCATAGAAGGGTATGACCTGCCACAGGTAGGGTTCGAACCCAAGACCTCTAGTTCCTAGCCCAGTTCGTTACCGACTGTGCTATAGTTGTGGTTATTATTATTACTTGTTCATTAAAGTAAGAAATATGTATTAATAAAATATTTGTTTGCATTTTACTTTTAAGATTAACCAACCCATGAAGAGGCCGTTGGTGGATGATAAAGAAAATCATCCTGTCAAGAAAAAAAATCAAAGAACCCAGAGTTTGTTGAGAACAAAACTTGTGTGTGTTGGTAACGACTGGAGTCGGGTGCCCGACTTTGATTTTACACATCGGCTAAAGGCATCAACAACATCGTTATCATCAACATCAACACAACCCTCACAGTTGATGAATGCGCAACCAATTCTACCCCAACAGATGATGATGCAAACATCATCAATACCATCATCTACACTACCACCACAAATGATGCTATTAACACCATCCTCATCATCAACATTAACACCATCCTCATCATCAACACAACCCTCACAGTTGATGAATGCGCAACCAATGCTCCCCCGACAGATGATGATGCAAACATCATCAATACCATCATCTACACTACCACCACAAATGATGCTATTAACACCATCCTCATCATCAACTCTACAACCTCCACCGGTGGTGACAGCAACAGCTCCTCCTTCATCAGCACCTTCCTCAAAATCATCAAAAATATGTTGACATCGAGGCGGTATGAACAGATTTCACCACCTCCCTCATCATCATTGATCTCATCAGCAACAACAGCATCAACAACGGCAACATTACCATCAGAACTGTTCGAACAACCATCAACATATCAATCTGTTGACGTGGTTGATTTCTTAGATGACTATCAAATGTGAGAATGTTGAATATATATAGTACATATTATAGTTTTTCTTTAATAACCTGAATGTTTATTTCTTTAATTTCCCTTTTTAATTGTACTCGTTTGTATTCCTCTGTATTAAAGTATATAAAATCAAGCTGTTGTTTTGTGTTTCTATTCTTTGTAATTCTGTCAACAACACTACAACAAAATACGCTTTAACTTTGTTAAAATATAAAGAATTAATATGAGTGATTAACGCGTGTTCTGTTGTAATGTTTTGCCCGCCCGGAACTACAAAGCACAAGACAGTGAAACGTGACCGAATTCCGGACAGAGTGTCATTCGGACAACGTAACTTTTGTGAGAACATTCCGCGGACTTATTGGACTTATCAAGTTATCCCAGCCTTATTTTAATCTCGTGTGTCTTACGAGAAGGAGATTTACTGCTCCATATAGCATTAAGTATATAAGAAGGGGAGATATACTGAGACGGGGAGAGGAGGAACTAGGGGGAAGCTAGGTTGAGGTTACTTGGCTGGCTGTATACTGTTATTATGCTGTTAGTTTAATAAAAGGCATTTAGGAAACGTTATCACATGTTATTCTTCGATCTCACTACGCCACAAAGTGTTATTAATCAGTAACACGCTTACAGTCATTATCGATATTTCACCTATTAGGTTTACTTTATTTCTATAACAAATTGGTTCTTATGTTTGTTTTATGATTATTTGTATAATTGTGTTGTTATGTTTATAGTATTTTTTTAATTGACGATTTTTAGATACACTTACTGTTTTAATTATCAACGGGGTTTCATATAGTGTATAATGTTTGTTAATAAGTTCATGTTTATTCCTGTCTACGAATTAGCATTATATTTATTTCATTGATTGTATGTTGATATCAAGCTTACAGGTCCATAATTATGTGTTGTTACATATTTTTTCTTTTTTTTACGGGGAAGAAAGGCAATGTGACATAATATTGTGTAGTCCTCTAGACTACATGTATTAATAATTACCATAATTTTGTTGCTGTGGTTATGTTACAAAAGACGATAGTGCTCATTCAGTAATGCATTTCATCAGCAATATGCTAATTTAATAACAAAGAAAAAATCCAAAGTAATCTCTATTTATGAATCACTACGGTTATTTTTGGATTGCCCAAAAGAATGGTCTCCCTATAGCCATATGACCACATTAAACAATAATAAATAAAAAATTAATAACCATCCCACCTAAATTTTTCTGGTTAGGGTTATGCCAAATAAAAAATTTAAGGATAGCCTCATTATTGACAAGATATTCATATTAACTGCTGTATTACAATTTACATGTACATTGTATACAATATAAATACCTTTGATTCTGATTATAACACATCATCCAGACATCACTTAGTTCTATGTAAAAAGTACAACATCATACTCTCATCTATGCACAACAATCAAGCTATATTCAATGAAAGGTTATACATGTATTGTCTTTGTGGTTGCTAGATGACATGTTACACTACTACATAACTACAACATTACATGATCAATTTTTAACTTTCAGGATAATGTCATTTTTTTATGACAAGCAATCTATCAAACACAATTTTGTCTCTCGACCAAGTCTATGTACTAAAAGGCTGTCAATGTTATCAGGTACATCCCACCAGTATAATGCCAAAGGCAAGCAATCTATCGTTGAGCGTTGAGACATAAATGATGACTCGGGATGACAGTTCAAGGAAATTTTTGACAGCATGAAAAAATAGATATACATGTACCTTGCACAAGGCTATACTTTAGCTTCAACAATCTATTATAGGACACATGAATGTCAAACTTATCCAGGGTTTATTTCAGCTGTTTAATAGCTGTTATTGGGCTATATTCCCAATCTCAAAAAAGTATATATACATATTTCTCAATTTGAAAGTAAAATCCCCAATAAATGTGAAGAAAAAGTTTTGGTTCAATTAAGCCAAAAATTGACAAAGTTGGAGGATTTTCTCTCGTAGGCAGTCTATATGAATAGCAATAATAGCAATTAGTCACTCAATCTTTAACATTTTATTCTTAAAATGTTGCTGTAATTTCTAGAATGTTTCCCAAATTTCAAAGTAGATACCTGCAGATAGACGATCTAATTCCAATCAACATAAATATATACTAGCCTGTTATGGATTACTGTTTGCACATAAATGCCTCACCTTTAACCAAAGACCTGCATATATGGTAATATGGTATTTATCAAATAAATCATTAAATGTCAGTTTAAAGCAAAGACCTAAATACCATATAATATTATGTAGGTCTTTGCTTTAAACTGACATTTTATGATTTATAAATATATACCAAGAAATGTCTGTATATGGTTATATAAAATAACATGCTATTCAAAACAATTACCATTATTGTTTTTTTATTGAGGAAGAAACGTTTCAAAACTGTTTTATTAGTTCCACAATCCTATTAATTAGTCTCATCATTTGCTGTCCACTTACACATAATCAATGTTTATGTCAGAAGAAAAATGACTTCATACTGTTAGTAAAACTCTGCATATCATTAACAATTATATTTGAAGAACTGAAAAATAGAACTCCTACCTTGCGTGCAGTTCTACCGGTCTCATTAAATATTAGCCGCCATACCTGTCCTCATCAAAGTTCTCAGTAGGGCTGCATTTGAAAAATAACACTGGACACAGAATTGTTTGCCCACAAACATGTATGCTTCTCCTAATGTTGAAATTTCCATCTCCCTGTTGTGTTCGTCATCAATCACCACGAGTGACTGCCAAACACATTTACTTGAAACGGGAGATAACCACAATAAGGGTGGGTAAAAACACGCACTCGTTCAACCGTGTCTGAAATTAGCCTTAAGCATACTGATACAGTGATATCAGTGACCAGTATATAAATATGTATACATTGTTTTTCTCATTAATATAAATGTACATTTTAGTTTCAGTCAGAAAAACGAAGAGCAAAATCTGCTTTTGACACACGCTTAATGTTGGATAATGTTATACAGACATATGTTTCTGATAACGTCTGGCTAAGTTTTTGCAACAGCAGTGTCAGACAATTCTCAATATCGCATGGTAGTCCAGTGGGCAACCAAATATGGAAGAGGAAAATGAGGAAGAGATAATTGATGATACATCACAGCAAATGGTTCACCATGGCCATCACTTGACTCACAGTCCATGTAAGCATGGTGTTGATTTTAATGTACACTATATGCCATAACATCATCGGACGGTAGCTCTCAGATCTGTCAGCACTTATCAGTGCTCATTGTTTATACCCTCATCCAGGCACAGGGTATTGTTACAATTTTTTTGGTCCTCTATCTCTATAATACTATAAAGGGAGACAACGTACCAAAATAGTGCCCTTTTATTTCATCCTCGTACACATATTCTAACAAAGATGTCGAGAAAAACGTCTTGCTGTTCGGTAGGAGGAGGATTTATCTACAAGCAACACAAATCCAAATGACACTCGGGTCAAAAATAAGTCAGAAATCCACAAAACTGTCACGCAATTTCACACAATCGGCCCGATGTCGATATTGACGTCACTTCAAAACACTAGAATAACGAAGCACCACCGCAGTTTATTACGAAAATCACATTGTCAACACTAAAATCCTTTGTGAAACGTTAGTCCTATGTTATATCTATAGTAAACATCCAACAATTTTTAAATACTTTACGTTTTTTCTACACAATTCAAGAAAGTTGTTTAAAAAATCACAGAATCAGCTTCCCAGATACCATTTTGCGTGTGGTAACGGGCTGAATTAATCATTCAATCTGATTGGTTGTCAGTTTCGCGGGAGATGGTGCGAGACCATTTGGAAAACTTCGGTCTTTTTCATTGTATACGACAAACCAAAACAACAATGGCTGGACACTTTTTATCTACGTACGTTTTATTCTTAAAGAAACAGTAAATCTTCGTCTTCGTCTTCGTGTTCGTGTTCGTGTTAGAGCTGTATTGATGCATTGGCTGCCGATTCATTTGTGTTTAAACATATTCTCTCGCGCGCGCATATGTCACCGACAACAACTGAAAATTCTGCTCTTACAAATTTCTGTTTTCTTTCTATTTCCGAAGGTTGAATTAGGTGAGACCCATCCAGTTTAACTAATAAACCATAATTGTACATATTGCCATTCATTATCTACCCTTTTACGATGTCTTAAATGAGTTTATTAAACTTTATCGGCAAAACAGCTGATTGAGGTCAAAGTTCATCCTTTGAGTTCCATTGTTTGTTGACTTCCGGTTGTAATTTACGAGGAATTGAGGACTCCTACAGGTATTCCTTGACTGTTTAAACACCTGTCTATGCATGTATTTCAATGTTTATGTACCCAATTTCCCTAGCTTTTGTTGTTTTAGCCTTAACCAGAGTTCCAGACGGTGTCAATGATGACATATCATTCGTCGGACATAGAGATGTAACAACATTCTCACAACGAACTAAACTACTTTTAACCTGCTGTTCATTAAAACTCAAACAACTTATTTTTAGACCAAAAACTATGCATAAATGTTCATATAAAACCGTTATTTTTCTCAGCACACTTCTATTAATTCTCTCAACTGACATTGAGACAAATCCAGGACCAACCCTAATAACCGAGGTAATTGGTAACACTTCCTCCGTCTTCCCATGCGGTAGCTGTGAGCAGCCTGTCACTTGGTCATGCAAGGGGGTAGAATGCGAGTTCTGCTTCATCTGGTACCACGCGGACTGCCAAAACCTGTCGGACAGTATGTATGACAGACTAGGAAGTGATTCTAAAATAGGGGCCTGGAAGTGCTTAGCATGTGACAACATAAACATCACAACATCTAGCCTTGCCAGCCTAGACTCATATCACACACCAAATAAGTACAACAATCTCAGCAACAGTATCTTAAGCCCGACAAACTCACAGCTAAACCACCCAATCACTACATCAACACCCAAAAGTAAAAATTTGACACAAACTAAAACCAAACAAAATCAAAAGAACAAAATTAAACGATCCTTGAAAGTACTAGTTGTAAACTGCAGGTCTATTGCTGATAAGAAATTGGAATATGAGAACATGATTATTTCAACAAAACCAGACATTATCATAGGGACTGAGTCATGGTTAAAACCTAAACACTATGATAATGAAATTTTTAATCCCGATCTTGATTACACCCCTTTTCGTAGAGATAGAACAAATCAGGCTGGGGGTGGAGTATTTATTGCTGTCAAAAACTGCTTCCTAGCACAAGAAGCCACTGAACTCCAGACTGATTGTGAAAACTTGTGGGTCAAACTTGATATACAAGGCTCAAAGCCCCTCCTTATAGGATGCTACTATAAACCCAAAGAATATGACCGACACAGTCTGGAGGAATTTAACAAATCCCTCTCCATGGCCACCAAAACCAAGGCAACAGTATGGGTCGGTGGGGACTTTAATATGCCCAAAATGGACTGGTCCAGTATTACTCCATCCTCAGACTGCAAACTGCAATCATTTTACAGAGAATTCATACACATAATTTACGATAACAACCTTACACAAGTAGTCAAAGACCCCACACGTGAAAACAATATCCTTGATCTTTTCCTGACAAATAATCCCTCCATAGTCAACAGAACCAGCGTCATACCTGGAATCAGCGACCATGATGCTGTCCTGATAGACACAAACACCTCTGTTCGAATGAAACCCCAGGAACCCCGCAAAATACACCTATACAATAAGGCGGACTGGGATGGCCTTAAATCACATATCTCAAACCTTCATGACTCACTCACCAGATCAAACACATACATCACAGACAGTATTGAAAACCTCTGGCAAACTATCACCAGCTCAATAGAGGAAGGAGTTAATACCTTTATCCCATCCAAATTTTCATCTACTAAAAATAAGCTCCCTTGGATTAAAGCCGACTTAAAACGCCACTACAGGAAACGAGACAAAGCATACAAACAATACAAAAAACACGAAACAAACAAATACAAAGAAAAATACTTCAATCTCAAACACCTCTGCAGGAAAGAAACAAAAATTGCATATCAAAACTATCTTGAAGACATCCTAAACATAAACAACCAAACACCAGAACACGAGCAAACACAAAACAGACCAAACACCAAGAAACTATATTCTCTTCTAAAACACTCTAAACAAGATTCTGTTGGCATTGGTTCACTCAAACAAGACAATAAGTTACACACAGCAGATCAAGACAAGGCCACAGTTTTGAATAAGCAATTCCATTCAGTCTTCACACCCAAGTCACCCACATCTCTTAAATCACTAGCTGAAATGAAAGTACAGGATATCACAGATACTGGTAGAGAGATCCCCCAACCGTCTTTCAGCCCTCATGATCCCATAGCTAACATTGACATATCAACTAATGGTATTGAAAAGCTTCTTAAAAACCTGAACCCATACAAAGCTGCAGGCCCAGACCAAATAAAACCAATCATACTTAAAAACACTTGCAAAGAAATTGCCCCAATCATAGCAGAGTTGTTCAAAAAGTCACTTCATTCTGGTATCCTACCAAATATCTGGAACACAGCAAATGTAGCCCCCATCTATAAAAAAGGCACCAGGTCAGACCCAGCCAACTACCGCCCTATATCTCTCACCTGTATTCTGTGTAAGACCCTGGAACACATAGTCGCATCTCACATCACAAAACACTTCACTCAATCCAACCTATTTTATGAATTACAGCACGGCTTCAGGGAAAAAAGGTCATGTCAGAGTCAACTACTAATGTTAGTCGATGACATCCTCCAGTACCTTAATTTGAAAAGTCAAGTTGATCTTATTCTTCTTGACTTCTCAAAGGCCTTCGACATGGTTAACCATGAAAAACTTCTCTATAAACTACATTACTATGGCATCAGAGGTCAAACACTACTATGGATCAAGAGATTCCTTGACAACAGATCACAATCAGTAGTCGTAAATGGCTGCACATCAAACTCTATCCCAGTATCTTCCGGTGTCCCTCAGGGCTCGGTCCTTGGACCATTACTCTTTCTTATTTACATAAACGATCTCCCTGAATTTGTCAAATCTTCCAAAGTACGACTATTTGCTGATGATACAGCTATCTATCTTGCACTATCTAATTCTTCTCACTCTAGCCTTCTTCAACAAGACCTAGACCAACTTCAGTTCTGGGAAAATAAATGGGACATGAAATTTAATCCGTCAAAATGCCAAGTCATTCAAATTACAAAACGCAAGACAGTCATACCAACCAAATACATACTACACAATACAACACTAGAAACAGTAACATCAGCAAAGTACCTCGGCATTACAATATCAAATGACTTAACATGGAACACACACATTGACAATATCACAACCAAAGCAAACCAGACACTAGGATTTCTCAGACGTAACATAAAAGTAAACTCACAAAAACATAAGTCAACTGCATACAAGACACTGGTCAGGCCCCAGCTTGAATACTGCTCATCTGTTTGGTCCCCTCACGCTAAAACCCAGATTGACCAACTCGAGTCTGTCCAACGCCGGGCTGCTCGCTGGACCATGCATGACTACGGCCGAACTTCCAGTGTCACTGACATGATGGACACCCTCAAATGGAGAGAACTTGACCTCCGCCGTATAGACCAACGCCTGGTTATGTTCCACAACATCTTACATAGCCAGGTAGCCATTCCCATACCTGATTATCTTCTCCAAAATACCAGATCCTCTAGATCCTCTCACTCACAAGCATTCCATCAAATTCAAACCACAACTGATTACCATAAATATTCATTCTTCCCCAGAACTATTGTCCACTGGAATGCCCTCCCTCAAGACATCGTAACCCTGCCAAGCCCTGAGTTCAGTCTGGCTGTAAGCCAGACTGAGCACACCTCTCCATAATTCATACCTGCTCTGTTTTTAACCTTTTAACAAAACTTTCTTCATTTCTTTTATACACTTTTATACTTTGTCTTATTAATTTTTCTTTGTCGGTGACGCGTGTCAAGTCTAAGTCCCCTAACGGGGTTTGACTTTTATGGAAGATAGATAGAAAGAAATCCGACGGAATCAACAACTAGCAACCTTTCTAGTTTGTAAATAATCGCAACTTATTGACGATACATGTGCTTCATCAGTTTATTTTATGTGATGGTGTGAACTTTAATGGAATTGTGATTTTAGTGCTTTTTAGGTTTGTGTAAACTTAATTGACATTGTGCCTTATGTCTATGATTGTCTATAACTCTATTGATATGTAAACGGTGACAGTGTACTGGTGGAGGATTTGTCTAAACTTTATTGACATATAATTGACATAACCTGGATACTTGGATTTTATAATTATGCAGTGTTTTAAGTTATCTAGTCTCAACACTGGGGTTTGCCACTTCTGGCGTTGAAGAACTTAAATACAGAATGGCTACGAGGATTTGTGTGAACTTTATTGACATTGTGCTTTACCTGGATACTTGGATTATATAATTATGTAGTGTTTTCAGTTATCTAGTCTCAACAACTGGGGTTTGCCATTTCTGGCGGTGAAGAACTTAAATACAGAATGGCTACGAGGATTTGTGTGAACTTTATTGACATTGTGCTTTACCTGGATACTTGGATTATATAATTATGTAGTGTTTTCAGTTATCTAGTCTCAACAACTGGGGTTTTGCCATTTCTGGCGGTGAAGAACTTAAATACAGAATGGCTACGAATCTCGTAATGACTCCAGATCAGTTGTTTGCCATAGATATTGCAGAAAAAGGACACAACCTGTATATAGGTGGTCAGGCAGGGACAGGGAAATCATTCCTGACACAACAGCTTGTTGTTAACCAGCGGTCCCGTGGTATTAGCGTGGCGTTAACCTGTTCTACAGGCATAGCTTGTAGCGTATATCCAAAGGTTGGTAATTATTTTTGTTTTGATTTTGAACTTACATGTGGTAAAAGGAATAAATATCTAATTTCTTATTTGAAAGAAAAATCCAACCTGTGAACAAATGCCAGTCTAGGGAAATCATAAAAGTGACCGTTGTTGACAGGTGGCCGCTGTTCGCAGTTAAGTAACAATATGTGATAACATAATTATGAAAGAAAATGTATGTCTTATTTTTAAGTGTATCCGAAATTTCATAGTCGAAAAGCGTACAGTTTGAAACAGATCACGTATTTAAGTTTTTTCATGTACTTCTGATATACAAATATACATACAAAAGTGTTAACTAATACAATGTTTTTGTCTTGAAGCCCTACCTTCGATAATTAAAGCAATGTAAAAGATTAAACACCATTTTTGCTCGTAATCAAGCAGACAGTTAATCAATACTCGTAAAAGATATTGGCAGGACTAAAAATTTTGCTGGCAGGACTAAACATTTGCTACAACAACAACTACCAATTAAAATTAGGGATGTCATCACGTGACTATAGTTTACCAGTAGTCGGATATAGTTTATAACATGGAGGAGTTTCCCACCTTAGAATTGGCATTGGACCGTATTTCCAAATTAGAAGATGATAGTCAAAAAAGATACGTGACAGATCATACGACGAAGGGTTTTGGAAGCCATAGTAGGTTTTTTTTAAATTCTGAAAACCTGATATTGATCTTTTAGTTGGCAATTAAGCATGTTCTTTTTCAGTTTTTTACCCGGTGTCAGTTGGCAATTTAGTCTTTTATAACCATTAGAACCAGTATTTTACTAGTTCTCGATCTTTGTTCTGTATAAGTAGATTACTATATGATGCTACATTTTATGGAATGTGATACACTAATGACCATGCCAAGTAGTGACTATGCCCAGTAGTCAGGTAGTGATTAGATTTTGACCGAGTAGTGACCACATTCTGACCCAGTATTGACCACGCTAGAAAAACTTAAGTTATTTTTTTTAATGGGTTTGGGGACCTGTACAAAATCGGAATATTAAGCTCAGTTGATCCATCATTTGACGTTCACTTATGTAGTCCTAGGTAAGTATCAGGCCCAGTTAAACAGTGGGCAAGGGGGGCACAAATGTCCTCTTCCTCTCCCTATAGTAGTAATGCCTTTAAATATATCTTTTTCAGAATTTGTATCAGTTTTTCCAACCCAAAAATGGTTGGTATTACTATTAGACAGAGAAGTGCATTGCTGTACATAGGCCAATTTTAAGAACCACTGAGTCTAGGAGAAAGCTGCAGTACTGTATCACAAAAACTATTACTATGATATCTGCACCTGTCCTTCAACTGTATCTCATTATATGACACTTTACATAGTTTTAATTTTTTATCCTTGGAGACACGGTGCGCCACCACCTTGCTACTTTGAGTTAAATACGTTCTAAGAAGAACCCAACTCAGTAACGGAAGAAGAAGAAGAACTTGTGATACTGACCCAGAGTGTTACACATTTTTAGAATCTAAGTAAATTTATGTTATGTAATTGTTCAGCTGAATATTTTTTATTATTTTAAGCATGTATGACATCTGGAAAATCGTTCCATATTTTATGGAACGACATGATACCATACATATCAATGGGATTAAAAGTAATGTACTGCCATTTAGGCAAGGACTACCATTGGAGAAGAAGACTGAAAAAGGTATACATTTTTAAAAACTGAAGTTCTTCCCAGTTACTTTTAAATTGGTCTAAACCATATTTATAAGGAACGTGCAACCTTTAGATACTGCTTTTCCCTTCTTACCAAAGTTCATCCGAGTAGGTTAACCTGCATATTGCAAGGCCTTATTATATGCTGTATAATATTATTATTAGTATAATGGTAGAGGTACCCAGACTTCCTGCCAATAACCATGATATATGCTGTATAGTAAAGTATAATGGTGGAGGTACCCAAAGGTCCTGCCAATAACCATAATATATGCTGTATGGTAAATTATAATGGTGGAGGTACCCTGAGGTCCTGCCAATAACCATAATATATGCTGTATGGTAAATTATAATGATGGAGGTACCCTGAGGTCCTGCCAATAACCATAATATGTGCTGTATGGTAAATTATAATGGTGGAGGTACCCTGAGGTCCTGCCAATAACCATAATATGTGCTGTATAGTAAAGTATAATGGTGGAGGTACCCAAAGGTCCTGCCAATAACCATAATATATGCTGTATGGTAAATTATAATGGTGGAGGTACCCTGAGGTCCTGCCAATAACCATAATATGTGCTGTATGGTAAATTATAATGGTGGAGGTACCCTGAGGTCCTGCCAATAACCATAATATGTGCTGTATAGTAAAGTATAATGGTAGAGGTACCCAAAGGTCCTGCCAATAACCATGATATATGCTGTATAGTATAGTATAATGATGAAGGTACCCAGAGGTCCTGCCAATAACCATGATTTGTGCTGTATGGTATAGTATAATGATGGAGGTACCCAGAGGTCCTGCCAATAACCGTGATATATGCTGTATAGTATAGTATAATGGTGGAGGTACCCAGAGGTCCTGCCAATAACCATAATATATGCTGTATAGTATAGTATAATGGTGGAGGTACCCAGAGGTCCTGCCAATAACCATGATATATGCTGTATAGTAAAGTATAATGGTGGGGGTACCCAGATGTCCTGCCAATAACCATAATATGTGCTGTATAGCATAGTATAATGGTAGAGGTACCCAGAGGTCCTGCCAATAACCATGATATATGCTGTAAAGTATAATATAATGGTGGAGGTACCCAGAGGTCCTGCCAATAACCATGATATGTGCTGTATAGCAAAGTATAATGGTGGAGGTACCCAGAGGTCCTGCCAATAACCATGCTATATGCTGTATAGTATAGTATAATGATGAAGGTACCCAGAGGTCCTGCCAATAACCATAATATGTGCTGTATAGTATAGTATAATGGTGGAGGTACCCTGAGGTCCTGCCAATAACCATGATATATGCTGTATGTTACAGTATAATGGTGATGGTACCCTTAGGTCCTGCCAATAACCATGATATATGCCGTATAGTATAGTATAATGATGAAGGTACCCAGAGGTCCTGCCAATAACCATGATATGTACTGTATAGTAAAGTAGAATGGTGAAGGTACCCAGAGGTCCTGCCAATAACCATGATATGTGCTGTATGGTAAATTATAATGGTGGAGGTACCCTGAGGTCCCGCCAATAACCATAATATGTGCTGTATAGTAAAGTATAATGGTAGAGGTACCCAAAGGTCCTGCCAATAACCATGAAATATGCTGTATAGAAAAATATAATGGTGGAGGTACCCTGAGGTCCTGCCAATAACCATAATATGTGCTGTATAGTAAAGTATAATGGTGGAGGTACCCAGAAGTCCTACCAATATCCATGATATATGCTCTATTGTATAGTATAATGATGAAGGTACCCAGAGGTCCTGCCAATAACCATGATATGTGCTGTATAGCAAAGTATAATGGTGGAGGTACCCAGAGGTCCTGCCAATAACCATGATTTATGCTGTATAGTATAGTGTAATGGTGGAGGTACCCAGAGGTCCTGCCAATAACCATGATATGTGCTGTATAGTATAGCATAATGGTGAAGGTACCCTGAGGTCCTGCCAATAACCATGATATGTGCTGTATAGTATAGTATAATGGTGGAGGTACCCAGAGGTCCTGCCAATAACCATGATATGTGCTGTATAGTATAGTATAATGGTGGGGGTACCCAGAGGTCCTGCCAATAACCATGATATGTGCTGTATAGTAAAGTATAATGGTGGAGGTACCCTGAGGTCCTGCCAATAACCATGATATGTGCTGTATAGTATAGTATAATGATGAAGGTACCCTGAGGTCCTGCCAATAACCGTATTGAATGCTCTTTGATTCTATAACAGTTTTTCTTATTTGAAAGATTGATTTTTGTGGGGAAAATACCTTAGTGCATCCCTAATATAAATGTTTCTTGGTGTCATAACCACACATGTTGTAGACAAAAGAAGACCATGAGTATATTATCAAGCAGGAGAGATTTATTGTTCATCCAACGAAAAAAGTTGAATGCAAGGCCAAGATTGTGGTGAAGGAAGTTCATGTTTTTCCTGATTTTATGGTAAGATGGCATCTGATATGTACAGATAGAGCATAATATATGTAATGTTTACTACAAGACATAAAAATATCTTGTTGCCATTTTATAATTTATTAACTTAGCAAATGAACATGCAACTGTATGGAAATTACTGAAATTAGCTAATTAAGTTAGCATGTTAAGACACATCCCCGTCATTAGAAAACTGATGTCCAAGCTCAGAAACCATATGTTTACTTGTTAACAGTCGCTTCAATGGATTGGTATTTGGAAATCTGGTGTTTCATTACCACTCTCTTGATATTGTCAATGTTCTTTATACGTTTTGTATCTAATTAAATACATACATCTTGTTTAGGTAGAAGATACTGGCAAAAAGGTGCGAGCTAAAAAGGGTCGAGATCTGAGGATGGCCATTTGTGATGGCACTGCAGTGTCTACACAAAGATTTTTTGTCTATATGCCCAATGATTCAGATCACTGCAATCACCCAAATGATGATGTAAGTTTCTAATAATGTAATCCTTTTCTTTGGTAGATAAACATTATTTCAAGCATTACAAATAAAATAAATATGGTACATAAGATAAAACTAAGTTTGATTAATCCTGCTTTGCCAGTTTAGTTGAAGTAGTATTTCATTTACTAACTAGTATCATGGATGATATATTGAATGTTCCTTGCCAAATATCTGTTCAAGGAGAACACGAATGGTGTTCAATTTATACTTGAACACTAAAGACATCTTTATGTTTAAACATAACACAATACAATTGATCCATCTTTTTAATCAACCATGTAGGGTAAATTATCTTTACAATCATTTTGTAAGGTATATGCAATATGGTAAGAACCCAAACTGATCATTTTGTTAAGAAGTATGTAATTAATGACAATAAACCAAATGAATAATTAAAGAAATACTCATGTTTCATTGTAATGCGATATAAGAGTTAATATGCATGTGTGAAAAATAAATGTTGTTTTATACTTGGGTGTATACTAAGGCTTCTTTGGAACAACTTGATAAAAGAATCATCAAAGAAATTCACAGACGTTATGATGAAGGTGTGACAGGGACTGCCGAAATGCATCGTTGCATTATTGAATTTTCCAAAACCATTGCCCCTGAAGGCACCTCACCTGAAAGTGCCAGGTTTTATCCTGACAAGATGATTGTAAAAAACCACATACAGTCAGCAGCAAGAAAGTCAAGGGTGGGGGATGATCCACAAACAAATGCTGACATATACGTAAGTTACATGCTATTAAAACTAAGCCTACTCTAAGTTGTGCATTTCATTATCATTTGAACCTCTGATGCTAACGTACAAATTAAAGGAACATTGCAATTTATTACATTTAAGAGAAATTCATAACGCAAGTACAATTTCAATGTTTTTGACCAGCATATGTATCCTCATTCTCATTCACCAGCGTATTTCTTCATCTGAAACATTGTCTTCGTTATTGTTTTCATTGTATTTATCTTGTTATTCTAGTGTATATAAAATCAGCATGGTCATTTTTAGTCCCCTACCGGTCACCGGTGGGGACTATAGGTTTACCCTCCGTCTGTCCGTCCGTCCGTCCGTCCGTCCGTCCGTCACACATTTTTTCGTCCGATTTTAAAATAACTTGGCACAATTGTTCACAACCAAGAGATGGTGTGTCATGCGGAAAAAAATTGTCGATATCTCAAAGGTCAAGGTCACACTTGTTTGTCCGGGCCATAACTTTGACATAAATCGTATGATTTTGAAATAACCTGGTACAATTGTTCACCACCATGAGGGGGTGTGTCATGCGAAAAAGTTGTGTCGATATCTCAAAGGTCAAGGTCACACTTGGAGTTCAAACGTCAAAATGTTCCACAAATGAGTTTGTCCGGACCATAACTTTGTCATCTATTGTACGATTTTGAAATGACCTGGCACAATTGTTCACCACCATAAGGCGGTGTGTCATGCGAAAAAGTTGTGTCGATATCTCAAAGGTCAAGGTCATACTTGGAGTTCAAACGTCAAAATGTACCACAAATGAGTTTGTCCGGACCATAACTTTGTCATCTACTGTACGATTCTGAAATGACCTGGCACAATTGTTCACCACGATAAGGCGGTGTGTCATGCGAAAAATTTGTGTCGATATTTCAAAGGTCAAGGTCACACTTGGAGTTCAAACGTCAAAATTTACCACAAATGAGTTTGTCCGGACTGTAACTTTGTTATCTATTGTGGGATTATATAATACCTTGGCACAGTTTGTTCACCACCATAAGACGGTGTGTCATGCGAAAAAAATGTGTCAATATCTCATAGGTCGAGGTCACATGTGACATTTAAACATAAAAAATTACCACAATTTAGTTTGTCCGGACTGTAACTTTGTCATCTATTGTATGATTTTGAAACGACCTGGCACGATTGTTTACCATTATGAGGCGGTGTGTCATGCAAAAAAATTGTGACGATATTTCAAAATGTATGCTTGTTATACCCTAGTTAACACCAGGCCACTTGTAAAATTTAAATGCCCCAACGTCACAAATATGAAAAACTACTGTATAGTCATGGTGATGATGCCATGAGAAAAAAGCCGGTAGGGGACTATGGCCGTCCTACGGCTAGCGCCTTGTTTTCCTTGTGTCTGTTCACCTATGGATTACAGCTATGTTAATGATTTTTTATTATGGTATTTCTTGTATGAGGTGTGTTAGAAATTTGCAATTTGATTACTTGGTGCAATTAATGCAAGGTTTAATATTGAATAATTATCTGTAACATCACAACCAATTGAAAGCTTCAAATCTGAGACTGAATATGATGTGCATTTCATTTTTTAGTATATTTATGTAAAATAAGAAAACATCAACTTGGAAGCTGAGCAATGTGATATTTACTATGGTTATCCAAATAGTCTAAGGAGGACAACTGTCTTTTTTCAAAGGCAGGAAGTATGGGTTCAAATCCCATTTTGGATTTTCTTAAATTGATTTGTTGCCAAGTTGACATTTTTTTAAGTGCATATCAGTGTCAATATTGTGACCTCTTTTAAGATCACCTGAGCTAATGATAGATGTCTGTTCGGCAGCATGATCTGTGTTGTCCATCAACAATTCCTTTACATGACTTCCCCTAAACCATTGGATGGAATTTAACCAAACTTCACATGAATGATAATTCTTTCAAATGGTTTTGGTTCATTTCATAATAAGGTCACGAGAGTAAGAATTTATAAAATAGATATTTATAATTTTTAGCTCCACTTTTCGGAGAATAAGGGACGCTATTCTACTCATCCCGGTGTCAGCGTAACTTATCTTTGGTCTTATCTTTAAAGCTTTGCGTGCAAGTTACTTTACTGTAAAATCATTTAATTTCGTTGGGATGAAATTTTGTGGTTTTGATTAAAAAGTCTTTCGTGGGGACATTAATTCGTTGACTTTGCATTTCCCTTTATACATTTATAATGATTCATTATTTTGTCTAGGATTTGATTTCGTGGTTGAGATAAACCACGAAAATCACGAAATTAAATCCCCCATGAAAATTAATGATTTTACAGTATCTCACAAAGTATCCTTGCTAATGCATTGAAACTTAAAACACTTGTTTACCATCATAAGTCAACAGTACCATAACTCTACTTTGGTTGAAGTTATGCCCTATGGTATCTTAGACTTTTCTTGTTATTTATAATTATTAAGGCCATAGCAATCTACTATCCATGATATTGCATTTATATTTACATCAACTATCTACCATTAGTTATATCCCTTGGTAACTGTTTTGTACTTAGCTTTCCGCTGACAAATGGCCACAAATAGTTGAGTGTGCTGTCCAGTGACACTTGTTGTTTAGGTGCGGAATCTATGTATTACTTGTAATGACTATGGTGTATAAAAATGCTTTCAGTTGAGACAATGGAAGAAGGATCACCCTGAAGACATGGTCCATGTCCAGTTGAAGGGTAGATCTGAGGTATGATCTTTTTTTATAATAGGGTGTTTTGCTTATGCATGTGGGCTAGTATTAATCAGTATTCAGTATTGTTAGTTTTGACATTTTCTGATGAAAGAACAAAGTAACTTTAATTGATTAATCTTTTCCATTTGGCCCAAAAAGGAAATTGAAAATAAATATAGTAGACGTTTATTTTTTGGACTGGTATAGTTAAATACATTAGATGATTCACCAAAGACCCGCAAAATAGATTATACATGTTTCATTTTCAAATTTATGAAGATTTCTCAGTTGAGCTATCCAGAGCCCTCTGGGCCCTCGTGTTTGACTTAGAAATTCATGCTAACATTAAGTTACCACTGCCGCTATTTTATATATCTATTGTAAGATTTGATTTGATACTTTGCATGCTTGTTCACCACTAGGAATTAACCCCTACACTAGAGTTGGTATCAACTATTTAATAATGTCTCCGGAAGAAAGTAAGTAAACCCAAGTTTAGGTACCACCTCATACACTGTTTTGCCTTGACTATACTACCCAAAGATGGCACTGAAAATAGTTAAGTGCATTGTCCAGGGGCAGATGGTGTAAGCTCAATTAATTTGTACACAAAGTAGTTTATATTTTGTTTGTTGCAGGATAACACAAACAAGGACTTCATGATTGTTTACCAATCTGCAAACATGAAGGGTCTTTTGTGCAGATATGGAGACGTTGTATTAATGGATGCAACTTACAAAACCAGCAAGTTTGCGTTGCCATTATATTTCATATGTGTACAGACAAATGTAGATACGCAGGTAGTAGCTGTTGCTATTACGGAAAACGAACGGACGTCGACAATTGTTAATGTTTTAGATGTGGTAAAAGGATGGAATCCCTCTTGGCACCCCAGCTGCTTTGTGTCAGATTTTGAGGAGCGGCAGTTGAGTGCCATTCACCAGATGTTTCCAGGTTTGAAAAATTAAAACAGATCTCTTCTCTCACCCTCTTTGTCACTTTGTTCCTATTTGCTGGTAGTGGATTGTAGAGTCCCCCTTATTTTGTACGTGGTGTGAAATACAATTTGTCTTCTATTCAGAAATAATTGTTTTAATTGATCATAGGACAAAGGACCATATGTTAAAACAAAACAAACATTTTAATATTATATAAGTTTACTATCGATTGATTAACGCAAGATCACTTATTGCCTTTTTAGTATCCCTTAATCATTCCGATTTGTAACATTGTAATATGAGATTGTCACTGTTCTTTTTTGTGTGTTTTTCATGTTTGCTATTCCTGCAGATGCGTTAAATCACTACACTATTACATCAAACCCAAAACAGTTGGGCAAATAACAAATCTAAATCTGATTTATTTCACATTAAAACCAGTAATGAGTTAATATAAATTACAACACTGACTATATGTACGGGTTGATTATTTACGAATGACTGAAATACTGTCAAGTGGGACTTAAAACCCCAAAAAACAAACGAACCCCAAATGGCACAAATAGCGTTGTTGTGAAATATATAGTTGGCTCCTTTATTAGGATTCAAAACCATAGAGTTTGGTGCCTTTTCCTAGCATTATGAAGTACCCATTAGACCACTGGGCTATCGCATCCATTCCAAATTCATATTAATATGTATTTAAGTTTTTGTCTCTGGTTTTCAAGTTTGTTAATTCCTGAGATGAAATATGTCCTCATTTAATCAGTATTTTGTAGAGTTTCTGGTTTATTTTTTTTAAACAGAATCTGCCAGAGTCATATGCCAATTTCATATGATTCAAGCCTGGCATAGATGGGTACGGAAGGCAAAAAATTGTGTGAAAGATCCAGAAGGGACAATGAAGTTTTTGCGTGGTATGGCTGCATCAAACACTGTTGTAGAGTTTGATGAAAGACTGGAACAACTGATTGAGATGCCCAAAAACCTTCAGAAATATATGAATTCTGTGTGGCTACCGGTGAAAGAGGTAGGGAATGGAATTCTATAATGACTTTGCTTGTATCCGGGTAAGTATACCGAGTAAGTAATTTCTTATACTGCACTTGTGTAGTATAGCGACGTCATGACGTCAATATATCTAGTAAATGACAACTATATATATAATATATGACGTCATTTTATAGCGCCGTTTAGTTCGCGGAGATGTTTATCAGTAGTAAAATGAGTGTCTTGTCTCTATTTGTGTCATGTGATAAAAAGAATCTAACACTCGTTGTCAATTGATATAAACTTTTATCAAACTCGCTTTAAAATATTTCAAGAAAATAGCTTATAATACAGGCACAAGTATTTTTCTGGCGCATAATGGCATTTAGTAGGAATCAAACCTACAACTTACGGTGCCAACACCTAGAAATCTAAAGTACAAATAAATAAAACATGGTTTTCACAGCAATCCAAAAAAGTGAAAGACCACTCCTCAAGCATTCTTAATTTGTACATTTCTTTAAGGTATAAGTCCAATCTACCCTTTTCAGTCATAAGTATACACAAGGCCGATTCCAGTTACTTTTCTCCGGGGGATCTGACTATTCATTGTATCTTACAAACATGGTCCAACCAGCAACTTGGCTCAGGGGTGTCCTGACCAATCTCTGTGCTTTCACGAACTATCATCAATATACATATGAAAACCACCTAATCTGATATAAATACAGCACCATAGTGAAAAGTTTAATATTTTGACTTAAGCTAATGATCTGTTGCACATATATCTCAAAAAATAAGAATCACCTTTGTATCCAAGTAATTATTGTAGCTCTTCACATAATGCTTCAGAACTAATTTTAAAAATAATCTCATCTTTCTTGATTTCCTGATAGGAAAAAAATTGATGATTTTGAAACTTCCAAGTTGTTTAGATGCATAGATGCTTTACAAATACAGATTGTGTTTATTAACTATAGTCCCCTACTGGTTTTTGACCTGAGAGGTCACTTAAGGTTTGCCCTCCATCAGTCAGTACATCCGTCAAAAATCTGTATCCTGACCTAACTTGAACAGTTTCTATGCAAGATTTCTGAAATTTGTAATGTGGATAGGGGCAAAAAAGGAGTTTATGCACATCCAATTTTTGAACCGTTGGCTTCAAACTGGAAGGGGACTATTGTATTGCTTCCAAAAAGTGATTAGTTTATTTTAGAAATTTACATATAATGATGATTTAAAGTTATCAAATTTAATATATATTTACAATTTACATTTTTCACCATTTATTTTCATGTATTGAATTGTAATACACATTTCTTGGTATTTATGATGAAATTTAATCTTTAAAACAATGCTACTTTAGATCTCCAAACATTTCACAAAAAGTTTTTTGTTCTTGCAAGTTAGAGAAAAGATATATTTTGCTGGTAATTAATCCAAAGTACATGTAGTGAATAAAAGTAAAATCAAAATGATCAATACTATGGTTGGGTACTTCAGACAGTTTTGGATTCCAGTGCCAGTTTATAATTGATTAGGATAAATTTCAGTACAGCAATACATGTTTTTTTACAGCAAACTTCTGCTATTGAACACTTAAAATTAACCAAATGTTCATCATGTCAGATGAATTCAAGGAGTCTTAATAGAGAAATTGTACTGTATTACAAAATACTACAAGAATTTGTCTGTGTAACCAAAACCAGAATGCATTTTGGTACATGAAGTAGGAAATCAACATATCAAAACATCACATTTCTACCAATTTGCCCCTTTTTACCAACATAGTAAACGATTACAATTATGTTTTGTTTCTTTATAAACACTTCAGGTATTGGACAAAGTGATGGAAAATTTAACTGTAGATGCGATGTACACCATACCAGATAAGAAGTTAGTGCTTTTTAAAACTGTTTCTTGTGCATGTTTTCTGGGTTAACAATGCAGGTTGTTTCCTAGTCACTGCCATTTGATAATTATATGGAATGCTTGAAAAATGTCACTGATGACTTGAATGTGCATGGTTTGTTTGATTAATTGTTTAGGGCTGCATTTAATATAAATCAGATTGGAAATCAGTATTGGTGAATTTTTGTTTATACTAATTTATTTAAGGTCGATTGTGAAACACTTTTTGCAACTTATATTTCTCACTCTCGACACCTACTTCCTGATGGTATCCATTCCCACGAGGGTACGAAAGAGAAGCCAGCTTTCCCTTTTTATGGTGAGAGTCAAACAAGGGAGATACTGGTACCATTTATTTGTTCTTTGGTATGACACAGTCAGGTATCGAACCCAGACCTCCTGCACTCGAAGAGGACAGTGAATGTTTATAACGGAGATGTTAACTTTTGATGTTAGCATCACTGCAAATAAATATTTAGAGTATTAGTGTATCTTATCTTTAGATCTACAGTATAAGGATTAGGGTAAGTCATTTTAATTAGTGTAATTTTGGTTGTGTTTCAATATATTAAATATTTGAAACGCACAAATGATTAAAATGTATTGTATCATAGGTATATTAAATACTATAATTTCAGATTGTAATTACCGGTATATTTTTTGTTTATTAGTAGACCTATAACAACGCCACCTACCATGATGGTGAGGAATGTGCCAAAGGACAGTCAATTGTGGAAATTGTTTCATGAACACCGACAGTAAGTAATTATGTCTCCCACATAAAAAATTATAGTGGGGAGACAAATTGATTTTGTGTGTGTTCGTCTGTCTTCCACAAAGTTTGTTCTCCTTAACCAATTGTCAGATTTAAACAAACTTCACATGAACAGTTGCTATCAAGCCTAATTTTTCTATCATAAACAATTTATTAGTATATCTCACTCATTTATAATAAATATAAACTGCCAAAGCATGTTGGTCACAGCTGCTTTGTTGCTAGATGATATGTTATTGCTTTGCATAATTATAATATGGTAATAAGCCTCAACCATATTTAAATTCTGTGAAGAGTTTCATACAAGGCCTTGATCAACTGCACTATATGCACTTTTACAATACAAGGGAATCAATATTCATATAACATATCTTTTGGTTTCAATTATATGTATAGTAATTTATTATCCAGGCCTGTGGCATTAGTGATTCATATACATGCATATTAAATAGTATTTACTTGAACTATTAAAACGTTTATTACAGCTAAATATCATTCATAAATATTAGAAACAAAATCAAAATTTATTAACTTTTTTTGTCTCCCACATACAGTGTGGGAACCATATTTTTGTTGGCTTTTCTTAGAAAAGTTTGGCTGTCCAATCTCGAGGATCAAACAATTCAAACCCATAATTATTCTGAAAAGTGCTTTCTGGAATTACAGCAGTGTTTTATAGTCTCTAAGTGCTGTTGGCAGGGCATTCCAGAGCTTTGGCGCTATGGCTCTAAAACAACAATCACCATGTGAGACAAGTCTGAATGATTAGTTGTTCAATTCTAACTAAGTAAACTTGTTATCTAACAGTAATTGTTATAATTATTTTCAGGATGGCTCAAAATTACATACCAAGTGTCTTGTATAAAGAATTACTTGTGACAATTGTAATGCTGTATTCACTGGCACCATATGAACAGTGTGCAGAGGTCTGCTGTTCGACCCAAAAGGATGGTAGACTTGTGTTCGGATTCTAACTTTTTTAAGCAGTGGATTTTTCCCCCTGGTTATTTCCCCCTTTCAATTTATTATGTATGTTTCAGGTCTAATATCTGTATATTTATAAGGGGTGTTCAATTAATATGCAGAAAATAGTATAAGTATAATTGATTTTAATCTTATCATTATGAGTCACTGATGCCCTCTTTAACACATGACTTTGTTTGTATGCGGCAAGTATAACAAATACATATTTTTCTTACTGCACTGCATAATGACCTCACCTTTTCTCATAAATGACGTCAATATATCTAAAAAATTACGTCATGTAATGGCGCCATTTATATTGCGGAGATTTTTTCAGGAGAAAAGATGATGTTTTCGTGTCTATTTGCTTCATGATAAAAAGAATCTAACACTCGTTGTCAATTGATATAACCTTTTATCAAACTTGATCGTGAAATTGTTATTAATCTCGCCAAAGGCAAATTTTTCGTGTACACAACACAAACATAGGAGCCAGTCTCAAGAAAAACCTGCTATAATGACATGATGTTATTATTATGTAACAATTGTCAGGGAGGGGAATCACGTGACTATTTGTAAGGGTAGTAAAGAGTTTTGTAATGGCGGAATCTGAGGTTAATATTATTTTATTATTTAAACTAGATTCAATTTTACCTATTAATGTTGACCATTTTCGAGGTATCAACAACAAGTCACGCGATTCTTCTCCTTATAGTACTATATCTTAAATCTTTATCTCTAAACTTTCTCAGGAATTAGGTAAAAATAACATGTTATTTACTTAGGTGACCAAATTCTGAAAAGTACTTGGATTAAGAAACTTTAAGGAGGAGTATATTGGTAAAAACACTTATAGCCATTCACTAAAAATTATTATTTAGGATTTTTTTAAATAAATCATCTTTCTTGACGTGATGCTGTTTGAAAATATTTACGTCAAAGATTTAGCACATACTGAATTTATGAAATGCTTTGTTATGTCAAAAAACTTTTTAATGACATATGCGACGTCGCGCGAATGGCTTCGAATAGTGTCTCTTTAAAAATCGATATAACTTCTTAAAAAATCAGGATAATACATGTGACACAATTTCTTTTGCCTTTTGATTACTTATAAAAAAAATTTTTTTTAAATTATGAGAAACAAATAGTATATACTTTTGTCAATATACTGGTAGCAGTGTTTCCTGGAGAGCGGCTCATATGTGTAAAAGTACATAGACAAGTGGCATAACTAAATGATAATTTGGAACGGAGCTTTTGCCCTTTTTTAAAATGTCCTTAAATTTCATATTCTGTTAACCTTCAAACTTTAATTACTATCATTATATTCTATCAAAATCTTACTTGGGGCATATGTTCCTTTTGTATTCAAATCATAACTAGGTGTTGAAGATTAGGTTTTTTGCAAAACTTGCCTTACAGCAGCTGGATTGCTTTTGTTTCATGCGCAATATCTTTTAGGAATGTAAGGTCATTTTCTCTTTTAGATAAAATACTTACAATTCAGAAGTAGCCTGTGTAGGTGTGCTTTGATTGTACATTAATACTGTGTTTGTAACATACTATTTTCTGTATATTCTTGTGGTTCATCATTTTATGAAATGTCAGCTTTAATTTTGACTGGAAAAAAATCAATCGAGAGCAAATGCACCTGACATGCAAGGTTCACAGTGTTTGTTACACAAAATAACAACTTTTTCATATTTTATTATTTCTGCTGTAACATAAGTTGCATGTACTCTGTATGTTACAGTATTTAATAAAAACACAACCTTATTCTACATGATAGTTATAGCGTGTTCATTGTCTTCAAAACGATGATGTGATTCCCGCATAAATAGTTAGATGCATCCCTGCTTTGATAACAGGTTACCCGTTTTATTCAATGACATGACAATAACAAAAAGTTTAATGTTCATCCATATCACCAACATTCTGAATAGCCCAGCGTATATTCTTCTACTTGTGGTCATTTCATGCAATTGGAGCAATCTTGGTTCGAATATCACTTGCAAAATAATATATTTTATATTTTATTATAATTTTACTTAATGTATTGTATGACATTTTATATTAATAAAGTTTAGTGCTTATGTTTTATGTAGGATCTATTTATGATTATAGTTTTAATAAATAAGGATAAAAAACCCACATAAGTAGATGCCGATTTCTGGATTCGAACCTATAAAAAACTATAAATATGTCTAAATAAGCAAACACTGTGTGTCTTACTACTGTTTTGATTTGGGATCTGTATTTGCCATAAATAGACATGTTTGTAAAAATATTTCATTTTCATTTGGTGATTATATATACAAACATGGGTATAATGTCATGATTTTTCTTACATGTCGCAAATCATAAAGTCATGATTTTTCTTACCTGTCGCAGGTCATATGCTTGACTGTTAATAAAACAGTCTATTTGACATACTGGTTACTATAAATACCTTATGGAATATTCTTAACCACGGCTGGTTTTTGCCGTACACAAACTGTTTAAGGGCTTGGTACACAAACATATTTTGCACGAAATTACTACACTAACAATGAGATATATTTAATCAATATAAACTGACTAGCAAAAATTTGGCTCCTGTATCATTAGGAATACACAAGTGTACATGAATGTTTATCCTATGATGCACAAATTTTAGAATATATTTATTAACTATCAACATTAAACAGGTTGTGTTTTGTTTTTACATAATTTGAAAAGATTCTAGGATTTTGAGCATACCAAAGTCTTAAAGCACTGTAAATTTCCTGTGATATCTCATCGACCCGTCCAATAAATATTCAAGTATTCAAAATACCTGCGACAGGTTGTAAATTTGACTGATATACACTCATGTACATGATTATAAACTAGATTGTTTTTGTTTTAAGTAATCTGTCAATTTTCAAATTATGTTCTTATTTGTGGTGTAGTTTTTAGCATACCACCATCGCAATCCAATGGAAGTGGTTTAACTCCTAGCTGAGTTGGCACCTTTTTCAATGTTTTTTATATAACCCCAAAAATGAAACATCTATAGACTACAACTCACAGGTATAAACTGTTTTTTGAGTTTGAATACCTACAGTCAACATATTTCCAATTAATATTTTATGATTCAGTTGAATAAATTTGTTTATTAAACAAATGCTGTGTTTATATAATAGTGTTATGAATGTTTACAGTTATTTTTATGTAATGTATTTTATTGCTTTTCAAGCATGATACAAACAAAACACAGATTTTATTATAGTGTTGACAACAATGATTCCTTTAATTTGTTCAATAGAATAGTTCTCTCATAATCAGTACTTATTCAACCCATTACAGTTACTGATAGATATTATCATCCTATTAACAATAGTCATAAGGTTCTTGTTTTCGATCATAGCTTTGTAATATGTAGTAGGTATCTTAAATTTTCCTTTGTGTATAGTGTGGAGATAATAACCTGATCCTTGAACCCGCTATAAGCATAATTTAAGGTGATTAGATACTCTTTGATCTTGTTGTACAAGAGATTCTTAACATATAAAATTCATGAAGTGCATTCTAATATTATTTTTAGAAAATTATGGACAGTTTTGCTAGGCTAGTTCTTGAGATATCCTTATATTTAGCGTAGAACCCCTAAATAGTGAGGTTTACATATATTAGGAAAAGTATGCCTTCCAAGTACATGAAAATTGGTGTATACGTAATTTTGCATGTAAGATAAAGATGTATAAGTTTTTTTGGACTGTGTACATAATTTTTATTTCCAAATATTATTTTATGACATCGTTTTTTGACCAAAAATCAATTTTACAACAAAAACTGGTTGTATAACATAACATGGTGTTTTGATGCAAATCTTATGTCAATCAGAACATAAACAAGTTACATAGAAAAAATCACATCACTTGCTCAGCTAGATTTTATTTAATTTAGGTTTTAGTGTTTCATGAATCCATTAGGTACCCATTTGGTAGATATTACCAACGTTCGGTAACAAGTAACATGATTTAAGTGGATATGGATAATTATTGCGATCAATTTAAATTACGTTTTACCAACGACCAATTAATGTGGCTGAACTTATGTGTCAGGAATTATTGGTTTAGCTAGTGATGGCTTGATATTGGTGTATTCAGTACTTGATAAAAGCTAACACACAGTAATAAGAAATTGTGGCTATTGAGAGAGTAATCTTTCATGATCATCTGTGTTAAAAGGAACCTTTTATTTGCGTCCGATTGAGACAGATTTCTTCTATTTCCTGTCACGCCTTAGTTATCCAATCGCCTTAACAGTTGATTTCTGGTCTATACTTAACTTCGATTGTATGTTCTCACAAATCAAACGTATTTCAAATGTGTAACACAAAATATTTTGCTCATGGTAATTGATATATTTCTGTGATTTAAAGGGATATGTAAATTTTACATTTTGGCGGCCATCTTGATCAATGATCAATAATTACATTTTCTATCGAATAGCACTTAATCCAATGTGTTTGTAGTTGTCAATATTTAATTGAAAAGTAAATTGTATAAAAAGACTGAAAAAAAATAATTTTATAGCACTTTTCTTATTTGGCAGCCATTTTGTTGGCCATTTTGGATATGTTCTGTATAAAGTATCAATTGAATGTCTACCAAGTTATTTGTAATAACAAATGCAATATACATATTTAAAATCTTGTTCTTAATGCATGTTTTTTATTGAAGAGATATGACATTTTTCCATTTCTGGGGCCGTCTTGAATATTTCAAAATGCCCAATGATGACAAAGTTGCATCATCCGGTTTCTATGTAGGGACATGTTATAGAACCATATTATGCAAATCATTTTGTGCATACTATTTTTTTGGGCTCATCGACTGGCGTACCGACTAAAGGACCTTGTAATATAATCATTGCATAAAGGTCAGGATCAGGTTTATATTTCTGCACTGTATATTGCCTAGCAGGCCAAGTTAAGTTTAGAGTTTATTCATGTATGATATTTACAATACTGAAAGTATGTTTAACACAAAGTATGTTTAACACAAATTAAACATAAATAAAAGAAAATTATAATGCACTATGTTGTTGTTATATATATATGTCAGCAAAATTGACTTGAGTCTAATTAAATGTGGAAAGCTCTTCCTATGCAGTTATATAACCCTTTGGTGCGTTAATTTTATTGACAAAGGCTGGTCACCGTATATGCAAGTCTCGGGGAATTCTGTCAGTCAAAACTATACTTAGTGCAAAAAGGAATTCAAATCAACTAAGTAAGTATGGAAATTACAATTTTTTGTCATATTATTGGTTAAAAACAAAGGGAATATATTTGTAAGCTTAAATAAGATTTCAATTTTTTTTGGCATTGAGTAAAATTATATCCAAGCTTATTTATACCACATCAATTTATATCTTAGTAAAGGCAAGCCCTATGGGTATTTACCATTAAACTTTACAGCATATTTTATGGTTAAAGTCAGGACCTCAGGGTACCACCTCTATACAGCATATACCATGGTTAAGGCAAGTCCTCTGGGTACCTCCACCATTATACTATACTATACAACATATATCATGGTTATTGGCAGGACCTCTGGGTACCTCCACCATTATACTATACTATACAGCATATATCATGGTTATTGGCAGGACCTCAGGGTACCCCCACCATTATACTTTACTATACAGCATATATCATGGTTATTGGCAGGACCTCTGGGTACCTCCACCATTATACTCTACCATACAGCATATATCATGGTTATTGGTAGGACCTCTGGGTACCTTCACCATTATACTATACTATACAGCATATATCATGGTTATTGGCAGGACCTCTGGGTACCTCCACCATTATACTGTACTATACAGCACATATCATGGTTATTGGCAGGACCTCTGGGTACCTCTACCATTATACTATGCTATACAACATATATCATGGTTATTGGCAGGACCTCTGGGTACCTTCATCATTATACTATACTATACAGCACATATCATGGTTATTGGCAGGACCTCTGGGTACCTCCACCATTAAACTATACAATACAGCACATATCATGGTTATTGGCAGGACCTCTGGGTACCTTCACCATTCTACTTTACTATACCGTACATATCATGGTTATTGGCAGGACCTCTGGGTACCTTCACCATTTTACTTTACTATACCGTACATATCATGGTTATTGGCAGGACCTCTGGGTACCTTCATCATTATACTATACTATACAGCATATATCATGGTTATTGGCAGGACCTAAGGGTACCTTCACCATTATACTGTAACATACAGCATATATCATGGTTATTGGCAGGACCTCTGGGTACCTTCATCATTATACTTTTCTATACAACATATATCATGGTTATTGGCAGGACCTCAGGGTACCTCCACCATTATACTTCATCAAACAGCATATATCATGGTTATTGGCAGGACATATGGGTACCCCCACCATTATACTATACTATACAGCACATATCATGGTTATTGGCAGGACCTCTGTGTACCTCCACCATTATACTATGCTATACAACATATATCATGGTTATTGGCAGGACCTCTGGGTACCTTCACCATTCTACTTTACTATACCGTACATATCATGGTTATTGGCAGGACCTCTGGGTACCTTCACCATTTTACTTTACTATACCGTACATATCATGGTTATTGGCAGGACCTCTGGGTACCTTCATCATTATACTATACTATACAGCATATATCATGGTTATTGGCAGGACCTAAGGGTACCTTCACCATTATACTGTAACATACAGCATATATCATGGTTATTGGCAGGACCTCTGGGTACCTTCATCATTATACTTTTCTATACAACATATATCATGGTCATTGGCAGGACCTCTGGGTACCTCTACCATTATACTGTACTATACCGCACATGTTATGGTTATTGGCAGGACCTCTGGGTACCTCAAACATTATACAATACTATACAGCATATATCATGGTTATTGGCAGGACCTCTGGGTACCTCCACCATTATACTATACTATACAGCATATATCATGGTTATTGGCAGGACCTCTGGGTACCTCCACCATTATACTATACTATACAGCACATATTATGGTTATTGGCAGGACCTCTGGGTACCTCCACCATTATACTTTACTATACAGCATATATCATGGTTATTGGCAGGACCTCTGGGTACCTCCACCATTATACTATACTATACAACATATATCATGGTTATTGGCAGGACCTCTGGGTACCTTCACCATTCTACTTTACTATACCGTACATATCATGGTTATTGGCAGGACCTCTGGGTACCTTCACCATTTTACTTTACTATACCGTACATATCATGGTTATTGGCAGGACCTCTGGGTACCTTCATCATTATACTATACTATACAGCATATATCATGGTTATTGGCAGGACCTAAGGGTACCTTCACCATTATACTGTAACATACAGCATATATCATGGTTATTGGCAGGACCTCTGGGTACCTTCATCATTATACTTTTCTATACAACATATATCATGGTCATTGGCAGGACCTCTGGGTACCTCTACCATTATACTGTACTATACCGCACATGTTATGGTTATTGGCAGGACCTCTGGGTACCTCAAACATTATACAATACTATACAGCATATATCATGGTTATTGGCAGGACCTCTGGGTACCTCCACCATTATACTATACTATACAGCATATATCATGGTTATTGGCAGGACCTCTGGGTACCTCCACCATTATACTATACTATACAGCACATATTATGGTTATTGGCAGGACCTCTGGGTACCTCCACCATTATACTTTACTATACAGCATATATCATGGTTATTGGCAGGACCTCTGGGTACCTCCACCATTATACTATACTATACAGCACATATTATGGTTATTGGCAGGACCTCATGGTACCTCTACCATTATACTATACTATACAGCATATATCATGGTTATTGGCAGGACCTCTGGGTACCTCCACCATTATACTATACTATACAGCACATTTCATGGTTATTGGCAGGACCTCTGGGTACCTCCACCATTATACTATACTATACAGCATATATCATGGTTATTGGCAGGACCTCTGGGTACCTTCACCATTATACTATACTATACAGAATATATCATGGTTATTGGCAGGACTTCTGGGTACCTTCACCATTATACTATACTATACAACATATATCATGGTTCAAGGCAGGACCTCTGGGTACCTCTACAATCATACTACAAATTAAGGTGCAATATATTGTACAATATTGACCTTGTAATTTGAGGCAGAACTGCAATATTATTCTTTTGATTCCTTTTAGTTTTTCTGTATGTGAACTAAATATCAGTATAATTATTTTAAATATGATAAATTACAATTTAAGTCACTATTTCTGATTAAATCAACATTTTTGTATACCTGTCATAATTGGTCCTGCCAATAACCAAAAATCACGGGTTTTTGGCAGGACTATACTTTAGTCCTGCCAATAAACTTATTGGTAACTTCGATCCTGCCAATAACTCTTACCAACTCCGTGAGAAATCGTTTATTTCCATTGAGTGCAGGAATTTCGGATGGAACAATTACTGATATTTGTTGTCGTTCTGGAACTCTGTTAATTGGTAAACATGGATTTTATTTGACTGGAATAACCATTAAATTATCTTAAATGCTTGCGCTTTTTTACTTTTAGATTGTTGTATAAAATTTTGATTATCTTAGTTAATTTACATTTGTTGTATGGTGTTCGGAATAACTTATATTTCGTCTGCATATATATTTATTATGTTAGTTTATAAATTGTATCAAATTTGTTGATTTTTTTCAAGTGATTGTCTGTTTAGATTTTAAAGGCTTTAATATGATGTGTCTGGTAATAATTTGCAATATCTCAGATATTCTTGGGGCCTCGTATCAGTGCTCTAGTAACTTCTCTAGTTAGACTACGGCTATATACATTAATAATATATATATTAGGCTACAGGGTTTGACATTACTTTTAGAGTTCTGGACCAGTGGATGGACAAGACTTTACATTTACTAGACCCGACATGATGTAAACTAGACCAAACATTTCAAAATTAGGAGTTGTCTTAAATGTTTATTTATTTATCATAATTAAATATTTTATCATGTATAATGATATAATGTTTTACATGTTGTTATTTACTTTAGTGTTATAACTATAATTTGGTAAAGTGGAATAGAACATGGCATTCCCTTTCCACCAGACTTTATTTCTCGCATAAGTCTGGTAAATGATACACCCAATTAGAATTCATTAAATTCCCATAGATAGTATAAAACTATAATGAAGAATCATAATTATTGATATCCCCTTTTTCCTGTCTATCTAATGCTGTTATAGATACGATATGAAGCAAATATTGTTTTTGGACAATAAATACACTATAAAACCCATTTCTGAGTACTCAAATAATGTTCCATCATATAAATCAACAAATAAGTTCAAAACGTAACCAGCAAGAAATACAGGAGTTTCTGTCCAATTTTCGCTAAAATCTGTGTTATAATGCGACATGAACTGAAAGAAATATTCATGTTATGCACACTCTCTGAATATGAAAATAACTAATTCCAACTCATTAATTGTACACACATACTTGGGGTTAACGGTGTTCAATGTCAGGCGTAAAAGTAAATAATCAATCAAATCTCGAATTGTCATAGATCACACCCCTGATGTCAAAACAACATGTGGACCATCAGCTAGTGTTTTTGAAGTCTGCTGCTTAAACTTTCACTGGTCCTTTATTTATTGTGGGACATAACTCAATCAGACTGTATTTATGACACAATACATCATAATCATTGCAATTTGAGTAATCGCAGTTGAATATAAAAAGTTTTTTATATATGCTATATGAACAATGATCAGAATTTGATCACGAATTTCAATGTGTGCATGTACTAAGGGCTGCCAATTTTTGTGTTTGCATAATTTTTAAAAGTGAATTGCCCATTGTAGCACATGAATGGGTGTCCAGCTTATGTTTAAAAGATAGGTGAATAGGATATGAATACGGAAACGATTATACACAATTGCACATAGGCCTATGATATGGCAAATTGATAGGATGAAGAGGGAATGACTTGTTAACATCATGCAATGCCATGTTCTTATTATTATTTATCTAAATACAAAACACGAAAATGCATCAGATATTACATTTGGCTGTCATAAAATCATATTTTTCTACTGAAAATGATTTTTCCAGTTTTTATTTGGCTCTAAGGGGAGGAAATTGAATGTGAATGGGGGGAGATATTATTTTTGTAGGGAAATGCGGCCAATATTCAGCCCCAATAATGAAGGATTGAGGGTCCTGATAGTTTCAAACAGAACACGGTTATTGCAACAATGAAGGCCCATCTCACCTAGCTGGGAACTTGTAGTTTCCAAATAGCTATCATTGATGAATCATAATGTAAATTGCAAGACTGAAAGTTTGAATATTAGTTATCAACAGATATTTAGGGTTTCCCTAGAATTGTTCAGCTAGGGGTCCTTGGACCCATCTGTTTAACAATTTGGGGTCCTTAGTAAATTTGTAGGGTCCCAGACATGCAGTTTATACTTGACAATGGTTTATTTTAGGGGTCATGGGGATACACAGTAAGAGAAAAATGGGAGTCCCTAGAAAGAAAAGGGAGTCAGACACTCAAGATTTCTTTACGAACCAATTTTTGAATATTGGGATTGTTGAATTGCAGTCATGTTTGGGATTTCAATTAGGAATATCATTTATAATTGGTTGAACATTAATTCTACGTTGGTTTTTATTTTCTTTGGCCTTCCCACGATTCTACCACCAGAAGTGCTCCTGTAAACAATTTCAACCTTGTACAATGTAAATATCAGAAGTGTATGAAGTGAAACAAAGAGTTACCTAACCTGACTTGCCAGTAAATCAGATGTGCTATGCTAAATTTATATAGATAATGCTGTTTTTTAAACTGTCAGTTTGACATGGTATCTTGTTCAAATTTCTGAAACGCTATACCATTGGAAAGTTTACGATTTCAAATTTTCCCAAATATATAGAGTTGAATACATTTGATGTTGTTTTGTATACCACAAACATTGAGTCAATTGTTAAACCTGACCACATATTGGGAATTTTCCATATATGTGATATGAAAAGATAAGCGTTCAGTAATATTTACTCATAAAATAGCTAGATATGGGGGAATGTACTGTAAGACCTTTTGAAACTCTTAATTGGTGTATACATGTACTATGTAAAATTCAGTGTTAGGATTTGTTAGAGCTGTTCATAACTAGATTCTTTTCAATTATTGAAACAATCAAAATCATTGTCTATTTAAAAATATCTATTCAAACTATATTCAGCATATTGTACCTATTTATGAATGTAAAATGTAAATGATTAGTTGTTCAAGCAATATATTGTTTTGAAAAGATAAAATCTTTGCTCTTCTAACTTCCTGTTTTAAATGAAATATTTGGTTTTACACACTATTGGATATTCATCATATTACCATTTTAAATACCTAAGCAACTACATGTATGTCCATTGACACATTTAGATAGTAAATACAAAACAATAATTTGCATTTAAAAGAGGTTACAAAATCTATTATTAGCTGAGAATTAGTTAAACCTAGATAATAGAAGACTGATGTCTGCTATATGTCATAGTTCACATTGTCAGAATCATGTTTGGCAGAAGCATTTTAGCATAATCTTTCTAACAATTAAACAAACTACAATTTGGAGAAAAATATTTTTTAACACTTGCATGAAGTTCTGAAATGAAAAAATATGCTGATTATTTCCTATAGATGTAAGAAGATTAATAAATTTATGCAAATTATCTCCCTTGGGCATTTATATCATTACATGTATTTTCATTATTTTATGTCCAATTTATATCCAATGTATTATTTACTTGTCTCCCTTGGTTTTCAATATGAATTACCTCCCTTGATAATCAATTTCATTTACTGCTAAGTATTGTGAGAGCCAATATTGATTTTCCATGGAGAGGAAATTATTATCATCTAAAAATATCTGGCATTCTTCAGTTGACATAGAGATGGAATGAAAGGACAATAATTGATCCCTGGTCATCTACTGGTAGTGTGTTCCTAAGTTCATTAGATTATACAGTAAAATCTGGGGATACTTATTATATAGGTTTGTTTGTTGTGTTAAATAATCACATTTGATGGAAGTTTTTTCATCACATTTGCTGATGCTGTGTTGAGCGTTACATACATGCGTGCTGGTACGTTATTGATGTTCACGGTGGTTGGTCAATTATTATATTGGAAATGTATAAGATCAGCCACATTATGGGGGCGTAGTGTAATCAAGGCTTTTAAATGGTTTTCTTTGTGTTGAAATATATAATTTTACATGTTCCATTTACAGACTGCTGTAATTTGACTTTTAATTTTGCATGTTTCATAAGTTTTTGCCGATTATGGATTGGCTAACTTATAGTCATGAATAAAAAAAACATTCATGAGAAAATATTCATGAATAAGAATGTCTCGTTACTATGGTTACTATACCTATTAAGCTTTGTATAGTGATAACCTAGATTCTGGTACTTGGAAGTAATATAAGTTGTGTGTAACATGACATTATTGATAGATAAATCTGTGTCAAATTGGTTTTCTTAGAGGAACAGATTTTTTGGCCAAAATGCTATTTGGTTGATTTTATATTTTTGACAGAACGAATCTTGATTCTTAATATATGTATTTATTTTACATTGCACTGTTAATGAAACATGTTCAAGCATAGAGTGCATGATGTATTTCTAACCGGGACTTACAAAATCAGTGAAATGTGTGCATTACGTTCCGAACTTTTATAGTTACACATATATTGATACTGTTTAATACAGTATACGAGTATATGATATTGCATGATGGTCATACATGACTGAATTCAATCCTTTTGTAAACTAAGTATCTTAGTAGCTGCTGAAAAAAATTGGGTAATAGACAATATTGCCTTCTAGAGATTGTTGCTTTCTACGAAAACAGAATATGTTTTTATTTCACCAAGGTACATAAGTCATATACATACAATATAGAATGATTCATACAAGTAATCATACTTGGTGCAAGAAGTTTTGTTTTTACAAGACATAAGATTAGGAACATGTTCGTGTACGTCTAATTATATTCTGTACAATTCATCACTACAAAGCATAGCCTTATTTATTTGTAAGAAACAGCCGGAAATTTGTTTTGTATAACTCAGTTAGCGATAGAATATAACCTGAAGGCTCCCAGTAAGTTGATATACCATATTGGATTGTCAGCACAGTTCTGTTTGTCAATACTTGACAACATATGGTGTTATACAAGTCTATCATTTACATACAGATAGGGCCGTCATTGATTCAAATTTTGCATATCAAGGATATTGATATATCGAAAGACAATTATCGGCGATACATTGATTATAAAAAAGGAAAAAGATATACATTGATATTGATTGTAGCAATGACAGCTCTGCATACTGTTGTATGTTATGGTGTTATATATACCCAGTGCCCTCTCTAGCTGAAAAATGTCCATTATGTGAAATTTGATCATTTTTTCAAATATGTGTAGTTAAATATTTGTGTTTTTACATTTAGGAATCATATATTTACTGTCGGAGTTTAAATCACAATTCTGATACATTTGACTACTAATACATTTGAGATAATCAAATATTTCATGATGGAGATTTTTCATCTGAAAAGCTGCATACCACCTTAAATTTTTTACATAGTTAATATTACTATGTTGTAAACATGGTATCACCCCCCCCCCCCACCCGATAGAGTGCACATGTTGAACATATATTATTTCAAACATTAAAATCTTCCTGGAAATACAACTCTCTGTAATAGCCAATGAAAGCAAGTTTTTATGCATATTGAATTTTATTTTGAGGTGATGTTTTTAAAAACAGAAATTTAGCTTCCACGTAAATTGCAAAAGTTTGCTATTAATCTGATAGGTCGAGTCTCTGTTGTATGCATCTTTATATGTATGTTAATTACCTGTGACATTTGAAGAATATGAATTTTACATGAATGAATTTGAACACGCAATCTTAATGCAACACACTGATTTGATATAATGTTCAAATTTTATATTGTGATTATATTCTGTAGATTTGGAGTGTTAGCAGACAGGAAATAGAAGTGTCAGCACCAGTTCATTTAAATATCATCATACTTACTATTCTAGATAAAATAGTAAAATATTATTAGTGTATAATCATAGTCAGACTTCATTTATGTTTTTGTAAAAAATTAAGTTGCAACAGATGTACTATTTTCTATTAGACGTTTGTATGATATGTACATGTATGTTACGCTGCAATCAATATCTTGTCTGTATGTATACTGAATGTAGATGTTTGTGTGTGTATCTGACAGGTATCAAGTCATGCTGTTGCCATATTAATATGTTATAATGATTTCTGACTGAAGCAATAAATATTACTGATAATGTATAACTCAACAATCTACTGGTGAAGTATTTTGATTGGACTCGAGGCTGTCATTATTGGCTGCTTGTGCACTAGCCCAATGTGACTTACAGTCAAACCTTCCTTACTGACCACATTAAAATTAAGACCACCTCATTACTCTGCCCCCCCACAAAGTTGGCGGTATATAGAGTCGGTCATCAAAAGACATACACCCTGAATCTCGTGTGTACAACTCGATATTCACCTGGAGGCAAATTGGCTTGAACATTTCAGAGGATATCAATCTCCATGTGTAGATGACTGCTAAGAAAGCAATTTATGGTGTGCTAATGTTTACTAGAATTATGGCCCATTGTTTATTATTTTCCCTATAGACTGTGAAAACATCTTGTGGTACTCCTCATACACTAGCTGGCATAGTGGCTTCAAACTTTCATAGGTTAACAACCTACATGCAGAGATGACCATAATGAAAGGAATTTGCTGAGCCTTTTTATGCCCTTTCCCCACAAAAGAAGTTGGGGCTTTGTAAGAATCATGCATGTAGGCACATTGCATCTCATTATACAAAAAGTTCAAAATCTTAAGCTTTGTTGAAACAGCTATTAAACTTTGCATATACATTTTTGGCAGAAGGTCTATCACCAGTGCAAGGCACATACCATAACACATATGTTCTAGGATTGAAATATAGAACTAGAGTATAATGAGGGTCCAGCCCTTCTTTGGCAGAAGGTCCATCACTAGTGCAAGGCACATAACTCTAGGATTTAAATATATTAAGAACTAGGTATATTCAGGGTTCAGGCCAAGATTGTAATAACTGTAATATATTTGTATTTGAGTTGTCTCAGTCTTGCGTGGAACCTATGTTATACTATGGTAGGCTGTGTAAGGCACAGAGTAGAGCAAATATGCTCGGCCAACTAGTTTTTAGAAACCCTGTTCCCCCATTCCATTATGTATGTACCCTTGAGCCTCCTCAAATGCCTTATGTTTTATGGATTGTTGTTTTACAGGAGGTCTGTGTGGAGAGGCACTGTCCTATGTATGTGGCGTTCCCTGTAGCAACTTGTATTCTCTCTTCTCATTCAGTCCGCCTTCCTTTGCTCACTTTCTTTGCTGTTTGTGTTTTACTATCAAGTGTTGTATTTCTACATTTCAGCAACAATTTATTGATCTTGTATTCTCACGCTGTATCTGACAAGATGTGGAATTCCCAATAGGAAACTTCACATACTGAATACTGCCATCGAGTCTACTTCCTACACATGTGACAAAAATTGTGTCTGACAATAGTTGGGTTTGAATAACTGACATCTTGGTGACTGAGGTTTTAGGCAACATTGAAATATAGAGAACAGTTGTTGGGTATTGGATTAGAATAGTGGAATTTTGCTGGAATTCAATTACACCAGGACAAGGATTAGAATATTAATTACATTGTTCATGGAAGTGCTTGTGTAAAACTGAGGGAACCATTACATTGACATTGGTGTGTGAAATATTATACAGACCAATTCTTGCCAGGATTAGGAGCATATTGGTACAACTATGTGGCACTACATATGGTAAATATCTATTCTTTTTTTATGTATAGCTCTTTATATTGCAACTATGACTTGGTGCATTTCTGAAGATTCTGGCAAATTCTGTGTATTGTCAGAAAACTTGTGTTTTTTACCACTTTCATAAACATTTGTCAGTGTCTTTAATGGATGCAATATATATATGTTTTTTGTTATTGGTGGATAATGATGCTTGTCTCCCCCTCCATCCCCCCAGGGTGGGGAGACATATTGATGTTGTGTCGACTATCATTCTGTCTGTCTGGATGTCGCAAAGATTTTCTGTGCTTGTTCTCCTAAACCAGTAATTAGATTTCAATGAAACTTCAAATGATATACGAGTTCATTACTATCAAACCTTGTTGTGCCTATTGTAGGCATTTCTTGGTCAGATTATTTTTGGTGGAGTTATGGCCCTTTAGTGATCAATGTAAATTGGGCAAGTTTGGCTTGTCTGCTCTTGTTCTCCTAATCCATTACTTTGATTTCTTTGACATGTACTAAGCCTAGTTGTGCATATCATCAAGATATTTGGTTGTATTGTTTTGGCTGAGTTATGTCCCTTAAGTGATGAAAAATTGACAAATTTGGGGATGTCTGTTCTTTCCTCTGTAATATCTGGTCGTTTGACATAGTAAATTTAACAACAACTCCCATTGTGTGTACGTCACAAGGTATGTCACATTAGCGGAGGGGGAGGAGGGGGGACATACCTTTTCCCCCAAAAACATGCTGATTTAAACTGATATATGTCTTCAGGGGGCCAAGGAATTTCTTATATCTTTTTATTTGATGCTAGGCTTGCATGGCCCCTTTTAATTTCTAGAGCAAATTCATTGTAAAGGTAGCATGGAAAATAAAGGCAAGGCAGGCAGGGATTATAGTCCAAAACATAATTTATATACGGGTAGTCAGCAAACATTTAACCCAGCGTTAAAGTTAATTTTGAAAAGTCAAGTACAAATGAATATTGAAAGGATAGTTTTTATTACTAACAGTTTCAATTGGAAAAACTGGACAATAAATGCATAAATTAAAACCATATTTCTCTAATGTTTGTTTTGTGACAAAACAAGTCATTGACAAATCTCACTGCTCAGGTTAAGTCTGGATTAGCATTGTGAAGCATGGTAATATATTCAATTATATGTACCGTATGTATCATGAATTTATTTAACTCATGGTCTAGTGAAAGGTCTTTGGGCATTAGTTTATGATGTTTTTAAGAGATTTAAATGTTCATTTCGTTTGAAAAATATAAGTAAACATGTTTAACATATCAGAATATATATTGATAGACTGGTGTAATTTACTATAAAGATACTAATACGGTTTGAATAGTGATACATATGGATGCATCAAAGAAAGTAATAATCCTCCTCAAATTTTGAATGTAATACATGTATGCCTTCATTGGTGAAATTGTGGATACACTTTACTGACGTTCCGGTGCATGCTATTAAACAATTATGTGACAAGATGTGTATAACAATGAAGATTTTATGTTCAGCAATGGTGTGACGGTCACCATGGATTAGTTCCCTTGTCTCACATACTGGTATGGATATAAACTATACCCACTTACAGTCATATATGTGCATTTATCTGAAATCATCGGAATAGTTGTGCCTTTTTAAAATCTTCAACCTCTTTAGATGTACATGTAAAATTTAATTCCTGTGTATTCTCTATAGATGTTCTTATTAATTAGGACCTATCAAATGGTGTCGCAATAATATCCTGCATTTTATAGCTTTAATATTACAACTTTATATGGTCAGTATTCATTGGCTTTGTATATATCAGTGAGTTAAAAGACAGTATGTATGTATTTGAATCTGTCTGTCTGTTCTCTCTTGTCTTGAAAAACACACCCATATAGACCCCTTCCCTAAGGTCATAATAAGGGTCGTAAATACAATATTTTCAAAACATCTCCCTCATTCAGAATATTCCCGTATTTTGGTACACCCTAAAATTAAATTATTCATGTACTAATACTGTCCCATCTAATTTCCAAAGATTCAGTATCAAAACAAAAGGCTGTCATTTCTCATCTTGTCAAGCGGTTAGTTCAAAGGGGGTCGGCACGTTAAGGAAATGACCTAAAACAGACATCCAAGTCAAAACCAATCATACCATATAATATCATTAACACCATTTCCTTAACGTGCTGACCCCCTTTGGGTTAGTTTAAACTTGTATTTCATGTTTTTGTTTACGCTAGCTTTCTGTCAATGTTCGTAATTGCATCCAACAGGTGCTCATATAACGTAATTGCATCCAACAGGTGCTCATATAACGGTGATGTCTTGTCACATTATTGCAGTTTTAACTATGAGTAGTTGTTGTTGAACTTGTGTTGACGTCATCACTGCTAATATGCTCTGATAGATATTTTTAAATGTCACTCATTGAGGCATATTGGTAATTATGTAAATTGTGACACACTAAAAGATGACATGTTTTGTAAACAGCATTTGATGTCCTTCATAGGGTTATTTTCAGAATTAATATTGAGCAGAAATGACTTATAACCATCTTACTCTGAGTGTAAATTGTGTCTTATACAACTTATGTTACAATTTTTGCAGTTTAGATAGTTAAAAAGGACTCTAATTTTAGACCTTTAAGCTTCTAAAATCCACCCAAACAATTTTTGCTAAAAATGGCTGATCTGTACATACCTGATTGTGTTTTTTTTTATTTCTAAAGATAAATTCTTAACAACACAGATTGTTTGTGTTAAATACACAAATTTATTTGAACACAAATACTGGATTAATATTTGTGACATAAGTTTGCAGATTTACTTAACTTGTCTTTACTGTTTAAAATGAATTTTTACTGTTTTATTAAAAAATAATGCTCAAACAAATGCCACCTTTTTCGTAGAACACATCCCATGGTACCATCTCTTACAAGTGGCTTCTGGAGCTTTCGATAGACCGGTTGGTGAGCCACCAGCTAGATAAAGATTGGTTACCAGTTGCCTAGTACTTATCATTAAAGGATAGAAATTGGGATACTTGAGAAGGAATTACTGTCGGTTGACACTATTATAATAATTTATAAATACATGTATGTAAGCATGTAATATGGTATGTGTGTACATGATGGATCAAAGCTGTGACGTCCTACAATTATACATTACATAGTGTTATATGTGCTGTTGTAGTTATTTATTGCTGAATAGTTCCAATTATCAGGTAATAGCTTAACAGCTCTATGTCAATTATCCCCTTGGCAAATTATCTGCAATGTGGTACATTTGTTCATAATTTATGTATATGATGCATGTATAGATAAATACTTGGAATGATTCAAGATCAAGTCAAGAATTAGGATTTGTATAATCATTTATTGTTATTGTTGCATAAAATTTCTTTTTCACATCAGGGTCTGGTATCAAAATGCTTATATATTCCAGTCTTTGACCCCCTCAAGTGCCTAATATGTTTTATGGAGTGTTGTTTTCCCAGAGGTCTGCGTGGGGAGCTGTCTTATGTATGTGGCGTTTCCAGTAGCGTCTTATTCTCTCTCTTTTACAAAATAGGTTTGTGTCTTAGTACCTGACTAACCCTCATTTTGTACACCCAATCCAGATATTTTTATGGCTTTAAAAAAATGTATAGATATCACTTATTTCGTCCAAAAATATGGTCATTATTAAAAAAGATGCAAACATTGCCCAAGGGTACAACATAATGATGTATCAATTAGTAAATAAGCCTAGGAATGTTACTATAATTAATGGCTCAGTCACATGAAGCTGCCAGTGTACGGACGTCCCATGTGTATAGGTCTGTCACACTTCCCATATGTCCTATAGGCATGGGACCAACCGTATGTCTTATCTGACTGTGGCATGATAGTTGTGCATGCTCAAATTCAGCCACAGGCTATACAGTTTCCCTGCAGGTCCAAAAATCTCTTAAAATGGACATTGTTAGTAAATAGTTCCTTTCAAAAATAAATTATTGCTTGAAATTTCAAATAGCTGGCTTAAAATTTGTGTTACGAGGTCCAGAACACATTGCCACTTCCCAGTGACCACAGACCAGTGAGAATATTGAAGACTCAGATACTGTATCTCCACAAGAAACACACTAACAGTAACTTTAACAGTGGAAAGATATTGGAAAAACTTAGTGTCTACATACATCAGTGTACAGGAGGGAACATTGTCGTATTGACTAATTTTCGCTTGCCTTTTATTATAATCAGATGTACTGGATGTGTCACCATATGGAGTATGTATGGTAAAAGTTCTTCTATTGTTTATTTATCTGGAAATGGTTCATTGACTTGGTGATAAGAATACATCAATGCAATTTGTTTAGTGGATAACAATAATCTGCTGGTTGATTTGTTAGGGTGTTAACTGTATTTCATAGCTTGGATTTGATGTCTTCAATTTCTTCAATACATGCTGTGCGACATTCATTCTGTGTACTACAGATGGTTCCTTCATCCAGGGTTCCAGTGTGTATGGGGAGTCATAACTGTGGTGTATTTCAATGCATTTGCTATGGTAGAGTATGGTTAAAACTTAACTTACTAATGCTTTAGCATTTCGTTCACATTGTTCTAATCTTTTGGTTTTGCAATTTGCATATCAGTGTTGTGTAAATTAACCAATCAAATCATACATTAACCACCAAGGCTTTATTCTAAGGCTGGTCTTAACTCTACACTATCAAATGACGAAACTGTTCATGGCATAATTTTCATTACACAATAAATTAAATGATTTGACAGGAAAAAAATCTAAATTTGAGAAATTTTGTGAAACCAAAGCATGTCTTCAAGTTCTGTAGTATTGATCCTGTAGTTATATACGTGGTAGTTTGTTCAAGTCTTTACTGTATTTCTAGATATACAGTAGTAGATGTGTGTATTATTTTGTACCACATTGCATGAATGTGTCACTGCGTCATGTGATGTTAGGCCATCCTTAATTAATTGTTTGTTTGCACTAGCCATACCTATACTCATCTGGGTGGCTAGGTTGATTAAATTTAGATATTCACAGGTATTTATTTATTTTAGGCCACCACCAGTCTAAGATTGGCAACTAGGCATAAAGTGTTAACCTTGTTGTCTGTCTGTCCTTTCGAAAAATATATTGGTTTCCAATCAATAACTCTTGAAAGGATGGATGGATTCAGCACCTAGTGGAACTGCTGTATAGGTTCATTTCAAAAGTTAATCCTGTTACCTGGGAGGTCTGGGTTGGATGCCCAGACAGGACACTGGTCCTGTAGTTCTGTGACGTTAGGCTTCAGTCATTTGTCCTCCACATATGATTAATGTGGTGTAGTTGTAAGCTCATTGTGGAATTCCAAGTTAGTACTGGTTGATAGTAAATTCCCAGGCCTTTTTCGGTCCATTCCAGGCCTTTTTCGGTCCATTTTTGAAAAATACCCAAGATAAATTGGGAAACTTTGCGTTGTAAAATTTGCCAATTTGGGAAAACAATTTGCTTCAACTCCAATTTTGGGAATTTTCATAGATAAAAGAACAGGCTTTTCATATCTAAATTTCATATAAAAAGCATTCTATAATCTACATTTCTTATATCAACTGTCAAAAAGACATTAAAAAGGTCCACAAACATTTATTAACAAAGGGACAATAATATGGCCAGAGTTGTTCAAAGAGCTTCAAGATATACAAGGTCGCTCCAATAGACCATTTTACATAGGTATTATCTGTTTGGGAATTGTTTTTCTGACTGGGAAAAAGCATATTTGGCTTTGGGAACTATAGAAGAAGGCCTGATTCCGGGAAAAGTGGTTTGGTCAACTTGCCACGTGCACCATTCAAAACTGAAAAAATGTTGAAAAATCATATACGTTAAGTCCAATACAATTTATAAACAAAACAAATAAAAAAGTTAGACATGTGCCTATATTATTTCATCTTTTCTCCACATTCTTCACAATATCCAGTGACTTTAACTGTTCTATTCTCCTGGTCGAAGGTTTGAACAATTGATCTTTGTGTTGGTAATTCTGAGCTATTCTTCATGTAAAAGAGTCCTATTAATTTAAATATGTTCACTGAAAAGAAATTGATATCAGATGAAGTATAATGGCTGTCATTTTTCATTACTCAATCGATATTAACTTGACAGTAACAAGCGTTTAATGGTTTTAAAGTATGGACATCAATAGTGTGGGTTATGTGATTAGGGATTCAACCAGGCTTTGAACATGGCATGGTCTGGGGGCGATTGCCAGAAGTTTTTTTTGCTGAGTTATATAATTTGATGTGTAACAATTGGATAAATAAATATGCATTGCAAGCAATATGAGAAATTTCATTTTATGTATGTTGTAAAGCCTGAATATTTGCAGTTTACGTGTACACGTACACTACTGGTAATTTATACAGATATAATGAAATTGTTGCACCATGAAATTTTATTGAAACTTCTCAATATTAATGTATGATAAACATATACAACTATATGTACACAGGGTGTAAATTGTATGATATTCACTTATTTTTTGTAGTTTGACTCTACAATGAAACATCGACTGTTGTTAGTGTGAATTTGAAGTATATATTGAATTGAAACAAGGGAACCGGTCAATATGTCAGACACTGAGAATACGGGGTTGATGTCTCAGACTTCAGGTGGTGGTGCGGGTAATGGCCGGAAGAAACCTCCTCCACCAGACTGGGGAAAGTTTGGACTGAGCCCGGAACCAGCTAAAGCATCATATGGTGGAAATGTGGACACTGGAATGGAGACCGGGTACCAACATACTGACCTGGGAAATAAGAATGAACTCTTCCAAGAGGACCAGGTTTAACTTTATTTCATTCTGATTTTATCTTCTGATTGTTTATAGAACAATGTTCTAAATAGATGATTTAATATATTTAATAGGGTTTTGGACAAAAGTACTAAAGTAGTGTAACTCAGTGGAGGTAAAGAGGCAGTTACAACAATAGTTTCGTGCTTATTCTACAGCAACTAAATTTAGACCCAAATTGATATGTCTGGAAATTTGCTATTACAGATACATTGAGATAGACACAAATTTGGTTAAAATTGCCTGTAATTATTGCAGTAAAACCTCAATTAAAGACCACCTCAATAGTAAGACCATTCAAAACTAAGAACACAATTTTCAAGTCCATTTCAGCATTATGATCTTCATTAAACCTCAATATTAAGACCACCTCAATAACAAGACCAGTTTTCAAGGGTCTCAAGATTGGTTGTATTGTTGAGGTTTCACTGTAACGAAATCTTGCATCATTATCACTGTAGCAGTTATGACATAACACAATAACAATTAATTGTATGTTTTTAAATACTTTTTTACCAGCCCTTATTTTGTAGAATCTTACACAGAAAATGTGGTGGAAAGCCCATTTCTTCATCAGTGAACCAGTATTATTTGGTACCTGGGATGGAGTGTTCACTTCTTGTATGATCAACTTACTGGGTGTGGTCATCTTTCTGAGAATGGGATGGATTGTGGTAAGTTTTGGTACCAGAACTAGAATTTGCGGGGTGTTCATAAAGTTTGAAATTGTTGTAGGAATGTAATATTACATGAAATTATTTAATTTCGTTATTTAAGTAAGGAATGGTGGCTCACTACTGAGTGATGCCTGACAAGCAATAATTATATTCATTGTGCTTTTCTATAGCTGATTATTCTTAGGTCTGGGAAAAGTGGTATACTTTCTTGAAGTTCTTATAACCAATGAATGAGGGTCTGTGTTAAATTTAGTTCTACCAAATTGTTCACTATTATGTCAACCGTCCATCTGAATATGTGGTCATCTAGTTGACCTCAGTCAGGTTTTAAAATGTTACTCAGGAGGCCTTTTTCAGAAACATTAACATTTCTGACTTTGCTCCTATGTTGATATAACAATACAGATTTTGATAAAATTTGGCCAAAGTGTTAAGATGGTATCACCAATTTTATCGAGACAAAATTTCGTTTCTTTAGATTTAAAGGAAAAAAAATCATGGTAAATATAATTTTTTGAAAATATAAAGTCAAAGTCAGAGTTTCAGACTAACAGTGTTTTTTGCCTATTTGGAGCCAAAACAAGACCCTATTCCCCGATGAAAAGTCAATGTTTTCCTCATGTTCTGTGTCAAGTTCATTCACCTCTCACAGCATTGTAGATACTTTCAGTCATACAGCAGGAAATATTGACTGCTTATATCACATAATTCATGATACTGATAAATAATTTACATGTTTGCACCTATGGAAGATATTGAATACAAGGTTAGAAGACAGAAATGGAAACTACTTCCCCCATTTGTCCACTTGCTATTCTGTTTTCACCTCTAAATGATCTGCCAACTTTCCCCTAAAAGTGGAAAAGAAACATGGACTTACATGTATGCTTTTGCAGTTACACGTTTTCGTTGAAATAAACAAAAATGAAGTATTGTAGCATCAGAAATGACTATCGTTTCTTACAGATTTTATTTGTGTTTAGAATTTAACAACTAAATTAACAACTTAACCTGCCTCAGTTTGTAAACCTGTATGTGAGTGGCTTTTATTGTAAGTCTCAAAACCACAGGAGTTTGTCACATGTTCTCTGCCATTGTCTCTTCTAGAGTTCTCACCTTTTATCCCTTCTATAGTATATGTATATATAGTACTTTGAAAGGGATAAAGGGAGAGAACTTGTAACAAACTCCTGTGCTCATAACATCTTCCTAAATTCCAACAGATTAAACTGTTCAACTATTATGAAAAGTCCTCTTCTTTGGCATTCATCAGATCAACTTTTGTTTTGCATGATTACATTTCATGAAACTCTGATATTTTAGATCAAGTTTGTCATTGATATGTCTTACAATTATAATGGTTTAATCCAGTCAATGTTTAATAACTTATCATATTTGTTGTTTTTATTTTCATGTCTAGGGTAATGCAGGGGTCAGTCTAACCATTCTTACAATCATCCTGGCTGTTCTGGTGGTCCTTATTGTGGCCCTTAGTGGTATAGGGGTCTGTGAGAGATGTAAGGTTGAAAGTGGAGGAGTGTATTTCCTGATTTCTCATGTATTAGGGGCCAGAATAGGGGGCAGTGTGGGAGTTATATACTGCTTTGCACAGGTAAGCAATTTCATAAATACCTTAAACAATTATATATGTATATTTATTTGCTCATATTTGCCACACTTGTTATATTTGTAACAATTTTTTTAACAATATTGTGTTTCTATATTTCGAGGGTTCAGTGCAAGACTGTCGTAACACCTATATAAGTACATAGGAGTTATGATAGTCTTGCGTTGAACCCTAGATTTTCTCACGCACAGGGTTGTCATATCATACAAGGTCTCTCACTGTCATTGAAAAATATTAAGTTCAAAATTTCTATGTTCGTCTACATTTTTTTAATAAATTGAAGAGAGATTAAGTCTTCACAGTTCTGGGTCTTCCTGAATTAGTTGCAAGTACTGGTCTAAAATCCAGGAAGAAATTAGAGACTGTGATTTATGTAAGTTATATAAACCTCGTGTACAATTGATCTAAACTAAATAAGTTTCAGTATAATCGGTTTGATCAAAAGATCAATTTGCATAATGAAAAACTATTAAACTGAAAGTCGTGGAGTTGGGAAGGCTACAATCATACATCAGGACTTCCCTAGACAGCTGTAGATAAAAAAAGAGAACAGAAAGAATACCAAACTGACCAGGGAAACACACAGGGAATGGACAAAATCCATGAATGAGTGTCGCTGTATGATTTCCAACCTCGTCTTTAAGTGACGTCATTTCATCAACATGTTTTGACAGTAAGCAATATTTGCCCTATATGGCAATATGAAAACGAAGTGACCATATGGAGTAAATATTGTTTCCTGCTTGTAAATAGTGACATCACATTTTAAGTTCTCTTGAAATGACGTCACTTACAGAAGAGGTTGTAAATCCCATAGCAGCGCTCAAATGTAATACAGTACTAGTACTGAGTACTGAAATGATAATGAAAGCACACCGTAGAGCATGTAGTTGTAAAGTCCAGTGTTGCATTGTTATATCAAGTCAATATGGTTCGACTGTTATGTTTGTTTTCCATTTGCAGGCAGTTACATGTTCTCTCTCAGTGATGGGTTTTGGTGAGTCCGTCATGGGACTGACTGGTGTAGACAATCCATGGATAGCTAAAGGAGTTGCTATACTGCTTGTTATATTATTATTAGGTAAGTTTCTAATATAAAATCATCTTATTCCTGTAGCATGTTGATAACAGTTGGCTTTGCAGGTAGGATTTTAATAAACATAAACCATAAGATTGTACCCATTATACCTGAGACAATAGATGGTTTACATCTGGTAATACCAAGTACTGAAGATTTTCTAAGACCGGGTACAATGTTTGAATATTTGAAAATATCTTTAATGTTTTCAAACAAGAAAAATATGTCTGATGACTCTTTAAGTTTTAATTCTACATATATCATAAATGACATCACAGATGCGTATTAATTATTGAATAAAGTGTAGTTAACCTTAATCAACTTTAAATAAGTTATTTACACGAAAATGACATTAGGTCACTGTGGTGTAGAGTTCAGCATGACAGACTGGCAATCCGGGTTCGAATACTGGTAGCGCCATTGACCGATTTTTCGTGATCCTCAAAACATCACTTTATTAACCAAACTATCAGAAAAACTAAAAATTGGCCAAAGGCTCGTTGTTAATGTTTTCAGCAAACTTGCTTAATGAATTTCGCGGCTTGTGTAATATGCTATATTGTTGATATTTTGCAGGTATAAATGTTGCTGGAGTTAAATGGGTGATCAGATTACAGCTGCTACTGTTGATTGTATTGTTTCTGTCAGTGATGGATTTCTTTGTAGGTTCATTTGTACACACTGATTATGGTAAGTTGGTGTCACTGTGAATATATACTGGTCTATAGTGCAAATATATTTCACATTGTTTATAAAAAGCTGTTGTTGACATTGATTACTGTGAAATGTAACATTTATTATTCAAAAAGATCAATTTAAACCTGTTACAATCACGTTCTTAGTTTCCAATCACTGTTTACAAGTTTAACAGAACTCAGTTCATATAAAACATGACAACATGAGTACATATAATGTACAAAATAATAATACAATGATAACATTATAGAGGCTCACAGGAGAGAATGGACTTGCCCGACTGTGTTGCCTCTTTAAATAAAGTCATTATTATTAGTATTATTATTATTATAACTGCTCAAAGAAAAGGTTCTCATTATCAGTTATGTGTAGTGAATAAACCAGATGGTAATATACCACTTAATTCATAATGGTCTACGATGGTATGATTGTGTTAATTTTAGATCATAGATGTGCATCATAATCTGATGTGCGAGTCATTCGGTTTTCAACTCATGAGATGATTTAAACAATGAAAAATGGTCACAACCGACTGTACTTATGATTCTTGAATCAATATGAACTGATGTATCAGATGAGCTATATAAAATGGATAATTCAATCAAGTGGTTTTGAAAATAAATGTGTTGCATATGAATTGACTAAGTTGGAGTGAATGAGAAACTGCACTATATATACATACAAATACTGAACGATTTCTATGTACAGAAATGGTTTGATGACCTGCAAGAGTGTACTTCAGGATTCTCTTGGCTCAGTGGTCAAACTCTTCCAGACAGTCCATCTATAGATATATCAAAACTTGATCACCACGTATATTGTAATGTGTTGAGCCTAAGAAAATATTGATTCTGATATGCAAAAATAAGAATGGGTGTCCACATTTACAGATAGAAACTTAGCCTCTTGTGTTGTAAACAGTGAGTGATGCTGTGAGGGGTTTGATTTCACTTGAATATAAACTAATTGATTGATATTTTTACAGCCCATGGAGTATCTGGATACAAAGAAATCAATCTACGTAACAACTCAGGTCCTGATTATTTGCCCGGCGAGAATTTCTTCTCAATTTTTGGACTATTTTTCTCCACGGTGACAGGAATTCTAGCTGGTATCAACATGAGTGGGGATTTAAGGGATCCATTCGCAAACATTCCTAGAGGGACATTATCAGCTCTGGGTGTGTCGTAAGTATCGTATGAACGCCATATTCCATGTCGTGCAAATTTCAAATATTGATAAAATCTACAGCCATGAGAGTATATTTCATAACTACTAAGACATTGTGGAACCTTTTTATCTATTTTAAACAAAAATGAATTATAATGACTTATCCTAATGTTTACCATAATAATTTATATAAAAATAACTTGTCAGAAGCCCTGGATAGTACATAACCTTCATAACTGCTGATGTTTTGCTTCACTTTATGTTAAAAATACTACATACATTGTACTTGTTTGAAAAATGAATTGTCATGTCTGATATAGAGGTATTTGTTTTTCAGAACATTTCTCTACATTGCATTTGCTCTGGTTATCGGTGCCACTTGTTCTAGAGCTTACCTTCAGACTGATTATATGATATCAGAAAAAGTGAGTTCTTTTATGCAAAAACAATTATTTTCTATCAAATGATAAATTGAAGAAATCGAAGTGGAGAGAGTATGCAATAATTTGGCTACACTTCAGTGAAATGTTAATATCTAAATGAATGCATTGTGTATTAGTAATTTAATTTAGCATGATAATACTCATTAGAAATATATTCTGAGAATGTTTCTCTCATTTCCTATCCATTTAAACATATTAATTATACATCAATTATGAAACAAGATATTACAACTTATATCAACCACTATCAATGACTTCCTGGTGTACTAACCAGTATTCACGCATGATTTAAGGGTTGTGAAGTTTGAGGTTCAACCTGGCCTGAGGCAGGATTCGAACACACAACCTTCTGGTAAGGGCTCAGGCGCTCTACCCCTTTATAACTGTGATTGCCTGCTTATCTCTTGTATATCATGTGCTTTTCTATACTATTTTATATTTTTGAAATTTTCATGTTTGTCAATATTTAGGAAAATTGTTCCAACTTTTCTATCAAATTATGCAATTAACATTTTTTGTTACCATGGTAATAGGTATCCATTGTTGGAGTGTTATGGTTGGCTGGGTTGTATATATCATCAGTATCAGCGTGTATGGGAAGTTTGTACGGCCCTCCGAGAATACTTCAAACTATAGCCAATGAAAATGTTATACCAATCATTCGTGTTCTCGGACATGGTGTAAGTTATATTACATTGCTGAAGATAATATATTATAGGTCTAACATTGTAAAAATGTCTTAACAAATTTTAGATTTTCATATTGGATTTAAATTTTAGAAGATGGAATGTATTTGTTTGAAAAATATTCCAGGTTATACTGGATTTATAAAAAGTTCTATTATTTCTTTATGAAGTTATTTTGATCTTTTGAAGAGAAGTATAAAAAGTATCACAAAGATCATTTATTTTGTATATTTTTAATGGACTTACTGCATTCAGTATGGATTTCAAGAGTTCATTATTTCATAAAATAATTATGTGTGTTTATTTTCAGAGAGGACCAAATAAAGTCCCCATCTATTCACTGGTGCTGATCACATTAGTCGTGTTATTGTTTGTGTTTGTTGGTGATGTCAACACCCTCGCTCCCATTGTAACTACAGCATTTATGATGTCATATGCTGCTGTGAATTATGCGTATTTTGCCCTTGCCATGAGCTATGACCGTCGTCAAGCTAGAGATTTGAGATTTGGTGTTCAGGATAAAACTAAGGGTCAAAGTGGGGACTCTGGGTACGGTGCTACATGTAAAACAGACATAGTGTATAAAGATTCTATTCAAACGCTTCGGACTGACCTAGATAAACTTTTCCCCGAGAGACTTACACATCACGGTCAGCATATTGTCAACCAGCAAGATCAAGGTCACGAAGGTCACATGTCACCAACGGAAGCAGATTTTGATGCTACCAAGAAGTCAAGGTCACTAGATAATATTTCTGAAGCCAGTGAAATGTCTCAAGGACTGCTTATAAAAGAAGGAGGTACACTTATGTTTTGTTTGCTTAATTAAGTTTGATAATGTGCCTAAATTTTGGCGAAAAAACTATTTGTTAGTGTCTGTATGTTAATCTAACACTGGTTAATAACTCGTTCAAGGAAAACTGTTACGGTCAGCTGACACACAAGTATAACTGAAAAGTGGCTTAAAATTTCTGTTGCGTTTAAAACTAAACTGATGGTATGTGCAAAAACTATGTCCAGTTATACTGTTTCGCAGCTTACATAGCAAATTATGCAACATTTAAAATGGGACGCATGATAACATTGTCACGTAAAACTCAACTTTTTGAAATACCAAACATCTTGATGTACCATCTGTTTCAATATTATAACCTAATTGTCAGCAGTGGTGTGGTGATGTGGGCTGCTCAATTCAGCAGTCAAATCTCACTGGGTTTACAATTATTTTTCTCATGGGATGCATTCATTGGTTTCCATGGAAGCAGAGATCTGAGTAAGTTAGAATAATGTGCCATGTCTTTCTTCAGTCGATTAGGAGAAAGACAGGAATACTTTATTTCCTGATTGCGATTCATTCTTATTTCATCATTGTTCTATTATTTAGATCCTAGACACCCACCAAATATGGAGATCACTAAGCAACCAAGGTCATGGTATTCATTTCTGTGCAATCGATGGCTCTCATTATTTGGGGTAAGTACTTAACAATCAGTAATGATGTAGTGAATATTTTCTGCTTGAGCTATGTACGAATTTCTTGTGTGTTAGTTTACAATGCAAGGCCCAGGATTATAACAGATACTTACACTTGTGTGTTTGTTTACAATGCAGGGCCCAGGATTATAACAGATACTTACACTTGTGTGTTTGTTTACAATGCAGGGCCCAGGATTATAACAGATACTTACACTTGTGTGTTTGTTTACAGTGCAGGGCCCAGGATTATAACAGATACTTACACTTGTGTGTTTGTTTACAATGCAGGGCCCAGGATTATAACAGATACTTACACTTGTGTGTTTGTTTACAATGCAGGGCCCAGGATTATAACAGATACTTACACTTGTGTGTTTGTTTACAATGCAGGGCCCAGGATTATAACAGATACTTACACTTGTGTGTTTGTTTACAATGCAGGGCCCAGGATTATAACAGATACTTACACTTGTGTGTTTGTTTACAATGCAGGGCCCAGGATTATAACAGATACTTACACTTGTGTGTTTGTTTACAATGCAGGGCCCAGGATTATAACAGATACTTACACTTGTGTGTTTGTTTACAATGCAGGGCCCAGGATTATAACAGATACTTACACTTGTGTGTTTGTTTACAATGCAGGGCCCAGGATTATAACAGATACTTGTACTTGTGTGTTTGTTTACAATGCAGGGCCCAGGATTATAACAGATACTTACACTTGTGTGTTTGTTTACAATGCAGGGCCCAGGATTATAACAGATACTTACACTTGTGTGTTTGTTTACAATGCAGGGCCCAGGATTATAACAGATACTTACACTTGTGTGTTTGTTTACAATGCAGGGCCCAGGATTATAACATATACTTACACTTGTGTGTTTGTTTACAATGCAGGGCCCAGGATTATAACAGATACTTACACTTGTGTGTTTGTTTACAATGCAGGGCCCAGGATTATAACATATACTTACACTTGTGTGTTTGTTTACAATGCAGGGCCCAGGATTATAACAGATACTTGTACTTGTGTGTTTGTTTACAGTGCAGGGCCCAGGATTATAACATATACTTACACTTGTGTGTTTGTTTACAATGCAGGGCCCAGGATTATAACAGATACTTGTACTTGTGTGTTTGTTTACAATGCAGGGCCCAGGATTATAACAGATACTTACACTTGTGTGTTTGTTTACAATGCAGGGCCCAGGATTATAACAGATACTTACACTTGTGTGTTTGTTTACAATGCAGGGCCCAGGATTATAACAGATACTTACACTTGTGTGTTTGTTTACAATGCAGGGCCCAGGATTATAACAGATACTTACACTTGTGTGTTTGTTTACAATGCAGGGCCCAGGATTATAACAGATACTTACACTTGTGTGTTTGTTTACAGTGCAGGGCCCAGGATAATAACAGATACTTACACTTGTGTGTTTGTTTACAATGCAGGGCCCAGGATTATAACAGATACTTGTACTTGTGTGTTTGTTTACAATGCAGGGCCCAGGATTATAACAGATACTTACACTTGTGTGTTTGTTTACAATGCAGGGCCCAGGATTATAACAGATACTTACACTTGTGTGTTTGTTTACAATGCAGGGCCCAGGATTATAACAGATACTTACACTTGTGTGTTTGTTTACAATGCAGGGCCCAGGATTATAACAGATACTTACACTTGTGTGTTTGTTTACAATGTAGGGCCCAGGATTATAACAGATACTTACACTTGTGTGTTTGTTTACAATGCAAGGCCCAGGATTATAACAGATACTTACACTTGTGTGTTTGTTTACAATGCAGGGCCCAGGATTATAACAGATACTTGTACTTGGCACTCAAGTCTTAAAATTTACTCTCATTCCTCTGATATTGAACATTTGAGTGAGGAAAATGTATGAAAATGTCAAATGAGTGCTGAATAATCTTTTTGGTCCATTTACTTGGAGATTTTAATGGAATTATGAGATATGGGAGTAATTATTGGCTTTTAGTGCCACACTCCATACTCAGACTGAAAAATTACTTCTAGATCTCATATAACACTCAAAATTATACGAAAATGAATGACAAAGAATGCTCAGCACTCAGTTAACATTATCATACATTTTCACACTCAGTATGAGTCACTATCAGACTCATAAAAGTAAATTTTATGATTTGAGTGCTGAGTGTTGGTGTCCGTTATAATCTTAGAGCCAGATTGCATCAAACAGGTGCACATAAATTCATGATGTTTCGTCACATGATGTCACTTTAAAGTATGATTAGCTATAGTTGTTTTAGTTCAGTTTGACATCATCACTTATTGAGCTCAGATGATTATTTATAGCGCAAGCATAAAGTCATGGAAACACTTCGGCAATTTACAACAATCGCAACAAGGTCAAACATGATGTAATTTGTAAATGAAATATGATGTCTTTTATAAAGTTTTCTTCATAGACGAAACAGATATTAATGATAACCGTCAACCAATGAACGTAAAATTGTTTCATATGCAATTGCATGTTGCAATTTTTGTGGTTTTTATTAAGAATTACCCTTATTAGGCCTTTAAATAATGTGAAGTGCATTTATTATTTTTTCAGTCGCTTGTATGTATGATAATTATGTTTGGAACACAATGGGTGTACGCTCTGGTAGAATTGACAGCTGCTATTATAGTGTATGTATATATCGGGCAGGCTAATCCAGGCTATTTTCCAGGTAATTTTATCATTTTCTTGAAGCAGTTTATTGTTTGTAATGTTTATCATTATAGGTATACAGACAAGTATGACTTGGTATGGTCAAGTCATTTGTGTTCTTTCAGTTATTCTTTTTCTTACAAAAACAAAGATTGGAGTATCATATTTATAATGAAAATTATATAGTATTGTATTTCATTGGAGGGGGGAGGGGACAGCATCTCTGTGGTCGAGTGGTTATGGATGCTGAATTAGACTTACTTTTGCCCCTCACTGCAGCAGGTTCAAATCCTACCTGGCATGTGGAATTTATATGTGAGGAAGCCGTCCAGCTGACTTACAGACTTTTCTTGATTGTACCCTGCCCAAAATAATACAAGAAGGGGCAATGTGAATTGAAGCCCAATTACAAAAAATTGTATTTCAATATTTCTAAACTGATTATATGTATTGTAGGTATTGCTGAGTTTAATTTTTATAATTGGTTGAAGACCGGTATACAGAGATGTATAAGGTAAGACAGCATCTTTGTATTCTAAATAATGATTGTAATATTTATTCTGGGGATTAATATAATGTATCCATATCCAAACCCCGCAGTCATTTGGTATACTGCAAAATGGATATGATAATATTACTTTAAACCCAATACCTTATTTCACAAGAGCTCTTATTTGAGATCAGTCTCAGAACATATTTTTGAGGTCAAAAACAGAGACAGTGAAAGAAGCCAGTATCTATGGTATATTGAAATGTACTAGCTCAACTGTCGGAGTCTGTTTTGCTTAATTTGTCATTTTACCAGTAACAAACTTCGCTTGAGAAAGATTTCAATTTGTGAATACAGTAAAACCACAATAATAAGACCACCCTTGGGTCCCTTGAAAACTGGTCTTCTTATTGAGGTGGTTTTAATATTGAGCAAAACAGTTATAATGGCCCTGGAAATTTGTATTTAATTTTGACATGAACTTATTATTGAGGTGGTCTTTAAGTAAGGTTGTACTGTATTAATTATTCATCTGTGATTGATTTAACTGCTTAAGTTGTCTGTTGTTTTGGGTGTATTCAGTTTATTCATTTATGAAATACAGGAACAGTGTAATGATGCTTGATGTTGATCACCTGTTTTACAGAGATCTCACGGTGTTGTTTGCATCCAACAATCAGGAACACTACTGTATTGTTCTCTTTGCTATCAGTATATTTGAATACAAGAATTGTTGAATGAAATTTTGTTCATGGAAACTGACTATTAAGAGCTGAATTTTAGGTATCAAAAAGATAGCCACTCATTTAAAATATATAATTTTACCATCTTGTAGTATGTACATGTATTCTTATCTCTATTATTGTATGTGTTTCTTTTATCTTTCACAGTGGAAAGGGAAGTCAAGAGGAGATAATTGTAGCTCCAAGTACACCAGCAGTTACCACCCTTGCAGCACAATTAACAGAGGACAATGAAGATTTTGCCAGTAGGGGGCGCTATCATCAGTCAGAAGTTGTACAAGGAGAAAATTTTGATGATTATGATGATGATAGTGAACAATAAGGGTAGCTACTCTCCTTGAGAGAGTATTTCATGGGGAAGTCACTCTGGTTGACAAGAATTTTAATATGAGGAGTGCAATTAGTTTCGAAACTTGGTGGTGAAAGAATGTTACTCCAAAAATAGATTTTTATGGAATGCAGATCTGTTAATAAAAAAAATCCTTTGAGTGACCAATTGTATTAGTAAAAGCAGATCTGTTTATAAAAGAATACCTTTGAGGGGCCAATTGTATTAGTAAAAGCAGATCTGTTTATAAAAGAATACCTTTGAGGGGCCAATTGTATTAGTAAAAGCAGATCTGTTTATAAAAGAATACCTTTGAGGGGCCAATTGTATTAGTAAAAGCAGATCTGTTTATAAAAGAATACCTTTGAGGGGCCAATTGTATTAGTAAAAGCAGATCTGTTTATAAAAGAATACCTTTGAGGGGCCAATTGTATTAGTAAAAGCAGACTGTTTATAAAAGAATACCTTTGAGGGACCAGTTGTTTTAGTAAAAGCAGATCTGTTTATAAATGAATTCCTTTGAGGGGCCAATTGTATTAGTAAAAGCAGATCTGTTTTTAAACGAATTCCTTTGAGGGGCCAATTGTATTAGTAAGAGCAGATCTGTTTATAAAAGAATTCCTTTGATGGACCAATTGTATTAATAAAAGCAGATCTGTTTAAAAAAGAATTCCTTTGAGGGACCAGTTGTTTTAGTAAAAGCAGATCTGTTTATAAATGAATTCTTTTGAGGGACCAGTTGTTTTAGTAAAAGCAGATCTGTTTATAAATGAATTCCTTTGAGGGACCAGTTGTTTTAATAAAAGCAGATCTGTTTATAAATGAATTCCTTTGAGGGACAAGTTGTTTTAGTAAAAGCAGATCTGTTTATAAATGAATTCCTTTGAGGGACCAGTTGTTTTAGTAAAAGCAGATCTGTTTATAAATGAATTCCTTTGAGGGACCAGTTGTTTTAGTAAAAGCAGATCTGTTTATAAATGAATTCCTTTGAGGGACCAGTTGTTTTAGTAAAAGCAGATCTGTTTATAAAAGAATTCCTTTGAGGGACCAGTTGTTTTAGTAAAAGCAGATCTGTTTATAAAATAATTCCTTGGAGGGACCAGTTGTTTTAGTAAAAGCAGTTCTGTTTCTAGGGTAAATTATAAGGATACCATCCTTGTTTACATGCTTATACAAAGATATCTTTAAGTGAAACAGATTATTTTTTCAAAACCATTACTGTCTGATAAATCATATTTCAAGGATCTTATAATGAGAGTGAAGTTTAAAGGGAAATCCATCAAAAGAGAATCAACTAACAAAGAGAATATTACTGTAAAAAAGTTTTTATGATTTTTTATATATTGATCAAAACTGTTGGTTGTGTCCATTGATAGAAGGCTTACAGGAATGTAGGATAAACCATTCAGAGTTATCTGGGTTTTGTTGCTACCAAAGAGTTTCTGTTTCTGAGCAAGCAGGTCACAGTAATATTTAAATACCTTCACTGTATTAAAACTTACCATTCCAAAAGCATTGAGCAAATGTTTGACAGACTTTGTTTTGACAATTCATTTGATTTAATCACTAACTTCACTGCTCACTATTATGAAACCATAACAAATGTTTCATAGCATATGTTAAATAGTCATGACTGGCATCTCTTTTGACGAGTTTTTTCTAGATATTATTTTTTGTGATTTAAGCACTGCCTAACATTTATGATAATTTAGTAGCATGAGTGTGAATGAGAATACTTAACATGCGGCTATCATAAGGCTATTGCCTTATCCATCCAAAGTTGTCTTAAAAGATGTAGATGGATGGGGAGAATTTGTTCATTTCCTAATGCCTTGCTATGAGACTATCCTTAAACATTTGTGTGTTTGTAGTACCTTGACAAACCCATGGGAATTTGCTCCAACTGAATATATTACTTTCTCTCCTATGCGAAGTCTTTGTGTGTCATTTTCTGCCTTTGTAATGTGCATAGACAGAGCTCTGGAAAAAAAATACACTCTAACTCATCCTAAATGGCGGTCGGGGTATCGCTTACAAACACACTTTTAGGAATGGCCTGAGTTATGGTTTTACCTGATAATGAATGATTTATACAGGAAGTTATGTTCTATGCTTGACTGTGTTCACATTATCTCATGTAGAGTGAGGATATTGTCTGTTAGAAAGCCAGTCTTTTTTGCAAGCGACTTCTAAAATGGATTATATTCTTATCAACCTATTGTATTTGTACATAGGTGTTGTGCTCGTACTTTAGTATACTTGTATCATGAAAGATTTTCTGTAGATTTATTAGAGGACCAAAGGGAAGTTTCAGGGCAAACCTGCTGTAGCTGCTTCTTATCACAACTACAGTAGTTTAATGACAAGCCCTTAAAATACAGTTAAATCATTGCCATTATCAGTGAATATATTTAAGGTTGTTTACTTACTTGCATATTTATACATGTATTGAATGTAGGTGGATTTGTACACTGGCATATTACAAACTAATGGCCAGTTAATCCTCCCCTTTTTTTCTTTAAATGAGGTTGGAGAAAGGATCTGTTCCTCTTTTACTCCTTTAAATTAATGCCTGTGTGTCTAGTTTTTGGTTTCTTGAGCCATTGTTTGTGTTGTATTTTAAGAAACAATTGCTGAGATGACTTGAACAATATGGATGATAATCTAAAAATCATACATGTATTATCAAAGCCTTATTAATCTTCCTTCTTGGATTGAGAAGTAATTCTTTCTATATTATTCTTAGTTTGACTCATTTTTGTTTAAATAATCGAAGCATTTTGTCTAATGATTGTGCAATATTACATTGTTTTATGTTTTGTCTATTTGTATACATGAGTTTTACCAGAGGCTGAAGTATAGAGTTGACGATTTTGCTTCTGTGTATCACAAACTAATAAATATCATTTGCTTATTTCTTACTAAATACAATGTGACATCAGTCCAGTGGTATGTTAACTGTCACATATACGTTCCAGGTCTGATCTCATATATACTAAGTGTTTAGTCTGTCAGCCCTCTCTGTAAAGTTACATAAGGGCTATTATAGGAGACTTTCCCGGGAGTTCTGCAATACATTGTGATGGCAAGATGTACACACATTTCAATCTGAATTTTTTAATTGTTTTATGATTATCTGTGTTAATGAAAATGATCTGATGAGTGTGCACTTTTTTATTTTATATTGTTTGTAATAAACATTGTTTCAAAATTGTTACATTTTTCATGATCAAATCAGCTGCCATCATCATGTTAAAAATACATCTTTTCTTGCTGTACTGGGGTTTTTCACACAACTGGTGTTATATTAAATTGTATTTAGTTGATTTCAAAGAAGCTAGAAAATATCAAGAACGACCATGACACTGGAAGTTGTAGTACCTGTTGTATCCTAAATCTATAAAGTGATGAACTCATTTCAATATGAAGTATAAATGACATTTTTGGTTGTGTTGTGGTATTTCCATTGGATTTAAGTTAATTCCATTATGACCTGTGATGTTTATATGCATAATTTCGTCTATTCACACATTTTGTGACCGCTAGAATCTCATTTTTGTCATTTAATTTATTTTCCATATTTAATCATTTCATCTTTACTTATCCACAATAGAGAGGATTTGTTTTGTTTGTTTGCGAAGAATATTATCACTTCTAGTTTTTTTTGTCTGAAATGCTTATTTATGTATTACTTTTTATACAGTGCAATCTTCCCAGACCATTCCTGCCTGCAGCAATTATTATATATTATATATTTAGTTTCTAGAGTTTCAATATCTTATATTTTTATTGTATTGTCTGTAGTAGATGCTCACACCATGCTACATGGGTTGCTTAGTTGGATGAGCACCTGAGCGGTGTTTAGATGGGATCTTGAACCCACTTGAGTTGCCATTTTTTTCTGTATTTCCCCATTATTGCATTAATTTAGTTTTTGACACAGACACGCTTTGCCACTTATATTGAATTATGACTACTTTTGAAATAATATGAATGCAAAATTTATTTATACAGACGACGTCTACAACATTTTTGCAATGCTTTGCGAGAATGACTAGCTAATTACAATTGCAATTTTTGATTTATTATATCCCTGTTTCACAATTGGACGAGACGTTTTCCATGAAACTTCACAAAATATTTCTACCAAGCTTAGTTGTGCATTTTATTGGCACATTCCAGTTGGATGATATTTGATGGCCCTTTAATGACAGAAAATGATAAGAAAATTTAGAAAATTTCATTGCCTTGACTGGGCTGTGGACCATTTTGGATTTTCTCAAACATTTATGACAAAGTAGTATTGCGGGGTATTTATCACCCTCAGCAATACTGTGTATATTAATTGTCAAACATTTTGCAACATATACAGGTCCTCTAATTACAGAATTTTATATAGATAAAAACGGACATTCTGAAACTACAAGATTATGGAAAATTCTTCTAAATCAAGTTAGTCTTAATGAGAGTCGTATGTATTTTTTTGTTTATAAAATATTATTGTCTGATATTTTTAAGTTGTCTCCCCTGAATAAACTTCAAGTTTTTTATTTCTTAATCTGTACAGACAATTCATGCAAGCTAATATATTATAAATTACTTAGTTATCCCTTTTCCTGTCTTTGTCATTTTCATGTAGAATTTGTATTTTTTAACACTTATTAATTAACCTACATTTTTATAAGTTGTATGTAGTCTAATACTTTCCAAATCTCCGGAAAACTAAAACTTGCATGTTTTTTTTGTAGAAAATACTGTATAAGTGATAAAGTTTTGGATGTGGAAATGGTTGTGAATTTCCCAGTGAGTGAGGAATTGTGTTCATAAGAAGAAAAATGGTTAATTTTCTGTTCTAGTGAATTTGATGGGTTTATATTGTATTTTGTTTTCTAGTGAGCAGATGAACTTATTGTGCTTACTGTTTTCCTACGTATCCATTGCCCACTTATGGATGATCCATCCATCTGCAATGTGTATATGCTTCGTTATTGTCCGTGCACAAACAGTACTAGACATTATGCCTTTTAGGATATGTTGAATATTTCTATGTGGTATGTTTCAATATCGTATTCAGGTATTTTGGCTGTTCAATGAAGTTTTATAGTTTTACTGTATTTAGTAATTATCCTTAGATCTGTGAAATGCGAGTGAAACTTTACAGTGAAAATGAACTCCAATAAGTATATACATTGTACTTTCAATTTGATGTCTACGACTGGCGGCTTCTGAAATGTCTCAATACCAAACCAACATGAAGTGATTTTGTGAGATAAATTGCATTTCGGTTAGTTTGAATCTACCATGTAGCTTTTAGAGAAGAAAAGTAGTCCACCGCTTTAAGCACTTCTATGATTTATGATAATGCTGTTTGTTAGTTAAATCTTGTAGTATCTATATTGTAACTTTGTTAATGTTGTTGTTGTTGTTGTGAATATTTTGTGTTTATTTATCTTGTTTTAAATGTTATACATTTATTTCAAATGTTGATGATATATTATTTTAATAAAAACAATACAAAGATTGTTGTCTGTTATTATTAATATTTTGCTTTCGGTTTCAATAAAAGAGCAAGATAGGCTGGTAGTGGTTGTGGGGTAGAGTACTGGACTCCTGCTCAGAAGGATGTGAGTTTGAGCCTTGTTTTGAGCATGGTTTGACCATAAACTTTACAGTTCCTGAATTTAGTGGAAGTACTGTTTTGTAGCCGAAGAAACAGACATTGAGAGTGATGAGCGTTTGGTGCAAGAACTTGTTTCACAATCAATATAAAATAAGTCGTCTTAACTAATCAAAGTAAACAATATGTTTATTTTCTCTGAATAAATATAAATACAGTAGTTTATCAGATGGTTAGACAAATACACCATTGTTACATGGACATGGTACAGGGCTAATACATAGAAAGAGCAATAAAGAATAGGCAATAAACACAAAACATTGACTCATCTCGTAGCATAAAGATGAAACCTGGGTTATAAGTCTTGAGATCAGTCACAGAGCTCAATTATTTTCACCTTAACTTATTACTCTTGAATATTTACTATGTCATATGTTTTAATAAATACTCTGATTAATTATGCTGCATGCAGAATACTGTATTATTCATTTGACTACCTTATATATATTAACTTGCAAACAAAAAATAATTATATTTAACCTGAGAGACCAATCTCCAGTTTGTAAGCTCCGACCCTTGTGTTTGACCTCCATGCTCGAACTTTATTCAACATTTATCTTTGGTTCTCATGTCAATAATGAATAAATAATTTAACATAACTGTTAACTAACATTTTGATAAAATATAGTCATGTTAAAAACAGTTTTTGTATACATCTATTTGATGTTTAGCTAGAAAAGCAATGCTGAAGAAAAGAGGATCATTTCAAATTAAACCTGACCACGTTGAATTATTTATATGCATAGTTGGCAAATGCTCATTATTGGATAAAAAAATAATTCATATGCACTTAGATAAAGTGCTTCTCATCTGAGCGTTATTTATAGTATACAAGCTGTGGGAGAGTTAGTAAAACAATAGGTTTTATATGCTCTTAATAAATCAATACCTTAAAACAACCTCCTTCAAACCGGGTGATCTACGACATTCTTAAACAAGCATTCGACACGTTGGTCTTAATTTATTTATTTACCAATGTCATAGACAAGTTTTGTTAGATTAATAATTTACATTAATCATTCGCTGATAACCCCGATGCATTTATAAGGCAGTCATTCGGTTTGGTGTTAAAATGGCAACATTTTCTGTAAACTAGACTGAAACTAACATGACAATAAGCTGGAGTGTAAGTTGGAAACTGCAATTATATCTTACACAGCCACGTATGTCAATTATCGTAGACAATTATCTCAATCAATTATCTGATGTCAATTATCTTAGAAAATTATCTCAATCAATATTTTTATGTCAATTATTTTGGAAAACTATCTCAGTCAATTATCTTATGTCAATTATCTTAGAAAATTATCTCAGTCAATAATCTTAGTTTTGAAGCAAGCAGAATATATTGACTCTGCAAAACTTACTTAAGACTTACATAGCATTGAATATATATAGTTATGAACATCACTATTAAGAAAGCAATTCACCAACACATAAGTGACATTCGTTGTGTTATAACATACACGTTACATAAATCTGCACAGATAACCTAATTTTATAGGTAACATTTTTGTTTTAAAATTGGTGCTTGCAAAAATATGTGACCGACAATTCATTGAGAATGTTAAATCATTGAATGCGTGAAGATCAATCGTCACTAATTACTATAATAAAACGATTGTAACTTGAGCCACGCACGTCAACATTTATCGCAAGAAGATCGCAACTAGAAATGAATGAAGAAGTCCACTGGGAAATATCACATACAAAGATCAATCTCAACCAAACAGCACAAAGTGACATGAAAATAAACACACACATTAAAAAAAGTATAACAGGAAAAGGAACAGATGTCAATGTTTCACAAAATGCGACTATAACTAGAATTACAGATATCAATGTTCCACAAAATGCGATTATAACTAGAATCACAGAAGTCAATGTTCCACAAAATGCGATTATAACTAGAATCAAAGAAGTCAATGTTCCACAAAATGCGATTATAACTAGAATCACAGAAGTCAATGTTCCACAAAATGCGACTATAACTAGAATCACAGAAGTCAATGTTCCACAAAATGCGATTATAACTAGAATCACAGAAGTCAATGTTCCACAAAATGCGACTATAACTAGAATCACAGAAGTCAATGTTCCACAAAATGCGACTATAACTAGAATCACAGAAGTCAATGTTCCACAAAATGCGACTATAACTAGAATCACAGAAGTCAATGTTCCACAAAATGCGACTATAACTAGAATCACAGAAGTCAATGTTCCACAAAATGCGATTATAACTAGAATCACAGAAGTCAATGTTCCACAAAATGTGACTATAACTAGAATCACAGAAGTCAATGTTCCACAAAATGCGACTATAACTAGAATCACAGAAGTCAATGTTCCACAAAATGCGATTATAACTAGAATCACAGAAGTCAATGTTCCACAAAATGTGGCTATAACTAGAATCACAGAAGTCAATGTTCCACAAAATGTGGCTATAACTAGAATCACAGATGTCAATGTTCCACAAAATGCGACTATAACTTGAATCACAGAAATCAATGTTCCACAAAATGTGGCTATAACTAGAATCACAGATGTCAATGTTCCACAAAATGCGACTATAACTAGAATCACAGAAATCAATGTTCCACAAAATGTGGTTATAACTAGAATCACAGAAGTCAATGTTCCACAAAATGCGACTATAACTAGAATCACAGATGTCAATGTTTCGCAAAATGCGATTGTAACTAGAATCACAGATGTCAAAGTTTCACAACATGCGACTATAACTTGAATCACAGATGTTAATGTCTATAAAATGTGACTATAACTAGAATCATAGATGACATGTTTCCCAAGCAACGGCGTTTACTTGAACCATACAGGTCAAGTTTTACTATATAAGAAGAGTGAATCCAAAAGAGGTATGTGTGTCCATATTAAGAACTTTCTACGAAGATATTTGTGAATCCAACAACTTTCACTGTTTAAATTGTCTCGATTCCACTGGAAGGATATATCTGTATCTTGGCTCCAGTCTCTGTCTCTTTATACCTTGTTAGAATATTTCCTGGTATACTCAGAACGCCATAGCTACAATCAAAATACTTGTAGCTGACAATATTTCCTATGATCGCCCAAAGAAGCATGAATACCGGCGGAGCGATGTAAATAGGGGAACTAAACTGTATGTGCTCCTTGCCGTCTTCTATGTTTGCATCAGGTATTAACCATGCCGTTGTTAAATAGATTACGAAAAAGAAGACATACATACAGACGATGACAGCCTTGTTATTTTTCCACATGGCTGGCAGTACTTCATCTGCATGTAAACACTCGACAACTTTAGGGTGAAAAAAGAAATTGAGTGCAATAGCCAAGAGTCCAAGAGCAAGTAGTATTGTCAAAACTGCCATCACAGTCAATGCACCAATCAAGAGCAAGCATTGTGGTATGTCCAGAATGATAACAAATATCAGCAACACGATCAATGGCATTTTGATTAGAAGTTTTTGAACTTGGTTGTCAGAGACTGCAATGGCGCACCATTCGGAGTAGGTCGGTTCAGAGACATCATCGACACTTTCAACGATAAGAGCAAACTGGTACCTTTCATCTTGTTGTAGGTCTGTTACCGTGAAAGTCGACGAGTCCCCATTTAGTGCCTCCCTTATTTGTTTCCTTTCAGGGTTCGTGCTTGATCTTTGCATGACGACGATTCTGGAATCGTCTGTGAAGTGCTCCAGTTTCTTCCAGCGCAATTGAATGGTACTTAATGTAGATTTTTCAAGCCTGATTGGGGCTTGTATTGGCAACGCTGGTATTTTTGTCATGTAATTCAAAATACCTGGCACATTTATCAATCGCAGGTCAAACAGCAATGTCAAAATATACAACTCTATGGATTTGGAGCCCCGCCATTTCGAAAACCAACGTAGATCCGCAAATGATGTCGAGGTAGTGTCTGTTAAAAAGGCATGAATTAAGCACCCCTCCAGTTTAGCATTCCGGAACTTTTGTTGGTCTCCAGCTGCGACTGTGTCACAGAAGAGAAGTATGTGATCTTCCGATGGTTTTTTTTCACGGTTGACTCCTAATTCATCTAACATTTTGTTTACTGCATCTATGTATTCAGCTGATTTCTCCTTGTTTTCTGCTATGTCAATAATCTTCGGTCTCTTTGGAACAGTTCCGGTTGTTCCAAAAATACACCGTAGTAGAAAGGGCCACCACTCAAATAGATTATCGTAGCCGCTGATTTCCCGCTCGCAAACTGTATTGCTTGGCTCGCTCAGCGGAGAATCTAACAAATACACAGAAAATTGTTTGATATCCACTCCTGGCGATTGCTCCGTCATTGCTCGTAGCCAAAAATCCTTCGACAATTCATTAGTGATTCTCCTTTCGTGCATTAGAAAAACAATATTTTCGCTGCTCAAAGGAGTCTTCCATCCATCGAGAAGTGTGGTAATAAAAATACTCTCAAAACCGATTGCAAGATGCAGAAACTCTTTCAAACATCGCGCCGAAATCAATTGCGGTGCTACCGCTTCTACTGTATCGTCAAAAACAATCACCAAATCTACATTGAACACGGCTTCACCAGCATGACTCGATGTCGGATTCTCATCTACTTGTCTGACTGGAACAACACGCATGATAGAAAAGGACGGATACTGTATTCGGTAAATTCTCTCATCAACAAGTTGCCCACCTGTTTTATAATGAAGTAAAAGTCCTATTAAATATCGCTGAATGTGTTAGTTAATATATAGCCAAAATCCCCACGTCGTTGTCCTGCCGAAAAAGGGTCATAAATGTGCCCAAAACAATATGTTTTATATTGCCTCGAAGCGTTGATAAATTCCCCTCAAACTTCCTCCACTGTAATATAGTTTATGGCTTCTGTCTTCAGCCCAATAACAAGACCAAATGATAAAACATTATAGTACATGTATGACAAAACCAAATGTATTGACAATCCGAGTAATAGTTCCATATATAAGAAGCTTACCAACCAGGTGTTGTTTGCACGTGTTATGTACGTAAATCTTAACTACAACGGATTTCTTCCACTTAATAAATCTTGATAAATTATCTTAATGTCAGACCATGCTTTATGATAAACAACTTTCCTCATCTCTTGGGGTATCTCGCTGTACCGACTGCCAATTCGTCAGGTTTTTTAGGTAGCTGATACGGTGCCATCTTGAAATGACCGGCGTTTTACTAAATCATCCCAATTGTGACAGTAGCGGATCTAAAAACTTGGGTCTGGGAATTATGTGCACGATTTTGGGTCAATAAACGTATACGGTTCGTCTAAGCTCGCTCATAACCCATACGTGTTAATAATATGGGATTGCCGTTAGCAAACGTATTACAATATGACAAAATACCTATTGAACAGAAAGAAAATAAATCACACTAAATCAGTATTAACAGCACTTCCTCATTGATAACGATAACCTTGTAATAATGAGGTAACAGTTTACATTTTTAAGCAACTTTGAGATAAAGCATGCAGCACAATAAAGTATAGATGATTTGCTATTATATGTATAGGAAAATCTAGTTATTGGTATACGAATAGTAGAAGTACGCGTAACAAAGTCGACAATGATAATTCAAGTTCGTCTAACAATACTGCAGTAGGCGGAGCTGAATATGCTCCACTCGTAAGTACGGAATACTGTTTGGGCCATCGCGATCTCGCACCTCTTCGTTTTAATTGATCAAGATAAAACCCCGCGAGATTCGTTTGTTACATAGTCGCACCTTTTTCTTTCAAGTTTGTAGTACTTTGTATACACAATCTACTGTGTTATCATTTGAAATTCGATAAAAAAGTGAGATTTGTCATTTACTTTAAAATTTGTACATTTGTAAAAATCCAAGTAAATGTTTTATTATGGTGTGATATATCTGCAGCTATGATAAACAGTCACCTGAAGCCTCGCACACATGTTTTGTGTTTTCATGCCAAGGTCAGAGGATCAAGGCCCGTACGGTGTCCACCATTTTGACCGAAGTATATCATTTCTGTATATATAATACTTGATAAAAGCTCTTGTTGAGAGTTAAGTATACTGCTTACTGACAAAGCGGTTGAACAGTCGAACGTGCTGTCTTACAGACAACTTGAAATACATATATTCAATCTGATAATTCTACATAGCAACTCGAAAACAAGGACTACATGTACAATGGCTAGTCGAAAAAAAAGTTTAGTGTTAACGGGCAATCCATCATGGTATGATCGAAATATACATAATATCATGAACACTACGGATGGAGTTGTTATAAATCAGAATTTGTGTTTTAATGTTTAAGGGAGACAATTCAAATTCAAAATTCAGAAGAACATTACACCAAGTTGATTCCCCTATATACAATATTTATCTTATGTATCAACCGTTGATCAAATGTAATTACTGGTTATTGCTAGAGTATTTGTTCGTGTCTTATGACTAAAAACACCAATGTAAATTATTTTATTATTCTCGCTTATACATGCGTATTTACCAAGTAGGCCGTGACCGATTTCAAGGAATCGCTATGCTACTTCAGGTATCACAAGCAGACTGGCAAATACTGGAGCTAGAACACACGCCACACAACATGACGACAACGGCAGCATGAAACCATACATAAGAACCAAAAATATGTCTTAACGGGTTATAACCTTGGAACGGTCCGCAGGGAAACGTTTCAGGGATGAGTCGTACACTTTGTATGGGAACCCATGCAGGGAGACGTTTCAGGGATGAGTCGTACACTTTGTATAGGAACCCATCCCTCCTCTTGCTCAAACTTGTTTTGAATGTTTAACCCTTGTGAGATACCGTAAATATTTGAACACAAAGGCATAGTGTGTACATAACCATAGTCAAATTCTACGTGTAAAAATGAATTCAGTTGTACAGTGCTGATGTCTTATCAGGGTACTCTAAGTACTTTGTCATTTCTCTAGATGACATGGGTGACTTTTGCCAAGCAGTCATTCATCGTTATTTGATGTACGAATGTACCTCGACAATACAGTTCTGCAAGTGGGCCGCGTGGATTGTCCCGACTTCCCGATCACAGATTAAAGCTTCGAAGACAGACGCAACATATATATTGGTATGATATAGAACTAAATTACAACTAAAATGAAGAGAAACTTACAACACAAATGCCTTACAGCCTTAGAATTGCCGTATACATCATTATTGGGAACTCTAGCCAGCTTGACAGCACACCAACATAGCACTTGATCACGGTCTTCGTAAATATCGTAAAAGTTTGTTCAATAAATGCAATACTTTACCACTCGTGAAATATTTTCAGTTGACACACACTATGTGCTTCTAATGAAGCATAAACAGATAATAATCATTTGATCAATGTTATTGACAATGCTTGAATTTATACCAAACCGATCTGTTTGATATCACTATTCTTATCGGAGAAATTTTTATAAAAAACGTTCTTAAAAATAAAAAATTGAAAGCTCTAAATTTGATTGGCATACGCTTATCATATAGACAGGAACGTTGCGACAAATTTGTTAGCAAAGATCAGAATAACGCGTAAGTGGACATGCTTTTTTATATTTTTTTTCAATTGTTGATTTAATGATGTTTTATAATGTTGTCCTTATGTCTCATTTTACGTTTTTTAATTTTTTATCCTGTATTTTACGATGTTTGTTGTTACAGAAAAAAATTAAATGTTGTTTTATAGTTTTGTAACTAATCCTTTGTTTTTGTTCATTGTTTACTTAAACAAGCATGGGTAATAATTTTCATGTAGTTTAAACATCAATATATATACATTATCATAGAATACACTTCTTGCAGGGCTCTAGCAATTTTCTTAAGATACAGTTGTCCCGGACTACTGTACATGTTAAATTTGACTTGTCCAACATGGAAGGCTAGTTGTTCGAGTACAATGTATATACATTGAATCACTTTTTTAATTGTTCATCCTACATTTCTGCTGCTTATTAATCCTAATATATTTATTGTACAATCGTGGATGGACTTGTGCTTTCAGAAGATTGAGGTGTGTGCAAGAGTGAAGTAACACAAAGTTAGTGAATTTATATTTCTGTGTATCCAAAAGTGACCAATAAGAAAAGAATTTGGTTGTAATAGGGTATGGATTTAACAGTTAAGTAGGCTTGCATAACAGCATATCAGACTTGTACTGGACTAAGTCCAACTCAACTGTTGGTAGCCCAAATCGGCAATTAGACTAGACAGGACGTCATGCTAGTTTAACTGTTCTCTTCAACTTAACACATCTCAAAATTGGAAACAAGTATCGTTGGGGTAATTTCGGAAGAACCCGGAGAGGATCAAGCCAATGCGTTCATATGTTTCTGCAATGTTTGATCAACCCAAGGCGTTTCTCATATATTCGTCAATCATTTATGTTTGTTTGTACGTGTTTGTATAATTTCCTTTTTCATTGTGCTTTTGCCGAAATTAGAAGTTTTAAGATGGCTGTGAGCTTTGTGTTTTGGCATTTCCTGCTAAATATTTTTATATATTTTTACGTCAGTTTGTGGTAAAACTGCACAGGTAACATACGCAGCCAGCGTCATATCCATAACTTTACTAACCCTCGTTTACGTCGACGCATTCCTTTTCATGTCGTTGTTCTAATGAATTAACATTGATTCAATCCAAATTTACGAGCTGTAGTTCTTCTGTGTACCGGGAATTTTGATGTTAGTGTAGAAAAATAGATACTTTTGTGGTTTAGAAAAAATACAACAATTTTGTCATAAGTTTAAGCGTATATTTGAATGTCTTCTGGTGATTTCGGGTTGGCTAATTCATTTTGTATGTGACATTTCCTGCTCGATTCCTTCTTTCATTTTCATATGTCAGAGCATGTATGTACATACCATGCTCGCCATACCTACGTCGCTACAGTTGTGCGAAATTTTCATTATCTGCATCAGTCATTTGATCTTTATAGAACTAGTACTCCATGATGCGAAATCGATTTAGTTCTACCTGACAGTGGATGGTCTTCTAACCTACCATTCCAATCGGATCACCTCGGCTATATGTTTTGTAATAGACCTCGGAAGTAACGTGGTGGGAGTAGTATGTACATGTAGTCCGCGGCTGTTGAAAGTATGACAGAGATATTTTAAACATTAGGAATACGAGGCGACAAAACATTTAGATAATGTTGAATTGTATTCCTTTGGTCAGATCTATTACAGTTAACATTTTCGAAAATTCGCATCTCGTACCGATACTGCTCTCAAATTAATATTCCCCGTCTAACATCGCCATAATAATTGTCATTCAGGCGGCCATTTTGTGACCGTCTGTTTGCTCGAATTATTTAATTGAAAAGACGACATTCTGTATAAATCGAGTAGTATGTGTGATAGCCTACCATTCTCCGAGGAGCTAAATCGTTTTCGCCTATTAACTGTCATGTATTTCTGATAAGAAGAAACATCAATATCACCCTCTTCAATGTTCATAAACAGTTCTCCACAAAATACTAGTAAAACTCCGTTGGACAATTGAACCATTTCATTAGGTATATAAACAAATAAGCGGGCTTAACCTTGGATATTAACCAATAACATTCAAGTACGGGTATTCTTAAGCTTATAAATCTTAAATATTGTTTTTTAAATCTTGTGTATACATATTAAATAACATGACTTAAAGAGAGTCTATAGATTCCATTGACGGTTACTTTGAAATTAACTTCGATATTGTTTTGCTTTGATCTACTAGAGACGTTTGACTCCGACCTAAATGTTTGAACACAAGGAGCTCTATTATCTGAGTTGATAAGACGCAACATGGAAGACAACATCGGGACCTTGCTATAAGTTTTCATTAAGTACATAAACTCCGTCCTTTGTCAAGTATGTATTTTTTTTATAAAAGTTGTGAAATAAAAGTTATCAGTAAGTTTATTTTCTTTTTTTAAAGATAAACTCAGGAGTCTGTAAATAAAACTAGACATGAACAAGGATACGGTAATACTCAGTATCACATAATGGGATGTGTGTGATGTTTTTAAAGGATTTACCGAAGACAACTTTTTGACCTTTAAATAGATAGGTCCACTTTATGTTGGTAATCGCAAATTGGTCTCAAATGTAATTATGCAATATTCAAACTTACCTGATTTTAACATATAAAATATTTTGAGCAACACGAACAATCGGTCAATGGCGCTACCGAGATGTAGTAATATTATTAGAAGGTCTTATTATTGAGATTTTACTGTAGATCTAACATGTTTTAAGGTACACGTACTTGCCATTGTACGACCAAACAACTTTGTACGTATTGAGGAGATGATTTTAATATGATTGAGTTGTATTTCGATTTCTATGTTAGGGATATATGTCATTGTACTTTCAATCAGCGCAAACATGTTATTGGTAATGTTAACATAAACACTACTGCGCAATGTTCTTCATATTCGGTTACGAAAAAAAACACGTTATTTACTTTATCTGTAATCTGTGTTCCTCCTGAACTGATAAGAGTCAAAACAGAACTATACTGCAGCCCTTTGAAAGGTAATATTTACTTAGCACTGTATTGCACACAGGGTTTCGTATTTTGTCAAAGGCCCAGTGTAACATGTACTATAAGAAACAATTTTCCGAGTGGTATATTCATTCGAAGTATCAATGACATCAAACTCTACAACAGCAACAACTAATCATATTTTTAAAAATCAAGAAAAACAGGATTTATCAAGTGTGTACTTGAGTGTCTAAATTGAACCCATACGGATAAAACCTGGAGCTATATCATTTTTGCAAAATCTCTTGATCTCCTAGATTTTAGGAATATATATACAATGTACTCCGGACTGGTATACATATTGGTATATCCCTCTAATGCCGCGGTACAAACAATAATGTGCCGTTAAAATCGTGCTCGAATCACAATGAAAACAAAGATAGGATTTAACATCTTGCTGTCCTCCAATGGATCCAGAAATAAATTTTGTTTGTACCGCTGATAAAAACCAATCTTAGCGAATTCCGGATTTCATCTATTGTCAGGCAATAAGAATATGAAATATTTACGATTTCAGAATGTCTGTCTTTGTGTTGTTACTACCCTGTTTCCTCTCACAGATAGCTGTAACTGGTAAGTTTAAGATTTTGTATGATCAGTCATATCTAAATATTGATAATTGAACAAATTTTTAGACGTCTCGATATTTCCGACTAGATTAGCATTCAAAATGTTAGTTAGATGCTATGCGGTAAAATGTTATTTATTTTGCAAACTGAAGTTCTCCATTGGGTATATCAACATTCGTTTGAAACAGATACAATTTAGTGTTAAAGTTTATACACCTGCATGAATGCGTCAAAATAAAACTTCCTCTACTAAGCACAACTTAAACAAGAAATATCTTGAAAAAAGATGGTCGGCGCAATTTGAAGGTTAAGATTTGTTGTGCAACATAAAAAATGCCTATATGTTACGATTGCTGGTCACTACAGATCCAAAATGGATTTCGGTAAGGTTACGATCCCTTTATCGAAAGGTTAACCAATCAGCGTCAAGGTTAGAAATAATCGTTCGGTTGATGATAAATTGCCTTAGTGGTTGGCGTAAGATTTGATTGGTTTACACAACACTGATATGCAAATAGCAAAACCATGTTAGTACGACTGCGTCGAATAAACAACCCCAACAAACAGGTCTATGTTTTTTGGGAATACTGTATTGTTTCTCATACTCTAGGATACGATGAATTACGAGGGCTGTTCAGGAAGTTCTGTGTAGCACGTTTATCAATGCGACTTCAAATTTAAAGTGGATAAAGAAAACATCATATTTGCTAGAACTGACATAAAAATATTGCTTGCATATTTATCATAGTTATTATTATCAGTATGCATAGTAACAAGTCAACATGAACACGGAGCATGCCACGACACTCCACTTCTCTGTTTCAAACAATGCACTGTTATATCGTTTCTCCTGAGACAAAAACAACACTTTAACGTTAGAGCGACACCTTAATGTCGTTTCGTCTGTGACTGTTAATGTTTACGATTATGAGCAGGAGTGGCAGACCAGTGGATAAGACATTCTTAAACAATGACATCAAAGGTGGCGTTGAATTGAGTGTTGTTAAGTTTTGTGTTGAGACATTTCGAAGCATCTGATACATAACCGTACCATGTGTATGGTGCAAGACATTTGCACGAGTGTTTCATGTACTCACTCGAAGATGATGAAAGAGTGGGTCGCCTATTAGTTGTTATGACATATAACACGGATAGAAGCAACTATCTAGTAAACGCGAACAGACGCATTACCTAGAGAGATATTGTAGGACACGTGGTATGTCGCTCTCAGCCGTTCATCACATACTAACAATAGGACTTGGAATGTTCAAAGTTAGCGAGCGTTGGGTTCCTCGTCTGCTCAAAGAAGAGGAGAAGGAACGCCGAGTGGACAGTTATGGAAGATAATCGCTGCCAAATTTATAAGAATAATTAATACTGGTGACAGGGAAAGGGAATTTAATATACAGACACATAGAACTATGATATGCATTGAGAAGCGAAATGAATTCACGACCATACTAAGGGAAGATTAAGTTGTGTTATAAAAGCGTCAAATAGAGAATAGTTTCGTCGTCACTGCCAAATGACGTCATAATAAAGAAATCTAACGGATATAGATATGCCTCAATGATAAGTACGTAATGCATAGAGAAGTGAAATAGAGTTTACAGTTACAAACACAATAAGAACGTAACAACATGCGTGGATTACACTATGAATGTACATCGGTTGCTTAACTTTCAAAATGTTTATTGAAGTTTGACAATAGAAAATAGGTCGGCATGCGCTGGGAGACGGAGTGTGGACGTTTTATTTACTCTTGTATGATAAAATGTTTACTGTAAATATTTGATATTCTCTATTATATTTAACAGCTTATATTCAGTTTTGTAGTGATTGTGTAGTTATTAAGAGATGTTACCATTCTACTAAGGCTTATGGATTGTTAGTTTCCCGGAGGTCTGTGTCTAGAGGCACTGTCTTATGTATGCGTCGTTCCATGTAGCAACTTACTATCTCTCTTTTAAAACTCCATGAACTTCCCGAACGTCCCTCGTAAATTGGTAATCTTAAACAGAAATGCCAAAATCAAAGGAAAATGACTGATTAATCTACTTGTTAATTATTTTAGAATTTTGCGAATGGAACACCTACCCCTATTGTTACAGTTGGGGTTCGTGCTCTCGATCATGTGGCGGTGGAATATGGTCAAGAATATGTGAATCGTGCGTATTGCGCCAGGACAAGATATTTTATGGATCGTGTAATGAAAATTGCCTATATGGCCACCCGTATCAATCCGGATCTTGTAGATGTCCGAGTTGGAGAACTGGTACATGTTGTGAAGGTAAAATATTGAAATTATTAGTCAAATTGAAGGGTCATAATGGCATACGGGATCAATTAATTATTTATTATTTAGTCGACAAATTAAATTATCCGAATATTACGACGGAAGTACGGAATAGATACAATAAATGCTTATTAGTTATGCCAGGTGAAGAATAAAAGCTATTCAGCTGCATGTTAATACTTCCTTTAGGACGTTAATCTTTTAACTAACTATATACATACACCATTCAGTCATTGTTTCATCCTCTCAGACGTATCATTTTGCAGCTTGTCGTCATATATACATTCCACACTGTGTACCTGGCCACCAATATTGTGGTGGATCACCGGATGGTATCAAATGTACTGAGTGTGAAGATCCATATTACTCTGCCGGTTACAATAGAGGTTGCAGTGGTAAGCTAAACATAAACACCTTTTTCTTGTGCGACAAGTGAAGTGATATTTGATTGGTTCCTCTGACATAAAATAAAATTTTGTTGCAGTTCCGTACTCCTAGTTAATACTTATGGTCTGCCAGGCCATTCCTTACGCCTCTGATCCTTAACGTATGTACCCTTTAACCTACCCATGTGCCTTATGTTTTATGGATTGTTGTTTTCCCGGAGGTCTGTGTAAGGAGGCAATGTCTAATGTATGTGGCGTTCCCAGTAGCTACTTATTCTCTCTCTCTGTTTGTGAAGATAGCTCCATGTGAGTGTTGCTCCGACATATTTTACGTATTAATGTACCATAGTGCTGTAATACATCACCTTACACCTTTCTGTTACTTATTGTTATGGAACCGTATACTGACGACGCCCATTGTATGAAACACATGATCGCATATTGTTCAGGATTTTAATGAGTTTATTTAACAAAAACATAATAAATACATTTATTAAGGGCTGACATGATAACATGTATATACATGCATTGACATTTATATCTGTAAGCCTATATACGGAAATGTTTAGCTACAAGCAGAACATTTTACATATAACAACAATCAGATATTTTATATGTTCTACATAATACATTTTTAATTTTTCAATATTTATTTGTATTTTTCGGTCTTATCTTACAATTAATGTTATATAGTTATTACTTATATACTTATAAAAGTCCATACTTACATGTATTGTTTAACCGTGTGGAGGCATTGTCTCATGAATGTAGCGTTCCCTGTAACAACGTATTATTTTACTAATATGATTTGTGTAAGATGTAAGAACAAATTATCCGGGCAAATATATTAATATAAAATTACATGTACGAGTACATGTATATGTTTTATCACGTAGTCCATGTCCTACTTAAAGGTGTATAATTATGTTTAAAACATTTATGCATCGTGAAAAACGTGCTTCAAAATATACGTCATGTGGTTGTGGTCAGAATAAGGTTCCGTATGTATAATAGAGATGATTCTGATTTTTATACATAAATGAATTCTTTCAGTAGAAAGCAGGATGTATTTTTTAAATATAAATATTTATGAATATTAATAAATTAATATAATGTATCGCTCAAACGTTATTCCAATGATATTACTGTAACATTTAAGAGGAAAATAAGGATGAAAAATAATTATAAGGACTTAGCAATTACAAAATACATTATAGCTCTTGTTTTTTTGTGATATAGAACACATTGGGGTGATCGCTATACGTTTCCGTATCATCTAATTATTCTGTCTGCTATGTATTTATAACATAACATAGGTTAGTTATAGTATTTGATTTCAGCATGTCCAACAATAGATAATTGTATATCCAGACATTGTACAAACCCATCAAACACAATATGTTTGAAATGTGAGAATATCATCGTCACCTACGAACTATCTGCAGATCTCAAATCGTGCAAATGTAAGTATTGTATTCAAATATGAATATGTGTATTGACATGGTTAATGTCGAATTTATTATTTCTTGATTGATACTCGCCCGTTATTAAATATACCAATGTATGGTGGTATATTACTGCCACCAGTTAGCATGATAGCGTTTGCGAATTGTTTCGTGTTAACCACTTAATTATTACGATAATTATCTAGCTATCTAGTTAATGTTCGTGATACATTTTCGGTAAGATATAAATATCATACAACTAGAAACAGGCTTGAAAGTGCCCAGAACTGCCACCTCTTACCTTCTTATGATGTAATGCACTAGATTTAAGCGGTAACACGAATCTTATCTAGTTGACCACTTTTTATGTTACTTAATAACTCAAATTCGCGAATTTCACTTAAGATTCGTGTTACCGCTTATTTATAAATGCAAGTTCTAGATGTAAGTGGTAACACGAATCTTGTCTAGTTGATCACTTATTATGTTACTTAATAACTCAAATTCGCGAATTGCACTTAAGATTCGTGTTACCGCTTATTTATAAATGCAAGTTCTAGATGTAAGTGGTAACACGAATCTTGTCTAGTTGATCACTTATTATGTTACTTAATAACTCAAATTCGCGAATTGCACTTAAGATTCGTGTTACCGCTTATTTATAAATGCAAGTTCTAGATGTACGTGGTAACACGAATCTTGTCTAGTTGATCACTTATTATGTTACTTAATAACGCAAATTCGCGAACCATAACTGTTCATAAGTGGTAACACGAATCTTAGGTGAAATTAACTGTTTCTAGTCTAGCCTTTTATGATATTTATCTTACCGATAATGTATCACGAATATTAACTAGATAGTTAGATAATCAAGTTATCGCAATAATTAAGTGGTTAAGACGAAACAATTCGCGAACGTTATCATGCTAACTGGTGGCAGTAATATGCCACCATAATTTCGACTTCTGATTTATGAACGGATCTGCTAAATAAAAATTATGTTAAGCGTCCACCGATTAATGATATCATGGAGACGCTGTGTGTTATACAGTTATTCCGGCGGTCGTGCATTATGTGGTAATGTATTACCCCTAAAGACGAATTACGCTGGTCTCTAAATAGTGAATGATAAATGATTTAATTTTACTTTCGGATGATTAAAGTATGTATAACTGTATTAGTCAGAGACTATTTGGGTAATTTCGAGTGGAAAACATCACAAGACGCATAACATTACTGCACAATGTGTTGATATGAGAACTAGAAAAAGTTGAAATGAATTTAATTGCAAGTTCACTTTTATATTTTTCTTTTGTAATAGTGCCAGACGACCCATGTCTTCCTAATCCTTGCAATAATTCTGCGACATGCTCTATAACAGGCAACAGTTACCAGTGTGCATGCGCAACAGGATATTCCGGTACGAACTGTACTGACATAGGTATGTTGTCAAATTATTGAAGTTTTAATTTTTATTTAACAAATGCATGTTTGTTTATGTTTAAAATTCCAAATTATCAAGGTGATATTTATATCAATTCATATTAGTGGGTTAATAAACTTTATTATAGAAATCAGTTTCACTGTGTACTATAAATTTAAACACGCTGATAAATACATAATATCAAGTTTTCGAGATATTTATTTTGCAGGGTCATTGAACACAAAACTTCGTATTTTATCTTATAGGAGAGCATTTTCAAAAAAAAGTGTTATATTTTATCTACAATTTTTCATCATACTTATTACTGTTTATTTAACTACGCAATACTTTGTCGTAGGGCACTTATACTCAACAATTTAATTATACAATACGATAACATTGAACACCTTAGAATGTATAAAACATTACTGAGTATTCACAGAAGATATAATTAAACAAACACATGTATTTCTACACAAAGTATAGCTAACGAGTTATAAAGATATTCTTTTTTAAATTTTCGATTCCTGCAACCTAACGTGTATTTAACTAACTGTAGCAACTTATTCTATCTCTTTTATTTCTTATAATGGTCTATATGCTATACATATAAATATAATAATATAGTGTTGTATTATTGTTCTACTTCCGGGCGATCCTTGTCTTTCAAACCCTTGTAATAATTCCGTTACATGCTATGTAAAAGGAAACAGCTACTACTGCGCATGTGCAGCAGGATATACCATTGTTTGCGCGGTAATCAGAATATCTTTGGGACACTATAGTAATATAGAGCCTGTTTTGTCTCGTTTGTTCAGAAATCTTTGTTATTATCGCATATTAACATAACCAGTGTGTTATTCATGTACTTTACACGTTACAATAACACATGCTCCTGAATGTACATTTGTTGTGCATCTTGTTTGTTGTTTTAATTACAGATGAGGTTGAGGAAGCATATGTCTCTATTGAAGATTACACTAGTATTATAGTTGCAACTGCTGAGTTGGTGGTCATTGTCTGTGTCGCAGTGCCTATTATTTATGCATTCAAAACACGAAGGTAATCCTATAATACAGACTTTACTGTTGGAAATACTTGTACGGTATAAAAGTTTGCAATTTAAGAATTAAGTGTATGATAAACAATCTGTTTGGCTGTCCATTTGTCTTTATGTTACACATTGTTCAAGAGTCTTCAATGTAAGCATCCGTAACACGTTTCGAAACATGATAGGCTACACAGCCCACGTGTTGACAATAACATAGCTCCTTCCTCGTAGAGCTTAAAGTTACATTGTACTGTCATACTATTTATGATGAATGTTATTTTAATTACAAAAAAATTCAAGTCATGTTGTTTTTCGCGTCGATGAAATAATGATTTTTTTTGTACTTTGACCTTTGCAGTGTACCGATTTAGTTTTCATTTTATTTCCACAAGTAGTAATTTTCTGATCCAGAATTCCGTATTTGTTTTCCAAGAGTATTAAATTTTATTGTGTAATGAAGGTATGTAAAATAGTTTGACTTACTTGATTAGGAATGACATCATCTCCAACGAAATATTTGTAAATATTCCACTTTAAACAAATGCGTTTAGGATCTCGCATACACATGCACCGTGTCTACAACTGTTTATAAATTTATATTTCAGGTGGTGCTTCAAAAAACCTTTTAAAGGTTCAATCAATAGTCGTAAAATCTCAGTGGCACCAAACGTCACAACGTTGCAGACTTTGGACTACTGAATAAAAGGAAAAACTTATATACTCGTAAATGTAACGTTTTGCATTTCAAAGCCAAGACATTTATAATTATATAGAAATAACAGAATTCAAGATAGCACCTAGACGGTTATTGTAAGCAGCTGAATCTTCTAGTAACAACACAATTACACAGACACATACTGGATTAAATTTTGAGACCCCAATGTTCCAAGAACAGTTATTAATCTACTCTCCTCAATCGTTTTAGTACTTAGCCAGATAATTTCCATTATGTGCTTACCCTTACCCCTTCTCAGCTCCTCGTGTTTGTTTGCCGATGTTTCCGTGGGATCAGTATGGCGTTATCTTCTGGAGGTAGCGTCCCCGTATCAACTAATTCCTTTCTCGTCTAAAAGATGATTTAAAGTTAAAAAATCAAGAACGTGTATGTATTTGTTTATGAAACTCAAAACGAGGACTGCAAAATAAATAAGAGTGCATTTTGAAAATTATGATTTCGTTTGATACACTGTGATTAAAACTGGTGTTCTGCATCTTGATGGATGATGTGCAAAATATGCAACTTCTGGTATTGGTGAATTTTCGAAGAACACTTATTACAACACCATTTCCACACAATCAGTTGAAGATATATCGACTCACTTTCAAGTATGCACATTGTACGTTTGTTTTACAAAATAAAGTGTTGCTTTCTTGTTTTGATATTTTGTTGATAAAAATGTCTTGTTTACTTAAATATGTTCATTGAGTGGGTACTGTGATAAAACATCTAATGAATAGCTAGCTTCTTTGAAATCATTATACACATTGTCTTTGATATGAATGTTATACAACTTCTCGAGAGATAATGCTAAACATTTCATTTTACGTATTTTGGTTTTGTAGACATACATGATCTTTATGTCAACCAGTGTGTGTTAAAAGTTATTAAAAAACGTTGGCCCATTAACAAATACTTTTAATTTGAACATTAATATATTTGAGTTAAACTTATTATACATCATACTTAACAGAACACTATGGTCTATTGAAAAGTCACCATCAAATAATGATCCTGCATGAGAGTTTTGTGAAAACAGGTGCAATGGTAAAAATGCATCTGAACGAATAATGATTTAGTGCAAAATTGAACGATCGGTACATCATTTGAGATAGAAGGTATTTAATGAAAGATTATATTACAAAATTACTTTTAAAATAATTAGGCTGATTTTGTTGAGATGCCATTCTAGTATCTTTAACTGGTATATTTCCAATATAACCGCACTGATAGCAACTAACATCATGCTGTAAAAACTTAGTAATACATTACACTACTACTGCTAATCATTGTCAATTAAAGTTATAGCAAAGAAAGGAGGCTTTCATTTGATATCAATTAAATAACGAAAGAGCTTATTATATGAGAGCAACAGAAACAATCAATAAAGTCGGAAAGACGCGATATGAAAGGGTCTACCAACACAAATTATGTACAACAAAGATCCGAGTCAAGTACTTGTTTAACATTCGAACTTTACACCAATGAATAAAGAACAGCAAATGCCAAATACAGAGTCGCATCAAAAGCACAAGGAGATAAGTAAAGACATTTGGGACACGAAACAAAACATAAATGGTGGATTAAAATAGAAATTGCGTCTGGGAATCTGTGCCAAAATATCACCGGGGGGGGGGGGGGGAGAGGGGGTTACACATGATGGAAGGGGGCGTCAACCCTCACTCGTGCCCTACCATCACCCTCATAACAGTACTTCGTCAGTTAGTGTGGAGGACGGGGCCTGTGGATTGTATCGGCCCTCTTCTTACAAGATAATCAGTGTGTATTTGATATATTTTTAAATAATCATTTGTGCTGACAACAAGCTGATATAAACAGTTTTCTTATCGTATCATTGTTCTAACCTTAAAGCTCTCGATTTGATTGGCCTACCCTTATCAATCCGGAACATTGACTCTCATAAAACACGAGTGGCATAGCGTTCAATTATTTTAGAAAGGCCAGAGTAACAAGTAAGTGAATTTTGTTTTGAACTGTTTTCTACATTTGCTTACGAATTATATTTTCCTTCATGCAATTTAATTTATTTTCCAACCTTTGCATTTGAAATGTTTTTATTTCACATATTTAACCAATTCTTTTTTATTATTTTGAGATTATTATAGAGCTTATCATTATTTATATTGTATTGTAATATTGTTGTTTGTATTATGATCATTTACTTTTATCTGTTTTACTAAATACACCTTTTGCTATTTACAAATTGAAGTATTTTCACCTATAAGATTTCATCCTTGTTATACTATATCAGTATTAATATTTGTAAGATTACGTATTGTTAATTTTACACAAAATTTTCTTTTGCATTTGTTTCTTCTATACTTGGGGAGTTTGAAAAAAACACGTCAACGTAAAAAGCTAACCAGTGCCTAGTTTATACCTATTGTAATGAATTTACGATAATATAAGTAACAAGAAATATTTTGATAATCGATGGTCGACCCAAATTGAAATAAACGAAGATGTTGCAGTTTATGGGTTAATATTTTGACTTATAGCATGAACAGTGTTCGTAGAATCAAAACAGAGACAACGAAATATAAACAAATCTGCTTTCGTTCATTTTTTAACCTGTTAATATATTCAGTAATAATAACATGCATGGTAGACATAGTTTCTTCTTCAATAAAATTTGACAAAGCGTTTTTTCGAGCAGTACTGTGTCGCTCAATTTTCATACTTTTGAGACCTTTGATGATGCTGTGTTTTAATTTCGGTTCTTGTTTTTGTGTCTCCGCCTTGAGTGTGCCAAGTGGTTCGTTTGATATTATGTTTGTGTCTTTCACTCCTCCCATTTCTTTTGAAACTATAACAGGCATATATTATGTTTCGTTCGAGAAAAGAAGCTTATTAATGCAATTTTATAAGAGACCTTGTAACTATTAAGATTATCAATCAAAGAAGGCTACACATAACACTTGATCTTAACATGACTATCAAACGTACATCAGACCATCACTACAAAGTACAGGTGTTAAACTGTTGAACACAAGGCACTTATAGTTGTCAGTGACACACATTTGTAAAATATTTGTTTAAAAGTAAATTCCGTCTTTTGTAAATATGAAAAATACTTGGCTAATTAATGCATATTAAATAATTATTCATTAATATTCTAAACCGGCACAATTATTTTACGATAAATATCGTAGTATAGACTAATACATTGGAATAGTTGGTTACGAATGTTATTGTTTCGAGTAATTCAATCAATACGTCACCACTATGGACGGCTATGTTTTGTGACCTTCAAATAGTTGACAGATAGTCTTCCAGTGAGTCTTTCCATTACTTGAAAATATATCCTCACGAAGGGATTCCGACTGTGTTTTAGTTTTATGCGCATTGATATTTATGCGACGGGAATACGCTTCTGTGTTTATGTATTGACTGATATTGCAGTTTAGCGGATTATGGGAATATTATCACCACGTAGTAGCCACGCTAGTATTTAACTGACAGTTCCAAGCATTTGGAGTCGTTGTGCTGCGGATTTGCTCCACTTGTTAGTTGTAGTTTATATTTTATATTGTCCCTACCCCCGTCCCTATGCACACCTTTCGTGTCACTGCAGTCCAACCAACTTCCTATTGAATTATAGAAGGAAAATATCTTTAAACCGCGAGAACTCAAAATCAGTTATCTTTCGTGTGCAAACAAATATTTGAGATCGAACCTTTCACTTTCTGATGGTATAAATATCATGTTGCTGTTATTTCTACTTACTTTTCTTTTCTAGCATTTTAAGATCACTTTTGTACATTAAAATAAGAATTGGTTAAATCAATATCTCTGAATTTAAAAACTTTCCAATAAAGGTAGATACTAAAGGAGATATATTAGAGTTCAAAATGTGTACTTTCAAACGCACTTTATAGATTTAATGTAGGTGCTCTACTATAATGTCCTTTTAACGATTTTTCTTAAAATTGTCAGTTTTGTTTGTATTATCGAATACATTAGATATTGCTTTGAACGCGTGATCGGTATCCAACAGCGCGCGCGCAGCATGACATCTGATTAATATTGTTAAGCCGGATGCAGCGATTATACAAGTTGTTAATTAACATCGAGTTCCATTATAGAGAATAATTTTCATTTTATTATTGAATAGCCTTAACATGACACATTGGTGTGGAGTGACTTTTTAATCTGTAAAGGTTTGAATTTTGAGAAAATTATTATATTGATGATATTAATATTATAAAACCGATGTTACAATTATTTAGACAATTCACCTGCATAACTTAAATTTAAAAGTATTTGGTTTGATATTCATTTTATAAGTTTTATATCGTTTTTATACAAAAGATAAATCATTCAGCGAATAATATTTACTTCTGTATTGTATCTTCAAAAGAAAGACAGCGTAGCTTGATTTGTTTGCAAAACAAACGATAAAACTTATCTTTTATGACTCTGATAACATTTGAAAATTAAAGGCATCCACAGTTTATCCGCAAATCATAAACTTATATCAAAATCCGATTATATTGCCCTAACCTTCTTTTTAATTGAATCTGTGTTTGCAAATATATTAAACAAATACCCGTAAATAAACATTGCAAAACTACATAGAACAGAACAGGCTACTTTATTCAAACTACAGGCTAAAGTGTTATAATTATTGTCTGCCCACGGACATAGAAACCATGTTGTATACATGTACGTTTGTACGTTTGTACGTTTTATTTTCAATATATCTGTAGGCCGGAGGCCCGTGAGATTGACACATATCAATACACAACATAGTGGCAAAATGTGAAAACAGCAATATCAATACAATGTTATACATATCATACAGCAGGCAATACTTCTCAAATTTAATAAATAGAATGTGATTGAAGCTTCGTTCTAGTTTTGTATATTTAGTTTGTAAATATACGGAGAGGCCAATACTCTAAAACTAGGGTAGGACGGTTGGATGGGGCTAGTTTAAACGGCGAAGGTGGGGTTATTGGTTTAATATATAATTGTTTTAAGGGCTATATACCTTAGCAGGTGATTAATAATAGTTTTACTTGTATTCTAAACGCAATGAAATGAAATGTTCGACCATCGTAAGCAAAACAAAATGTCTGAAGAAAACAAAAAACATCTTCATATCCCAGGCAATTATATGTATAAAGAAATACGATGCCATCTGTAATGGGAAATTAAGTATTTGGACATTGTAAGATAAAAACAATATATTAAGGGAACAGATCCTATCTCAGTTTACATATAGTTATATACATATCAGTGCAATATAAATGCGTTTCGTGAAAAATGACAGGTTTCGTTATAGAAATACAAACATATGCAAGAGAAGTTGACATTTGAATGTTAATACAACAGTATTTCAAAATGAAGATATGAGAACATTGAACATTGACAACAAATGGTATAAGAAGACAAAATAATTATTTTGATAACAAGTGATTACATGTATAAGTACAGTGTTCCATGAAAGATAGATTTAATAATAAAATTCTTACGCATTTATAAACATATAAATTGAGAATAATCAAACATAGTCGACTACATTTCATTTTGTTTGATTTTAAATGCTTTGAATATGAAAACGCTTAGGTTTTGAATAACATTTGCATTTCTGTTTTCAAAAAGTAATTTCAGTTTAAACATATTAGGTCTTATCCAATAAAATCTACTTATATATATTTCACGTAGTTCGTTGTATTTTATACATTCGAGAATGAAATGATATTCATTTTCAACTTTATGACAAGAATTACATAATCTATCTTGAACTTCAATTCTTGGTCTTTGCCATCTGCCTGTTTCTATGAAAAGATTATGAGAAGAGACGATTAAACGTGTCATAGCTATTCTAAATTTTGGGATATTTAAACATTTAAGGAAATACTGAAAGTCAAAACTAATAATTTCTTTATAAAATAATGCTCTGGAAGATTCTTCTACACGTGTATGCCAGTCTTGTAAACTTACGTCATGTAAACGTTGTTTGAAAGCGTGTAAGAATAACTTATTGTTTTCAACACCTTGTGCTAGCCAAACATCTTGAAAACCTAAATTTGACAGGAGTGTTTTAACTGACGTGACCCAAGAATGTTTATTTGGATATAAATCTGCGTCTGTTTTTAGTATGTCATATATTAATTTGTAATATTTATTTTCTGAGCTATTCACAATTTTTAACCAGTACTTAATAATTCTAAGGTATCTAGTGTTTTCCATACTAAATCTACCTAATATACCATATATAAAGTCATTTTGTGTTGAACGTTTTACACTTAACATATTTTTACAATATATTGTATGAATTCGCTCTATATGTTTAGCGTTATAAAACCCCCCAGACTTCACATGCATAACATAATATGGGTAAAACTAACTTATCAAACAATTCTAGTCTATGGGGTATCGATACATCAGAAAATTTCATTAAATATTTATTCAATTTGAATATAGCTTTTTGGGCCTTTCCGGCTAGACTTTTCTCTGTTTCTGCAAAAGAACCACCTTGTGTAAAGACAATGCCAAGATATGAAAATGCTGAGACTATTTCAATTTGTTTGCCATTTAATAAAAAAGTAATGTTTCTTGGTAGCTGTCCGGCTTTTCTAAAGATCATTATCTTTGTCTTGTTGACATTAATTTTTAATTTCCATTTCATACAATAATCATGTAATATATTTAATCCTTTCTGCATACCAGACTCTGTTTCTGAGAAAATGGCAATATCATCAGCGTATAACAGTAGAAACAATTTTATCATATGCATTTCAATACCTTGAAAATTATTTAATACAAAGTACTCTTCAATATCGTTTAAAAACATCGAAAATAAGAAAGGGGACAGACAGTCTCCTTGTCTTACACCAAGCATACATGAGAATTCATTGCCTAACATGTTGTCAAACTTTACACGTGTTTTTATATTATTGTACATACTTCTTAATACAGTCATGATTTTACCTCTTACACCCATTTTTATTAATTTCATCCACAAAGTGTTCCTTTCTACATAGTCAAAAGCTTTACTAAAATCGATAAAACAACAATATAATTTTTTACTAGAATTTATCATATGAGTTATTATGCCATGTAGTACAAAAATATTATCCGTGGTGCTCATACCGCGTCTAAACCCTGCTTGGGCTTCGAGGTAAACGTTATAGTTTTCAGCCCATGAATTTAATCTCTGGTTTAAAAGACTAGTAAAAAGTTTTCCGAGCGTACTTAGCAATGTGATTCCCCGATAATTTGAAGGGTCATTTATATTTCCTTTTTTATGAAGAGGTATAATATATCCTTCGGACCAAGAACTAGGGAAAATACCAGTATTTAATACGGTATTGAATAAAGTGCATAAAAATGGTGCTAATTCCTTAGCTCCGTGAATGAAAAATTCGTTTATATAATAGTCCGGTCCTGAGGATTTGCCATTTTTCAGTAGCTTAATACATTTTAAAATTTCATCGAGACGAAAAGGCACATCTAATTCGTAAAACATTATGTCGAATTCATTGTTAATAAAACGTTCGTTAAAATAAAGTACGTCTTCATCGGGGTTAAAGAAATGATCATCCGGGTTATTAACAGCTTTAAAATATAATTCGAAATTGCTTAACGGTATACTCGGTGGTCTGATATGTGATGCATCTTTAAGCATTTTCCAATACAATTTGGCATTTTTTTTCCTGTTTATCTCCAGGACATTTGTGTAAACTGTATATAGTATATACAGTTTAACAAGTACATAGCCAAAAGGGACATAAGACTGAAACATAATTGAAATAAGAGTACCCCCTTGGTACTGTCGGCAGCAAAAAACATACCACTAGGGGTTTTAACCTGAGTTAAGGGTGCACCCCACTACACACATATCCTACCACAGTCAAAATAAAACGAACAGTGTAAAAATGAAAGTAACCGTTGGACAACTCATCAACATAAAAGTCGACGAATTCATAATAATGCATGTAACAAAATATCCGTTAGCCTGCCTAATTTGTAGTTAATGACTTACCAGAAGCCTTAGCAACTGAAGAGAAGTCGTTTAGAGCACAACAATGAGAGCCAATTACGAGCACCAGAACTATGCCTTCCGTGTCAGGGTATGAGAACGATCGACATCATAGATTATTAAATCTGAAAGCAAACCAACTGTAAAGGGGTCAGTTACCAACTTAACTTTGTACAACTGTATTTATTAAGTCCTAAATGTGACGGTACTAAAATGGATAAGCTTGAAACGCTTGTAATGTTCAGTATTCTTCACCAGATAATTACACAACGAGGCATAGATAGTTACAGACGAAATGACAAACACATACAGCTGTATATTGTATAAACATCGCCTTATCAATTCAGCGGCAGGTTTGCATTCGGAACGCAAAATATCGACTTACGAAACAGTATATTTGATTTTAACTATAACCCTTCTAATAACGTACATAATTAATCTAGAAACAATTTCAACTAATGATACATGTTTACTAAAACCTTGGGTCTGCAAAAAGATTCATAAAACAAACGTTGCAGTCTTGAACATGTAAAAAACAAGAATCGATTAAATCATGGTAACAATTTAACACTCTGTTAGATTGTAAACCTTTCTAAACGTAGTGTTATATCTGTACTGTACATACAACTCTGAAAAATGACGTACACACATATGTTACTGACTTCCAAACAACCTTTAAACTTTTTATAGACGGAAGTACTTGACATAATTTCAATTATCTCTTTTTGTAACTTGATCGACTTATATAACAGACACCAAGGGCAATTTACTTATCTAACTTGATAAGCCCGAAACAGGAAGAGAACATCGGTACCATAATAAAACTGATATAAAATGTGCACAACCTTTATCCGTAGACAAATGTATAAAGATTTACAAACACAAGATTTCAAAACAACCCTCAACATTTTGACTGAAGGAGGCGTTCAACAAAATTTCGATTAGTTTATATCTCTTTGATAGATTTGAGACATCTGACTTCTGTCATATGACAGACATCAAGGGCGATTTATCTTTTTAAGTCGATAAGATCTAATCAGGAAGAGAACTTCTGTACCATAACAATAGTGATCGTTCATTACAAAACCTTTATCCTTTTACAAATACATAATTTTGGCGAACATGACAAAACATGCAAATAAAACAAAAGTATCGAACACACTTGAAATGGCGATAAATGATATGTCAGATTTAAGTATGTTTATAAGAGAACGGAAAACACCCTGGTCCAACATCATAATTATAGGTGAATTATACACTGACTACTTAATACATGATCTCCTCTATTCCCTCTCTCAATTTTATAAACGATAGTCCCGTTCTCGGCATCAGTTTAAGTAATTGAATGTATCAAGCAATTCAATTGCAGTTCCACTGTCGTTAGACCGTTGTGTTTAAGATAACGTTTTTTCTTGTGAAAAGGCGTTCCCTGTATCAATTTAATCGTTCCTTAATAACAAACAAACTTTTGTTTAATTTTGGTCATATATTTAAGGCATTGATTTCATGATTGCTGAGTTTAAGGTAAGCAGTCCATCATTGACATAATGTCTGCGATAAATGAAACAGTTGTTGTTTCAATCTATATAATAATGCGGATAAAATTTGAAAATTTATAATTTTTTACCGGTCCACAAAAAAATAATGGCCTGTTTTGTTCTCTGAAAAAACTTAATCCTTTAAAAATATACCGATAAATGGAAAATCACATTTTTTTCTTACATCTTCCTATTTCATATATTGAAACCACCTTTGCACTAAACAGACTTGCAAATTTAAGAAAAGTAAAAAATATTCGAAAAAATATCAAAACAATTTTTTTGGGCTGAAAATATTCAAAATAAGGAATATATCATGCGAACATCAAAATATTGACTATGTAAAAAAACAAATATCAGTTGGCCGTCATATTGTCTTCAATGGTAATTATCTGTAATGTATAGCATCAACTATATCCAAATTTCAGAGACATTTATCGTCTGGTTTTTGCAAAATTTCATTTTGAACATATTGCTGCCTAAATTTTACATACACATGATTTAACTGGAATTCGCAATTTTGCTTATTCCTTTCAAAAGTATGATTTATTTATGGCAAATGAAGTTCATTGTAGTTGCAAAACATAAGAAAATTGACATTGTTGCCAAATTATGTCACTTTCAAGACTTAAACTAACATTTTTTAAATATTTTGAAGTGTTTTAGTAAATTACCTCCCTTTATAAAAAATTACATACTTTTTTTATTTTTTCGGACGGCCTAGTTTATCATGACTTGCAACTGCTGTGAAATTAAATTTAACATACATTATGCAATTTAAAAATATTTTAATTTATTTAGTTACCATAATATATATACAAGGGAAATTACCTGAACCATTGATGGACTGCTTACCTTAAGAGCAACATAAATATAATAGTGACAGGGTTTTACATCTACCACCTAATCTGGCTTGGCTATTACATATGTGGTAATTCAGACCGTCCGTTCTACCGTGCGGTACACTTTAAAGATAGATTAGCTCAGTTGGTAGAGCGCAGGTCGGTCATCATGAAGATCGATCTGGGTTCGACTGCAGTGCGGGGTAGGTCATGTCATGTCAATGACGTTCAACCCAATAGAAATAGCATTTTAAACCAGGTAATGTGGCTATAAAAGCGGTTGTGAATAGCCGTAAAAATCGGACTACTGACAGAAGAGAAGGAATAAGTTGCTACAGGGAACAATACATAAGATAGTGCCTCCCAACAGTGACCGCCGGGAAAACCACAATCCACAAATCACAAGGCACATGAGGAGTCCTTGAAATAGACTAGAGATATTTATGTCAGACGAGTCTGGTTAATAGATGTCAAGTGAAAAGTAATCGAGGCACTTGATTATGTTTTATTCAAACAAGAACACTTGTTTATCAGCGAGTGTCTGTTTTGCTTAAGCTTCTGTATCCTTTCGCTTTGATATAATACTTTATCAAGATAACGGTTGATTAGCTTGACATTTTCAAATCACTTAAATATAAGCACATTATAAAATACAAGAAAATTTATTCAAACTGTTTTACAAAACATGTGTCTTTGCTGAAAAAGATAATTTCGTAGATTGAATTGCACTAAGTCTAGAATTCTCCATCTACTCTTCATCAAAATAGCACATATGTTGACTGTCGCTATAACATATTAATGAGCCTGACATATTTATTTATTTCAGTGTCACTTAACTACAATCACTATAACATAAATTATGTACATCACCACACAATTGCAGTTATAGGATAATATACAGTAACAAGAAATATCTTTCGAAAATATGGTCGGCGCAATCTGTTGCAAGCAAATTTGTTGCAATCTGAAGGTTAAGATTTATTGAGCAACATAAATGTTTTATACTATTTTTTCCGGTTGACTTTTCATAAAGATATTGATTAACTATTTTGTGGCTATTTCGCTTTCTACTGTAAATAATTTAGTTACTGGGAACAAGGTGAGTCTGATGCTGCTTGGTTCTTCGCACTTGATTATTCACAGCGTAGTTGTGTGTTATCCTTTACATAATGTGTTGGAGAGGCTTTGTTTTGTGTATGTGGCCTTCCCTGTAGCAACTTAATCTCTCTATTATCTAACTGAATCAAACACAATCTAAAAATGTCATATTTAGTTTTAAAATGTCATATAAAAAGTCTGGTTAAAAAAGAATTTGTTGAATGTTTCAGTAAAAAATTGCCCGACAACTTGTTGTAAATGAAGGTCGACATTTTTGTTGAAAAGATTGGTATTAATATTGATATATACATTTGTTATTAAAAGCCGAAAATGTATTCTAAATTGTCCCTTTCTATAATGAAGTAAAACTAATTGGAGAGGTAATGAAAGCAAAATGTGATCTGAAAGAAAAGTTCTTTAAACGATTACAACAGCTACTTAAAACACACATTGGACGTAGCTAAAACCCCAAATCTACCCGAAGACCCAATGATATTCAACCAAACTTGGTATTGCCACGAATCTAATAATAGAGATCCGTAGTATTTCTGATTATGAATCGCGAATTGAGAGAGGCAGATTTGATAATTAGAGAGGAAGATGTGGTACCATTGCTAACGAGCGATATTGTACGTAGCTTATGTAACGTTGTAGGTACAGTGTGCGCAAATTCTGAAGTAGATATAAGTACATTTAGAGTAGATTTTGATGGATTTGGGTACATGTTAGCGCGGCCGATAAATATCACTCCGTAGTGTGATTAGTCATTGGCCTTATAGTGTGTTTCAATATAGGTCATCAGCACTCATTGTATCAGTTTTGAAACCACGATTATGTTGATAAAATTATTATATATCGATTTATCTGATTAAAACGATATAGATGTTCGTGACTGGTATTAAAATCAAGAAAGTCTTCTTAATTATAAATATATTTATCTTCTTTTATGACATCTTTACATTTCTGATATTTTGCGTTCATCACCTTAAATTCAATTTAGATCTTGAGAGAAATATTTCGGTTATCATATGTATTTTAATGTGTATTCACAGACATACCATGATCTGCAGTAAGTGGAAAACTGGCTTTTATCTCAAAGTGTTGTTCATTCTTGATGTCATACTTGCTTTTAACTATCGACATCAGACATGTTTAGCAAAAATATAAACATGAAACAGTTCTGTAATAAAATATTTATCATACATTTAGAGAACTCACTGACTAGTGTTAGTATTATGTCCCCAATTACATATTCGCTTTACAAATAGTATACAGTAAAACCTCACTTAGAGACCACCTCAATCATAAGACCTCCTCAAATTAATAACACCATTTTCACTGTTTTGCTCTTTAGTCAACATCAATATTTAAGACCACCTCAATACGAAGACCAGTTTTCCAGGGTCCCAAGGGTGGTAATAGTATTGAGATGTTACTGTTTATTTATCTTTATGTTTTTTTATTCTAATCTAACGGGATAACACATCGTAATATGCAAAGATTCGGTCGAACCGATAGTTGTTCAAATGGGTTTAAACTACACATTTATGGGCATTGAAGATAATTGGACAATTCGATGTAAAGTTATGGTGACTTATGTTTGGTTATTTGTTTTCTGCATATTTACATTTTCACGACAAAATAGTTTAAATCCTGCCATATCAAATATGGTTTACAGATATAACTTCATTTAGTCTTAAAACGTGAGCGTCCAGTGTGCACTCAAACAATGTGAATCATTTAACGTGTGTACTCGCCGCGCACGATTATACAAATTCGAGTATGAACAATCAAGTTAACATCACATTTTATGTCATACGGATCCCATTTAATATATGACATTACATTTGTCGTACGTACCATAGGGTATTTGTATTTGAGGTCGTGCGCAGGAAAACGTCTCTTTCAACATAATGACAAAGTCGTAGAAAACATTTTGTATGTACCACAACCGTACCTCACAACGCACGTTTACTGTGCATGCAAGTTACTTAAATGATTACTTTATCGTAAACCTTTGGCTGAAGAAAGTTAGAATATCAGAACAAATTTTGATTAAAAACAACCTTTATCAATAGATAAACTGTGTGATCTATTGATAAATCAAAATTAGTATTTACCTAATTGTGGAAATGCATATGATGGTTCAACTAGTGTTCGTGGTTCTAACTATATCCACCTATATTCTGGATAATCGAGGCAAAAATGCATCAAATTTATACCAACTCATCTACAAAAGAATCAATATTCTACATATACTATCCGAATCAGTTTCGATGTAAAATTCCTTCTCTATATTTCAGCATTATCCTTAGCGTAAATTTAGGTCACCGTTGCATAGGCAATCGGTACTAACAAGTGTTCAGGGTCATCTAATGCATATCAAAATGAAGAAAATATGTTATTGTATGGTCATAAACCAAGTTTGTTCCTTGTAGACTGATAACTTTGGTTTCAAGTACTTTTTGTCAATCTATATCAAATGCTTATTTTTCATTTTAGAATGCCTGTAGTAGCGTTGTTACTAGCCTGTTTCATCTGGCAGATAGTTGAAACTGGTATGTTGTTTCTTATTGCATACTCATGATATTTTATCGTCTTTGTATTACATTGTATTTATGTTTTATATTCTAATTTGACGTCTTTAAATTTTAATCTTGATCGACATGTAAAATTAAAATGTTCAAATTCAAATTCCAAGGCAGATAAAGACATATAACATCGTCTCTTGTATTCTAAGAGCTATGATATGTAACACATATACTATAAATCTTAAAACAAATCAGTAGTAAGTTGTATGCATGTGATAAAATATAGCATACACCAAAACACATGAGAAAAATGTACACACAAATGTGTATTTTCTTTTTACCTTTGCCATATATACTACTCGATACATGTTTTTTAATAGTTTGAACTCAAAACAAATAAAAAGAAAATGACTGATTAATCTGTGTTAATTATTCAGATTCATGTACACCGAACACTTACCCACATTGTCACAGTTGGGGTTCCTGCTCTCAATCATGTGGCGGTGGAAAACGGTCAAGAATATGTAAATCGTGCATACTTTATGAGTCCAAGAGATTTTATGGCTCGTGTAATGAGAACTGCCTATATGGATATCCGTATCATTCCGGATCATGTCGCTGTCCGAGTTGGAGAACTGGTACATGTTGTGAAGGTAACATATTACGCCATATATGCGATAACGTCGCTGATTGCTTTTAAGTTATGTCTTTAGTTAACCAGGAGATGAAACTTAAAAATGCCAATAGAGCACATGCGCTATCATTAACCATTCACTTCAAATTATTAATAATTATTCGAACACTTTCAATCCGCCTGGTTAGATTTATTAATGGAAGAGAGAGAATACGAAACTACAGGGAACGCCACATACACAAGACAGTGCCTCCCCACGCAGATGCTGCGTATCTGAAGGTTGTATTGATAGGTATATATCCTTTATGACATTTTTCTGATTCGTGTGGGGAACGTTTCCGTTGCTTGTGGAAGAACACGTCTGTACTTTTTGATAACACTGGTTAGGTCAATTGACCACCATACATAACTGGAATACAGGGGTACAAATCGTAAAACCCAGGTGACTCATATTAAACTTATTTGCTAAATTGCATACAATAATTACAGTTAAACACATGTTTATAAGACATTATTATTCATCAATCTTTTAGCCACAATTTCATTTTGCAGCATGTCGGCATATATACATTCCCCACTGTGTTTCTGGTCGTCAGAGTTGTGGTGGATCACCAGATGGTATCAAATGTACTCAGTGTATAGATCCATATTACTCTGACGGTTACAATAGAGGATGTAAGGGTAAGCTTAAATACATATATTGATACTAATGTCCTTGTTTGTGTACTATCAAAACAGAATACTTGTTCCGTTCATACAGGTCAGATTATGTTTTTGCACTTGGGAGTTCTGTTCAAACCATTTAATGCATTTAAATAGCACAGTACTGCTTATGTGTTTGTAATACCTTACAACAGGGCATTGCAAGACTCGAAGCCGAGCTTTAATTTTAAATCCGGCACGCATCATTTTAGAGTTTATGTTTATAATTTACGGAATTTGAACCTCTATCATCTATCTACTTTAATAATATTTGCGCATTGTTTATATATCATATGGTTATGTTATGCATTAATATCGTAGTGACGAACGGTTCGGTTCAGATAGTTTGTATCTTTCATTTCAGAATGTCCGGCTATAGACCATTGTATATCTAGACATTGTACACACCCATCGAATAGGAAATGTATACAATGTCAGAACAACAGAGTGCTGTTCCAGCTATCACCAGATCATACAGCTTGCGATCGTAAGTAATTAACATAAATACATTCAAAATATATTTAACAACGTAATCTATACTATAAACTGTAATTAAAATGTGGGACAAATCGTCACAATATTGTCATTGTGGACTTTGTAATTGAAATGATAGTCGGAATTACTACTGTGTGATCAAATCAATATATAGGTATCATTCTGCATTTATTGTGGTTTGACTAGGCATGTGCTCATTCGACAATGATTACTGCTGGCCTGGAACGTGCGGTTCAGGAATTACTAAGAACTGTCGATGTGCAAGTGGATTCACACTGGTCTCAAACAGCGCAGAAACGTCTTGTCAACCTAACATTCCACCAGATATAGAAACCTGCAACACTGTTGTCACTGGCCCTAATGGAGAGAAGAATCTAGCAAAGTCCGCGAGTAAATCAAGTATATGCAGTGATCTTCAGGACATGTACGGAAATTACCATCCTGTCAGTGTTACATTGGATATGCTTTCTTCTTACGTCTTGAGCATTCCAAATATTGCTAGACCTTCCTTCATCGTGGAGGAAAACTTTGGATTAACAGATACCACTGTCTACATTGAGAAAATGTCAGTTCACGGTAAGATCAATTATAACTTCTTGTCAAACCGTATATAGCTATTAATGTCATTGTCTGTCACATAGAAATGGTGTTAACGTATTTTGTTTTGTTCGAAAATATCGAAATCTGAAGCCTTCGTCGCTAGTTGCATGATCGTTTTCATGTCATTTTTGACTGTCACATAACATGGCGTTACTATATAATGTTTTGATTGACTATATTGAAATATATTGAATGAGAAGAAGCCTTAGTTGCTGCTAACTGCCATTGCATGTCACACACGCATGAAAGTTATAATTTTTTGATCGAATATGTTAAAATTGAATGAATGAGAAGAAGCCTTAGTCGATTTTTCATGATCGACTTCAATTTAGTTTGGACTAAAATATTAAATGTAACATTTGTTGTGAATGTTGTTAAATGTCATACTTCAACAGTAAATATTATAAAATAACACGCTTTCATCAATCATATTCCAAAAGCACGAACAGCAGAGAAAAACTTAAACGATGCACCATTGTTACTTATTAAATAAAATTATATAAATATTGATCATGGTTAAATTCAAAATTTCAGAAATGTCACAGTCGTCCATGCTCTATATCATGCTATTTGTGTTTAAGGGTCGAAAGTTCGTGTCTCCAGTCATCCCCAGTTAGTGGATAACAGCATTAGCACTTCAGTACAGGGGAGCTTTCCGTCAAAAACAAATATCACACTCAATCAGGTTATGAGCGATGGACAAGCGTAAGTGTTTGATTAGCGTAGGGTTATTATATTTTTTTCAATGGTATAGCGTTTTTTTGTATTTGGTCAGCTCACCAACCTTAACAGTAATTAAATATTTTCCATGTGTAAACTCATGAATGGACCTAATGTTTTATATTTATGTGACGTACATGCATTTCCATGTGTTCGTGGTGCCATATGTTAGGGAGTTTTCGTATCTACACTGATGTTTTAAACCTTTAACCCAAGTAGTTTTTTGGCTAATTACTGTCTGACGGAGGTTTTATATATTTGCCCACTTACTCGTGCGTTTGTATCTGTCTGCTTTATGAAAAATGTGCCCTTTGCATATGGCATTTTCTGCTCGACTTCATCATTCATTTGCCAAATCTGTGAATTTTAGACACTAAAATGTGTGAGATTTGATACTTTAGAATGGCAAGTCGGTATTAGGCATTTAGACATGTATGTGATTCAAGTATACTGTTGTTCATTATTTCAGATTATGTGTGGTTTACGAAGCTTTAGGAGGGGGCTATTTAAAAAGCAAAAACGTTTTGTCGTCCGATGCTATATCCGCACCTATACCATATCGCAAGATAAAACAAACAGAGCAAGTATGTTATCGGTACGATTCAAGTAAACCCGAGCATTGTGTGGAGAAAGGGTCCTGCAAAAATGAACCTTTGACTGTGAGCCACATAATAACGCGTGCATCGGTAAACACACTCCTGTTTGAAGGTTGGTTTGATCCTATACCAACTGGAGGACAGGAAATACAGGCTTCTAAAATCAATAGCTTCGAAATAAGAGTGAACGAAGTGAATCCATCAAAAGCCCCGCTGAAAGTAGATTACACCAATGTGTTGTTCACAAACAAAACTGCGGCAAACGTCCATGATATGACACTAAACTTGACATCAAACACGCCACGTCTGTATTGCATTACTTTAGAGGTAACAGACAACGCCAACAATCCAAGACAAACAAGGCGGTTTATGTTATATGACAATACTACATTTATTGAAACCAGGAATGACAAACCATTCCGAATAACTTCAGCTTCAAGCCAAACGAAATATATGTGGCAAACACACCATCATGACATTTGCCTATCTTGGACAGATCACTTCCTGAATCGATTTTATTTCGAAAACGAAGTCTTACATGCAATTGAACCAGAACCGAATGGTTTTATCCAAGGTGTATATGAACAAGCACATGCTCCGTTGTCAGTAAAAGGCACACCGAATGTACACGGGATTACATCATTCATGATTTCATGGAGCTTGAATGACGAAAAAATGTCAAATGAAATCGCTGTTCAAAACTTTCTTAATCAGTCGTTTTGTAACGATATGGCAGTCAAAGATGGTCAACTGTATACAATACAAATTCGGCCGATAGATATAGCTGGAAACACAATCGCTGAGAATAGAACAGTTCATATCGACCGCTCGGTGCCTCATATAAATAATATTTGGCTGACAAAAGACGGGTATCACACCTTGTTTGTGCACCATTCGAGAGATTTGTCCAGCATGCAACTGACCTTTGAAGCCATTGATCCTCATAGCGGCATATCATCTGTACAGTATGTTTTCGGCGTATCAGACGCAAGTGATGACTTAACAACGGGTATGTTGAAAGTAGAGACACTATCAAACGTAAGTTATTCGTTCTATTTCCATAGTTACAATAATTTGTTCATCTACTTCTGATAAAGTTATTTGCAGATACGGAAAATTTGGCGAACTCGAACACACGAAGAAATAAACGCGTAAACTGTTCGAATGAAGATAATTTAGAATAACTGATCTTATTCGCAATGTGTATTAGGAAAGAAAGAAAATAAGGTTGTACAGGGAACACAACATACATTATACAGTGCCTCCCCACACAGACCTCCGGGAAAACAACAATCCATAAGATCTATTGTAGAGGTTCATTCTGAAAAAAGTCTTATACCATTGTTCTTGTCGAGCGCCTAATGTCTACAAGATGCAGGTCAAGCTTATTGGTGTATAATAAATGGTACAATATGCCTTATATAACTTTTTTGTTTCATGTTTTAGTCATCATGTCCTGATGGTGTGAAATGTTACTGTCCAGATATTGGCTCGTGTGAGTTGTTCAATTATTCCATTCCACTAAACAAACTCGTAGCTGCACAGAAGCATGAAGGGAACCACAATCGAAATTACTTTTTTACAATTAAAGTTACCAACAACGCCATGCTAACTAACATAGAACACATTGATATATTAGTCGATGATTCTCCACCGGAAGTTGGGGTAGTGTACGAAGGTATGTAATGGGCGTATAATTTTAAAGATATCCTTCAGTATACCAAAGTAATTTTGTACATACATGTAAAATTCTTAAGTATGTGTATCGCATTTATAGTAGAATGTTTGTTCTACATACACGTACCATATTTAAGATATATAATATTGTTATGAATTGCTTATGGACATTATCTACATATGACTGTGATCAACGTTTAGAGAAGTGCTTTGTTATCACCATTATCTATAAAAGATTAGGTCGAAATTTGAATAAAGAATGTTATACCACTATTTGATTCACAGGACCTGAGACCTCAGCCGATATTGATTACATTAGCGACGATTCCTTCATAGTACACTGGAAAGGGTTTATAGACCATGAAAGTGGAATCAAAGCGTACAGAATTGGATTATCAGACCGATGCCTTGGTCAGAAAGAACTCTATAACTTCACAGACATTGATGACATTGAATATTATGAAGAGGTACCTTTCACAGAAATGTCAACTCGAGTGCCGGCGAACTTTACTGGAAAACGAGTAATTACTGTTGTTGCGCTTAACAACGCGATGAGTCCATCACAACCGGTTTGCTCTGACGGTATAATCCGCGATACGTCTCCACCGGACTTGAAGAACCTTACGATAGAACACGCATCCTGGCAGGAATCGATTGCATGCCATGAAGGCAAATCGTGGTTTTTGGAACCTTCCCTGACCAAAGTTCTGTTACAAAACAATTCATTTTGCGAGCAGAAATGCACAGTGCCGACTCACAACGATGCATTAATAGACGGGTTGCCATCTCGTTATGACGAAGTTAGGGACAAAGATGTTGATGAATTTCTGTGCAGAAATATGCCGATGTATGACAACAAAACAATTATTTATATTCCCAACAGTCGCATTTATCTTCAATGGAACATAGACGAAAAGGGTAGCCAGATATTAGACTACTTTGTTGGGTTTGGAACGCATCCATCTGAAGTTTGTTCTCCGAGCATTTCAGATTACAAATCTACCAACAGAAAACTCTCCTACCAACACAGACACATTGGTGTTGGTTCAAATGAGATTTTCTACATTTTCGTAAAGGTTGTGAATAAGGCCGGACTGGAAAGAGTTTACGATGTTGGGCCAGTACTCGTTGACGAAACACCTCCATTGCACAACTACATACCAGCAGTAACTATAGTAGATGATCAGATCTCAGTTGGATGGGAAAATGACACATTTTATGACATGGAACAAACGGAGCAAATCAGTTCTATATTTTTTCAAATAGGTATGTACTTGATGCGTTGTTTAGGCTTTTAATAACATATGATCATGACATATTTTTAAACAGAGCCAAGTTACATAGTTATAATATATTATGAATGGCAAGACGGTTAATTAATAGTGTGATAAATATCTAGATGGAACGGTTTTTTTAATTTTGTGTCCTAAATTCTACCGATTTGTGAAAGTCATAGAAAAAATAAAGAACCACTTAATGAATGACACTCTCACATACTTAAGGCACTTTCGATGCATGCAATAATTAATTTCTATCGCTCACGGAAATAATATTAGATGAGATTAACCATTACTACCAGGTACAAAACATTGGAAAAAAACTATTATTTTTGGAACAATACATATTTCGTATGCATGTATATGTTGTAATGGTTACCGTTAAATATTGCATATCCTATTGTTGTCTTCATGCAGGTCATAATGATGTTCCAACTACACCACTATTGCAGTGGCATCTTTTTTCTTCTGAACACTGTCCTGGTTTTACTGGAGGATGTTTCCGTTACCCATTAAGGAGGCTTCAAGTTCAAGACACAGATGATGGTTTATATTTTTACGTAGATATGCACGTTTATAACAAAGCTGGACACTCATTAACAGTTCGTACTAAATCATTCCAAATACCTTCGAGGTATCCTCCGGGGCATGCAGTAGTTAGTGACATAGATCCGAATTTAGCAGATGACTACATTGACGTTGACTTTCATTTCACTGCCAATACAATTTGTGCTTATTGGAATGGATTTGAACATCACCAAGGTGTAGACATTCAAATGGGAATTGGAACCAATCGTACATCCGATAATGTTGTTCCATTCTCACAAGTTAATTCTACAGAATACCATTGTATACATTCTGCATATATTCAAACTGATCGCAAATACTACGCGCTGATGAAGGCCACTTGCACTGGTGGTACAACCATTTCAAATTCGAATGGTATAATTATCCATGACGAAAAAAGCTCTATTAGCTCTTTATCTGTTTGGCCCGGAATGGAATGTTTCAAACGTGGAGGAATATCGGTGCGTAGTAAAATAGTCAAAACATCAGAAAATACAACTGCCGTGGTTGTCTTTTTGTTTAACGCCGTTGTTGGAAAACGATACGATGTGAAAATCAACAATGGTAGTCTGCTGAATTTTTATTCTAATGATGGCATATTTGAAATACGCACATATTTGAAGGACGAAAGGGCCTCATTTGTATCATTCGTAGAACATCCAAGAATTTTTGCAAATCAAAGTGAGATAATAAAGGATCAACTTCATATAGCGCTTTGTCCAAGCACATACATTATCAGGAAAGAGAGTACATTGAGCACTTACTGGAAACACATGTTTGATGGATTTAATGGACTTAACTACAAAGTAGCCATTACTCATTCACTTTCAAACTCTAATGGATCACAGATTCTACAATTTGTCACACCTTTTCTAGACGTACCAGATGGAAGACAACACTTCACCTTCCATCATGTTAACCTTAAAGCTGGAAATGAATACAGGGTTGCAGTTCGACTGTGTTCAGTAGCAAGATGTATGAATCAAACACTATCAGAAATATTTCGCATAGAGCACATACCGTCTTTAAAAGTTTTGTCAGCTGCACTAGCTCCAAACACATCCACATGCTCAATGATAGATGTAAAATGGAATGTTTCGGCCATCGACGATAATGCACTGTTTTACCAATGGGCCATCAGTCGTGACGAAATGGCGGATAATTTGATAACACAATGGAGGACTGTCCACAAACATTCCGGTTTGCAGGTATGAGTAATTAACTGTGGATATTTATTATATGGGTTTGATAAGCTTGAAAAAGTATGGGGTGCTCGTGAGTTACATAACTCATCGGAAAAATGTCCTATATTTAATCTGCACTTAGCTTTTGACAAGGATTTTGTCTTTATTCGTTAATCGCTGTCAAATGAGTGATATTCGTTATACCATTACAATGTTAAGGAATGTATTTTCGCAGACAGCTCTCGCTTACTGATTTAATATTAGTGCATGTTTTCTATAAAACGCCGGAAATGACTGAAATGAGAATCCATAGTTCTTTTTGTTTTATTATCCCCAGGCAGCATCATGTATCCAATTACCTGTTCATTTACATTCAACAATGTACGCATGCGTTAGAGGTTTCACAGAAGCAGGAAATACGATGCTTGATTGCCGAACGTTGTTATATCAATCACCGAACTACGACGTTAATGTGGTCTACGATTTTGATAGCAATAAACAGTCGTGGAGTCTATTAAAACAGGTAATATTTAGTATGGACAATCACTGTTTATCTAAACTGTGCATGTCTAAAGTTAGTATACTGAACACTTACGATAACTTATGTGCTATAGTATTGTATCAAAGTGTAGATTAAAATATTACATTTTATTTACTGCATTCCGTTTTATAATAACTGTGTTAGCTACTATGAATGAAATTTGAGCATGAAATGTCACATTGACATGGAGGTATGAAAAATACAATCGTTCAAATAATAAAGCACAAAGGCAAACGGTACAGTTATGATTGTCTTAAATGCCACATGAGCATTTGCAAATATATTCTCTGTATGGTTTTACCAAGTACCCTTTTATTTTTTACAAGTGACATACATGTATGATAAAAATGCGGTTATAATATTTTACTTAAATCATACTAATAACCTGCCATTTCAGGTATTATCGAGCACTAACATTGGCGAGATATATAAACTTCTGCATGACGATGAATTAGATTTTGGTACGAGTAATTCCTCTGTGGTTGGTGCAATGTTGTATGCTGATAAACGATCTGTAACGTGGTACTTAATGCATAACCAACATGTTCCATTAGATTGTGATACAGACAATGATTGTGTCATATCAATAGCAACTGACGATGGATACGTGCACATTCCAAATGATTTCATCATATCTGGCAAGGTTTATTACATATGCACAAAAGCTAACACAACGACTGTTACTCGTGAATTATTCGAAGAAACTTTGGCAGAGATTCAGTCTTGTAGCAATGGTTTTGTTTTGGACAACAGTCCTCCTGTAGGTGGAGAGGTAATTATAAAGAACTCAAATGGATTCCTGACCAACACCAATGTGATGGAAACATCATGGGACCGATTTGTTGATAATGTCCAGGCTACGCAACTAGGATATACTGATGATATCAAAGGGTACAGCTTCGCAATCGGTGAGTGCTTTGCTAACGTTATAATGGAGCGTATGCGTTAAGCTGTTTTCATTTTACACATAAAGCCTATGTATCTAAGCACTAGTAATGAGTTACACATGTACGCGTTCAATTAACATGAACATTAGACTATTTTAGAACCCGTACGATCGTCCGTGCGCCAGCTTGATGGCTTCCTCACCTAAAGACTGTACACAGGTCAGGATTCGCACCCGCAGCAGTGAGGGCAATATGTCTTACATGTAAACCTTTCAAAAACTTAACTACATTTAACTTTGTTAGAAATACTTGTCCAAATATTTCAGGAAGCCAGCCAAACAGGGATGATATTCAGAAATTTAGAGGCGTTGGATTAAGCAGAAATATAGTGGTTGATGTCAATAACGTTAGCGATGGGTCGATTATCTATGTGTCTGTGAAAGGTACTATTAGTTGTCCTTATTTGTAAGTCCATAAATGTAAGTCCACACATGCTCGAATAGAAAAATTGCTGGTTTAAACTAGAGATCATTTAGAGACAAAATAGATCGATATGGACATTGGAGATCAACAAATGGGCATAGTGGTATGAGTAACTTGATTACGATCTCATTGCCTGACGATTGGATTCGCCGCTCAGTAACTTCAACAGCGAGCCCTCTTTCAGTTACGGAAATCATATGTTTTCTTGTTTGTCTTGACCATATTGCTGTATAATTTATACGTTCAACACCACATACTGTGATCATTGCAGTTTTACGTATTACAAAGAAAATACACCAAATTAACATGCTTGGCAAGAGGACACATTATTTTACAAATATATTTTACAACGTTACAGTAAAGGGTACAAATGTTAGTGGACAAAATTGTGTTGATTTATTCAAATGGACATAGAAAATATCATGCTTTTCTGTTTTTGACGTACACTACCAGTATAATAACAAAGTATAGTATATGTAAATATTTCCATTCAGGTTTCGATCATGCTGGTTTGTATGACGTTGTTGCGTCTCCCGAGGTTGTTGTAGACACATCACCGCCAACAATGGGAGAAGTATATATTGATACAGGAAATGGAATTTCCAGAGGTTTACAGAAAGATTATCTAACCTCAAGCGAGATGATTCTCCACTTGATTGGGTTTGGAGACAACCATAGTGGTTTATCAAACTACAGAATTGGAATCGGTTCTCTGTCATACGTAGCTGATATCGTTCCATTATTTGATTGCATTGACGATATGACGACATTAAATTTAGACAACACAAGAATTCTCGATGGCCATGATTATTTTCTTCTTGTGCAGGTGATATTGTAAAATCCTTCCAATGACAGAATCTTATATATATCAAATGTTAAATACCGATTCTTATTGATACACTTTTATAACTAAGTCAAGCAGTGAAGACGAGTTTTTACGTTATTAAACAAGCATATAAGAATTCAATTTTTCCGTGCAATTTTCTATTCTTAAGAAACTTTCATTTTTATGTGCCATTATCTGTACGAATTATTCCGTCGCTAAAGTTAACAATTGTTAGTATATGTGTTTGCTGTTTTCATTTATTTAAGCAGGTTGTTAATCGAGCTGGCCTTGAGTCTCATTTCAAAACCAAATCGTTTAGAGTGGACAGATCCCCTCCCAGTGGGGGCCATGTACTAGATGGTCCTTCCATAGTAAAGGTACTGAATACTTTTATTCATACATGTATATATATACACTATAAATAAAGAAACGTTTTGATATTTCGCCTGGTGGAAAGCACCGTTATACTTACTGAAATTTATTTAATTACAAAATATCATGAAAAAGAATTGTTTGTAAATATCATATTCTACATTCTTGAAACATTAATACAACGGATGATTTTAAGTTTTAATGACGCATCTTAATCAAGTAAAGTTTTGCTTGCAGAATATATTAACATATAAACCTTGCATTTATTAGAAAGATGTTGACTTCCAATCCGATCTGAACGTAATACATTGCCATTGGAAGGGTTTTATGGATGTTCATAGTGGATTGGCGCATTTCAAAGTTGGGCTAGGCACGGAGCCATATATTGACAATATAGTGAGCATGGTTGATGTAGGCCTCAGTAAAGGTATGTTTATTTGTACTTAACTAGTTGGTGGTTATTCTTTCTATGTTATGTATTGTATAATAGCATGTCCACTATCGCACATTTAGGAACCGCTAGATGACTATTTCCTTCGTAACATCAGTATTTGTATAGAGATTAATAATAACGTACTATTTTGTCTATCGCTGAAATGACGGAAATATGCAGTTCGTCGTAATGTCTATATCTTTTAATATTTTACAGAAAAATATTGGCACGGCACATTTGATTTGGGTCAGAAATATTACATCGTAGTAGAAGCTTGTAATACGGCTGGTATGTGTACAAGACGTTCCTCAGATGGGGTGACATTGGATAATTCCCCACCAGTCCAAGGCTTAGTTCGAATTGGTGCAAGCGATAAACACCAAAAGTTTCTATCACATACGTAAGTGACATTTGATTATGTCACAAAATATAAGAAACAATTCCTAGTGATAACACTAGTGATTGTCACTAACTAAACTTTCCCATTGTTTTCGGGATAAAGCATGCATGTTTCTTATCTGGTTTGTCCAAGGATGATCACTAATCGTCCGCCGTATGTCGGTCCATTAGTTTTCTTTCCTCTGAAATCATTGGGTGGGAGCTATTGAACAGCATAAGCGATCCTTTGGTAGATCTTGTTAAATCGGTTCCGCTTTGATGACCATAGACTTCCAATTCCGAATTAGTATCGCACACACGTTCCTAAGGTGTTGTTCTAACAGGATTTGTCGAATAATTCTGATTCGTTAAGAAGAATTGGCTGATAGAGTTCTTTGCGACTTTCCATTTATTTATACGATATAACCTGCCCATAACGACATGCACTTGTGATAGATTGAAATGTCGGATGAAGCAGGTTGTCATATTTTCAAAACTTAATTCCATTTTGCTCAATACTCAGCACAGTTATATTCCTCTTTGGAGATGGTGTAGTAATATAGGCTTCACAGAAATGTATTTTCTAGATTTCATTTCACTCATTTGATACATAGGTGACCCTCTATCGCACTTGTTGACTCTATGTTTACGCTTGTTTCAACAAATAACTATAGGTGAGCTATTTCGGGCCACTATGACACTCTAGATTCTTCGGATTACGGATCATTAATGTTGTTGGTCAATTCATATAATAATGCCCTATTAATTGACCAGCATAATAATTTTGCTTGGTTTAAGGGCCATGCTGTAACCCTTTCAATATGACACAATTTATTTGTTACAGGTCTGTCGCTCATGTACATTGGGTAGGGTTTAATGATCCTCATTCCGGGATAGAGAACTACAAAATGTGCATTGGAACTCAACCTGGACAGTGCGATACGCTACCTCTTATTGATTGCTTATTACGGTCAAACATCATCAAGACAGGGTTAAACCTTCCTGCTAACACTGATCTGTTTGCTACTGTAATAGCAGTCAATAAGGCTGGACTGAACATTTCTCAGACATCCGACAGCTTTAGAATTGACGAAACAGCTCCAAAACTAGTGCGTAAGCCTTATTTTATTATCTCGAATGATAGACACAAGAATGCCGCTCAGTGGGAAAAATCCATCCTAACAATTGAATGGGAATTTAGTGATGACGACAGTCCAATTGTAATGCATGAAATATCATTGAAGACTCACCACGAAGGTCATACTCCTGTCGAAAACATTAAGGTTGGCGCTGAAAACAGACTTACTATTAATTTAGACTGTGAGAAGTGGCTTCACGATGGTGATGCATATATTGCAGTTGTAACCTGCTGCAATATGGCAGGTCTCTGTATAGCAAGCGAAACTGGGGATATTCTGATTGATTCAACACCTCCGCATGCTGGAGGATGCATGCCTCCATTGCTTTGGCGCCACTTAACTGGTCCAGATAAAAGCCTCAAATCTGAGATTGTCTTAACATGGTATGGATTTTATGACCCTGAATCGGAAATTGAGAAATATTTCATCTCAGTGAGTCGTTTCTACAGTGGTGATGAACTATCGCACGGGGTCGTTACGGTCAATGCAGACGCAACAAAACACAAACAAAACGCAACAGTAACATTGTCTGAAAATATACTACCTGATGATCAAATAGTTTTGACTATATGGGCAACAAATAATGTTGGATTGAATAGTTCATTAGCGAGAATTTCAGTTAACGCTATACAAGCTGTTATGTCTAAAAGTGTTGATCACAGTAAAATTCATGGAATTCTTGAAATCGAAAAACATTCGTGTGATATTCATTTTTGTAACAAAGATTGTACTTGTGCTGTCTTTGGAAAACCATGCGTGCATATGGACGCCAATACAACCTGCCATGCGTTAAACGTATCGGACAATACATTATCGCTTCCAAATGTTGATGTTCACGTTGGTCTTCACGGACAACATGCAAATATAACAAGTTCATCTGCATGCCTGGCTGGGAGTTGGATAAGCACATCTATTGGGAACTCAACGAAGTCCGTTTTGCGGTATGAATGGAGCATGGGGTTAAATAACCAACCTATTGGCGAAGGAATTTTCGACTTGAAGACAGAAATCCCTTGGAAAGATGTTGGTCTACGAAACGAAATCGTTCACTGCTTGCCCGTTAACAAAAGTCTGACGCATAAGGCAGACTATGTAGTCTATACACGAGCTTGGTTTTCTGCCAATACTTACGCCACGTACGAGTCAGAACCAGTGACGGTTGACCAATCTGCTCCATCTATAAGACGCGGAAAAAATGTAATTGACTCAGATAGCACATGTTCATACGATTTGGACGTAATTAACTGGAACGATACAATAACTGCATGTTGGCAAGGTGTATTCAGTGAACTACAGGGTCGTATTGTGTACTACACTCTAAAAATGGGAACGTCTGGGAATGGTACGTATAACATAAATATTAAAAAATCAAATAATTGCAATATTATATGAAGCTTTTAATTAATTCGACTTGCTCACGTGTTTCAGCAGTATTAAACATTATATGGATACATAACGTACCTGACAAGTTACATAAAGCTAAAATAAAATGTATTGTGTATTATAGTGTCATTGTTTATCGTGACAAGGATGGTAACTTTCCAATGTAAAATTTCGTCAAATATTTTCAGCTGATGACATTTTGCCATTGACAAATGTAAGACTTGCAACGAGGTACACGCTTACAAACGTGTCATTGTCCCAGGACACATTGTACGTGTTCACGGTGACGGCGTACAATAATGCAGGATTACACAAGTCGACAATCTCTGATGGTTTCGTCACTGACGTTGATGCTCCTATCTCCGGAACAGTCTATAACTCAATTGATTACAGAAATCGAGATTACCTGTCCAGTACTGAGTCAATAGCCATTTCATTTCAAGGATTTCAAGACGATTCGTCGGGAATCCGTTATCTTCTGGCTGCAATAACTAACAGCACAGAATTGACATCCATTACGATTCCTTTCACTAATGTCGGAATGAGGACGCAACACACATTTTCTAACCTTAACTTACAACATGGACAAACATATCATGCGGCAGTGAAAGCGGTTGATAATGCTGGACACTGGAGTGATGTTGCGATGTCGAAAGGAACCCTTATCGATACAACTCCACCGATTGGCATTACATGTCATACTTTTCACACATTGCTTTATGAATCAACACAGACAGTTGATGTAGCCGGAATGTCCGTAGTAATCAACGCTAATTTATCTGAAGGAACATTGTACTCATTTAATGGAAGATTCAGCGCTGTGAATATTGAAGCTAGAGTAAAGCTTCATATTGAAAATCACATACTTGTTCTACCAGTTTCACTACAACATGATGGTAGTTTTGGGTTTGTGTACAGGTTCATCCCTTTGACGAATGTCAATGAAGTTGTGGTTCATTTACTGGGACGAAATGTTACAAATTCAAGTGTTGACCTTCAAACATGTGATGAGGTGACAGAAGACGAAGATGCAGCAGTTACTGTACGACAAGTTTCACCTTCGACTATTGCAGTAAATGTAGCCGTTGTTGATGAAGAGAGTGATATAAACAAGGTAGATTTGTCGTTTTTATGTGAACATTTACGGAGAGAGTAGTTTCAATTGCCGTAACAACCGGCTAGATAATGTATATTTGAAAAAGTACTATTAATCTGTCTCAAAAATGTTTATTTTAGATTGAATGTGATCCATGGTTACCACGTACCAAGTTCCAATACGCCTGTATAGATCATATGGTGGATGGATTCATGATTCAATTTTATTCATTTATAAATAGTACAATGTAACAGATGTATTGCATGTTAAGGAATATTGTCATGTTGCAAAGCTAATCATGAACCGGTTAGTTTCAGTACATTCGATGAAATCAGTGCAATTCGTATAATAATAGTGCTTACCATTGGATTAAAATCTCATTGCAGGTTGAAGTTGGCGCGGGCACAACACCTGGTGGATTCCAAATACAACCATTAACTCTTATCCACAACCAGTATATAAGCAGTCTCATACATAGTACTGTCCCTCATGGCAGTCCTTTGCACGTTACGGTGGTTGCTGAAAATAGGGCTGGATTGAGGTCGGTGTTCCATTCCAAACCTTTGTTGGTCGACCATACACCTCCTATTATAAAAGGTTTGACAGTGTTGCAAAACCAGAATACGACTGACGAAGGCAACAACACCGTCACTTATATAGTGTTAGGCGCTCAATGGGAAGCCGAGGACGACGAAAGTGATGTCAAATACTGTTTCTGTTCCATTGGTAAGCTTCATATAAATTACCTGCAATAATATTTATTTCCTGCTGTGTCAGAGTTCTGTGACGCTTTTTCACCAGTAATTATGTACGGCGATCAGTAGACCTAACCATTGTTTGGGTGTTACCAGTCAGTTCTAACCTTAACTTCCAGGACTGAGCTAACTGGGTGGGTTTTCATATATCTACTACAAATCATACTTCACGCTGGTAGATTTGACATCACTGTTAGGTTAGCAGATCAAACATTGAAAAAACATGCTACTTAACGCATTAAATGAACAATACAATGACCAATGCACTGGTGAACAATAAACGTAATTAATTTGCACACAAATCAAACATATTAACATGTGTGTTGACTTAGTCTGTGTGTACACTAATCATGAAATCGTTTTTTTAGGTTGTGTTGAAAATGTCATTTGACACCAAGTTAATATATCATAACCAATGACACTTTCCACGATCCTTTAACACCCTCGTATCTAATTCGGTGTTCCTTTTCAGGCAGCGAGCCAAGCTTGTCAAACGTACAGTCACATTGGACAGCTCAGACGAAGAAATCTTGTTCGTCTGATGCCCTTTATTTAAATCACGGCCAGAAAATATTTGTTAGCGTCCGTTGTGTTAACTTCGTTCAGCTGACTGCTACTGTTTCGTCTGAACCAGTTTACATTTCTTTACAAAGCTCCGAAACTAAGTCTGCAAAAGTGGATGTAATACCATTGAACGTAATGTCATCCAAGTATACTTCAGCCGCTACAAACACGATTTCTATTCAGTCCAATCGTTCGTGTGTGGAACTGAAGTGGGGAGGGTTTCATGACCAAACTGGTATTGATTATTATGAATATCGTATCTTACACAACGATAACACAGTTGCTGACTGGACTCGTGAGGATAGACGTCACATGACGATGGATTGCCACCAGAAGATGAATGACGGACGATACCAAGCTGAAGTCAGGGCCATTAATGTTGGTCAATATGTCAGTGATAGTGTTTCTACATGGTTTATTGTAGTTGGTGATGAACCAAAACTAACAGGTAAACACGGTGTAAAAGAAGTAAACAGGTGCATATATGCAACTCAATAGCATACAAATTACACATGATTTGTTAAAAGGCATAAATGATAATGGTTATAATGATATTATCTTAAACGGTGGTCAAGCGTTTTAATACACATTGGTAATATTTAATCGACTGGAAATTAATGTTCTAAACATGTTTACAAATTCAACGCAAAAAAGTATCCCAATCGTAGTTTCGTAAACATCCCATTGCCCTACACTGACTGCAAACAACCAAAACCACACTACCATGCAGACTTTAAAATAATTTCAGTTACTGATTTTACAGAGGTAAACTCTAGGAGGCTTGTTTCAAATTTTCAAGATTCTGAAAAAATGTAAGAGGAAGCATTTTATTGTGTAAACAATCTTATTTTTATTCTATTGTTTACAGGCCGACCGATCAGCATTACCAAAAACGGTCGTAACTTGGCAATGGACTGGCACAATGTGTTTTCCACGATGTCTGGTGTCCCTATTTCGTTTGATGTAACTGTTGGAACGAAATCTGATTTCAATGACATTGAAGACTTGCATTACACCAGCGGATATGGTCTAAACATTAGTGTCCCGAAGTCGACTTTAATCACACCACACGTCCAAGAGGTGTTCGTCAGAGTGGAGTGTATGTATGCCACCGGACAGTTTGCGACATACAGATCTACTTACAAACTTTGAATAAGCAACGTGTGATATATACATGTTTAATCGGGTAGTTATATCATATGTAATGTGTTATCAAATGACAGTGGGATACGTATTTCTGATTTTGTATTTCTCTTAAATGTGTCTAATTAACTGATTCTGACTTTCAGTGAATTCTTCGTTTTCTGTTTAGTTTTCGGTTTTGTCACTTCCCATCATTTATGGTATTGAACTTCTTTGTATTTTTGTACTTATGATTTTTATTTAATAAATAGTATTCGGATTAATTGTTGCTTATATTCAGACTTAAACCATTATAAAATTTCGTCCCAAATATAAACAATTCAAGATCTGTTGTTTCAATATTCACATGTTGCTAAAAAGCAACTATGTTTAAGCCTACGTATATGAATGCAATTACTTTGTGAAAAATGGTTGCTCAGGAGAGATCAAACGCACAAAGCAACGCCTCCGCTAACATATACCTGGATAATTAATTGTATTTATTTACTAGTAGTTGAAATGATCCATAATGATATATGTTTAACATGGCAAGTCCGTCGCATGCTTACATTTACCGGAATTATCAGAATAGAATAGTCATTGTTATGTTAGCTGAAACAAAGTGAGCACTTTTACTCTGGTTTACGTACATGTTATTAATATACTGTATCATGGAAACAGAGCCAACTACAAATGAAGGAATAAACCAAGAAGGAAATTCCATTTTCAATGCGCACAGCCACCCAAAACATATAACATGCGCTTATCCCGACGCAGTTTCAGGGGGAATAACTAAGTAATAGCGGTTTCTTACAGTCCAACTATAATTACCCCTCTTGCGGCATTCAATACCTTGTTACTGGTGCATTGAATTGTCAAATCTGTTATGCGTAACAAAGAGCTTGTCTAATGTCACTGGAATATCGCAATTTCACTATTTCAGTCATCAAGATTGCCACAGTCTCGGACTCTTTATTAGGAATGTTATCATCTAACTGGGACGATTATTTTGGGTCTACATGACTCACCTTGAAACTCGTCTAAAATTCCATACTTTATTAATGCTGACATCTCAACAGTAGTAAGTTCTGCAGGTCCAAAATGATTCTAACCGTTATGAGAAGCTAAGATTTATAATACGATTTCTCACTTGTTACATAAATTGTGTTGATATGTATACGAGTGTTGACCCCAAAAAAAAAACTTTCGTAAAGTAGATCTAAACATTTCCAGGTTATTGTGACATATATAAACCTGTGTATGCAGTAGTATATATTGACCTTGTACATGGCAAAGTCGGTCAGATAATCACCTGGTATAACACAAAGTCGGCTTATTCGACCAAAAATGCATTTCCACGTGCAAACAAGGGGTGGGCATATCCAGTCCTCATGTATGAAAATAATCAACACATTCAAAATAAAGGGTTTTCTACTGAATTTGAAATGGAGATGAAACATATATAGACAGACAAAGGTTCCATTTATAAATAGATTTTCAAAATAATATTATCACCTTTATTAAAGTCACTGAAACAGCAGATCACTTATCTGTGATGTATTTCTACAAATTTATCGAAAGGTAAGAATTCTGGAAATAGATATTGGATACCATAAATACACATTGTACAAAAGAAAACCAGTGTTGTAAAAGTCAGGTTTCCTAACTAGACTGCGTGTAACATTTTCTTACACCATTTGGTAAGTGGAATATGCCGTCTTCCATTTTGCACCTTGGCGTACTGACGTTTGGTTTGAATTCTGACACCGCGGTGTACAGTGGTTTGTTTATGTTTTGCCCCGCGGCGCAACCCTTCAAAACATCTATCTATGTTTACGACCAACACTCTCTAAATTTAGTTGAAATTTGGCGTGCTATACGCCTCGGGGCAACACTTGAACAAACCACTGTACACTGCGGAGATAACAGCCCTGATGATCTCCCAAAGTCGTTTGATGCAGATGACAGACATGTTGACGTTTGGTCCTGTTATATACAACAAAGATAATGTATCACATATTTGATTAACATTCGAACGTGTTATTTACAAACATGAATATAGAAGTTGAGCAGCAAATGTCACATACAAAACACATGTAAATTACAAAGGTATCAGGGACACGAAACACAAACATCAAAGATGGGTGAAAATAGCAGTTGTACCTGGGAATTGTAAGTGTCAAAATACCACCGGATGTTTACATCTGATGGAAGGGTGCACCGAGCCTCGCACGTGCCCTATCATCACCCAAATAACGGTACGTGTCAGTAAAAGCGGAGGAAAAGGCCCGTGGATTTTATCGGCCCTCTTACTACAGACTTGATAAAGAAATCCAGTGTACATTTGATATATCGTTTAATATTAATTTATGCTGACAGGTAGCCGATGTAAATACATTTTGTAATCTTTGTATTGTTGTAAACTTAAAGCTCTCGATTTGATTCGCCTACCCTTATCAAAACAGAAGATTGACTCTTTTAAAAGTAACTATCAATTTATGTAAGCCGGAGGCCCGTGAGATAGAAACACATCAATACACAAATATATTAAACATGAGTGTAATTGCGTTAAATTAGTTAAGAAAGACCAGTGTTACAAGTAAGATAATTTAATTTTCAACTGTTTTCTACATTTGTTTGCGAATAATATCTTACTCCATGTAAAAATGAATATCTTTTTTATAATATATATTTCATTATATTGAGATTATTATAACCATTACCAATATTGTTATATTGTTGTTTGTATCATTATCATTTACTTATATTCGTCTTTACCAAAGTGTGTATTTGCAAACTGAGGTATAATGTATTTTACCTGTCAGATTTCAGTCTCGTTGGACTATACCAGTGTTAAGAACTGTGAGGTTTTCCTTCTTCGCTTATAACACAAAATGGTACTTTGCATTCGTTTCGACCGTACGTGGGATATTCTAAAAACGTCAACGTGAACAGCTAACCAGTGCCTAGTTTACACCTATTGTTATAAGTATCTCTAGGAAACAAAATTGTCTTTAAAATGGATGGTCGACGCAGAATCAATAAATACAGACATCGAAATATTAAAAATTCTGCTTTCGTTCATTTGTTTTAACCTATACATATATTCAATAATAATAACAGTAGAGTAGAAACAGTTTCTTTTTCAAGTATAAGAAACCGCATAATTAAATATATACAAAACAAAGGACTATTGTGGCATCAGAGGTTTCCATAAAATCGCTACTTGAACGATAAAATACAATGTGTAATAATAGAATGAATAATATTTTGACCTGCCTGCATAAAAGATAATTAAATTTTCGAATCGATGAATGCGTGAAAACCTAGACAATATTTACCCCGTAATCCTCTTGATCTGCTCAAGAAAGTTCTAACGTTTTTAAAACACACACACGATTTCTTCGAACATAAATCATTTGGCACCGTACGTTATATTATTAGTTTTCTCTTGTTATTTAAGGTTCATGTTAAGTGTTTCAAAAGGGTAAAAGTGCAGTCTAATTCTGTTGTTACTAGAAGAGATAACAAAAAAGTCAAGGTCCTAATTCAAAAAGACCCCCCTCCAACACATATATCAAGTGCAAAATAATGGAATAAGTGACCAAATACTTGTATATTTGACTTTGAACAATAAAAAATCCATCAAATGCTCACGACAAAGAACTTTTTACCAAATACAATTTAAGATAATATTGAACAGTAAACACATAGGTATGACTAATATTAAGGTAGTACGAGCATTAAAATCTAACATGTTATTGCCAAACAGAAAATATTTAGTGACCACATGGCAAGGTTGATTTTTTTTTAAATGTCACTTCTTTATGTCAGTATGTTAAGCTTATTGTATACTATTTTCAGGATTTTTAGTTCCTACTACCTAAAACAGGACATGATAAATGTAATACAGAAAGAAAATGAGATTTGTTAATATCTTATAAATTTTATGTGTCATTTTGTAAACAACATCATTTTTGTATTTTATTATCAAAGTTATAATTTTTTTGATGTTTTTTAATATGTGAAATACTCTCCTAATTCAGACGAACAAATTGGTGTAAAACTTATTGGAATTTGTTGTTTTTTTACATAAAAAAACTAGATAACAGTTTTGGTCCAAAAACACTTAACATGAACCTTAAGTAATTATTTTTTATATTAAATTTCATGTTTTCCCCATTTTACAGATAATTCCAAGGCTGTAGATCGTGGTATTGCCTTATTGCTCTCGTTCTTCCTTCGAGCAGTACTGTGTCGGTCAATTTTCATAGTTTTGAATTATTTGATGATGCCTGCTCTAGTTTTGTGTTTCCTCACTGTGTGTACCAAGTGTTTGGTTTGCTATTGTTTTTTGTCTGCTCCATTTTCGTTTGCCTCGATCTGTCCTTGAGTGTTCTAATTTGTGTACTGCATCTTTTTCACTTTTTAGTGCCGAATGGGTGTGGCAACGTTGATAAAATCGGACAAATTTCCAATTCTGGACAATCTTATGTCATACATAAAACGCTTACATTATTACATGAATAATCATTTAGATGTGATTTATTGTAATGTGATATCTATCCGCGCATCAATAATTTCGTCTGCATATTTGGCCGACGTTAAATTTATCGTTGAACGCTACAAATAACACTAGATCAAACTTTTGTCAGATCAGCACGATTTATTTATCTAAGTTGATAAGACCGACCAGGAAGAGAACATCGGTACCATAATATTTGTGATCGAAGTTTCACGACATTTATCCCTTGACAAATAAGAAAAGATAAACAAACACACAATTTCGGTTAGATTATTTCTTTTTGATCAGTTTAAGACATCTGTTTTCTGCCATATGACATACATCAATGACGCTTTGTTTACCTAAGTCGATAAGACCGAACCAGGACAAATTTTGACAAATATAGTATTTTGTCGAAACTTGACAAAACATGTTCAAAAACAAAAGTATTGAACACTCATGAAATGGCGATAAATGATATGTCAGCATTAAGTATGTCAATTAGACTAGAACGGAAACACATTGCTCTAATATCACAATTAGAGGTGAATAAAACACTGACTACTAAATATATTATCTCCTCTATTCCCTTCTCAATTTTATAAACGATAGTCCAGTTCTCGACATCAGTTTTAATAATTAATTTATCAAGTAATGCACTTACAGTTCCACTGTCGTAAGGCCGTTGTGTTTAAGATAGCAATGTCAGCTCAGGTCTGTCATCCGGGTGATCCGGGTTCGACAGAAGCGCGGGTAGGACAAAATAATCAAAATAATGGATGATTCGCTTGACATATTTAAATCAATTAAATATAAAAACGTTCTCGATAACTGAAAATGTTATTATGATATATAAAAATAACAACTTATTTAAAGGTTTTTAAACGAAATGCCAGTTTATCTTTGCTATCATACTTTGCTTTCATTTATATTCTCCTTCATTTTATGTTCTTTGGTTTTAAATTATGATTTCATACCATGCTTATAAATAGAGGATCTTATATGAGTGGTAATTATTTATTGAATTTATGAAACGAGTCACTGACCCCCATTCGGAAAACCTCGGCCAACTACGTCCAGTGATTGTTGAAAAACGGCTTAAAACCCGATGAAAACAAACAAAGCAAACACAATTACAATATAAACGTATTGAACAGTGAATGCGTTAATTTTATGCTTTTACTGATATAGTGCAGCGTGAAAAAATCGTCGCATTACTTCCAGAACCTCATAACTTGTTTTTTGTCTTGTTGAAATGTTAAGATAATTGTTACATATGGGATTATTGAATTACATTGTATTTAAGTAATGTGCGTGATTGATCGCAATATGTCGTACAACTAGTCACATACTGTTGCATGTGATCGCAGTTTGTCTCCAGTTCCTATTATTCTCACGGCCAGTCACGACCAGTTGCAAGCTAGTTGTGCAATCTCGCGATTTACATTACGACAAGTCGAGCGACCACAACATCTCGTAGGTGTTATCGCGGAATATTATATTATATTCAGGTAGTATCAAACTATTCTAATCAAAATCTCACACTGTAACATTGCGAAAAAGGCAACATTTCAGAATGTTGCGGATTAAGGCTACAGTTGACGCAGCATATGCAGCTGAGGGACCAGAGTGCGGGGGACATTATCCTACCCTTGCTGCTACCCTTTGGTGGCATCTTGAATGTGTGATTACAAATAAAAAAGGTTGGCTGTGCGGACTCGAAACACAAATTAAACGCTGATATAGGGAAGCAAAGTTAATATACCCGTAAGACCAAAGCAGGTGGTAATGACAACTCGCAGCCAGTCATAGTCCTCTTAGGACCACTCGTGTGTACTCGTAAAACTGATCGCAACATTCTGTGGGCGATTTAAAGCACTTGTGCATATGCAGTTGCAAGCGCTCGCAGGATAGATCGCAAGGGGGGCAGACCATCGGATTACTGTATGGTAAGTTGGTTGCAACAAGGCGCTCCAATTCTCATAATGTGACCCCAAAATCTGAGGACGTCCGCGACCTTGCCTCGACCGTGTCGTTCAAACGGCCTGGGGAATATCAAGCAATCGCAAGTCCAGCGTGACTGAGCCTTTAAATCCTCACATTATTTAACAGCATGATAATAATAAAATCAACTGAACGTTGATAAAATACGCACTTATTTTTTTCCGCTAGTCAACCTCGATAATTATATCTATCTTGAGTACCCAAATAAAAAAATCTTTATAAACATTTGTTTTTCTTTTGATCAATGTGAGACATATGACTTCTGTGGCAATATTTAACAAATATCAAGGGCAATCTTTTGATCTAATTTGATAATACAAAATCAGGAATAGAACACTGAGGTCAACGATTCTAGTTATCGTCAGCTTTACGTATGTTTATTAAAAAAACAATAAACATGACATAAGAGCATAACATTGTTTGATGCGTATTGATTAACAAGTACATTGTTACATGTATACTAATGTGACACTCGTTTCGTAGCTATAATAATAAAAAAACACACATGTGTACTTGAACAACATGTTTCGACTTTATTTTCGTGCAATAATAAAACAATAAACAAACAAACAGTTGACGACACGTCCGTCGACTTCTTGGAGCGAAATTTAACAATTGCGCAACTACTAGTAAATGTACAAAACCCAGATGAGGTTATTGTTGTAACAATGATAAATTAGTTCAATGTTCACAAAATGCCAATCATTTTAAGTAAAGAGCAATATGAATTGTTCAATAAAATATGCCAAAGGTATCATGGAATGAATAAACACAGTTTGATATTTTAAAGAAACTTTTTTTAGAGTTTGGTTCTAACGCTGCTCGTCATTTTTATGAGAGGGAACACGGTACATCGGACTTCTTTTTTATACCACTTGACAAAGTTACTGGTGATATGAATGGAATAATTAAGATTTGGATTTATACACGGGAAACTATACAACCGTCGGTTCTTCACAGTGCCGTACTATTTAAATCACAATCACCTTGACAATTATTTAATGACGAAGGGATGGAAATACGTATGTCCAATGATTTTAAGAAGTTTGTAAACCACAGCACCGTAAAACTTCAGATGTAAAATACCTTGTTGCAGACGGGCTCTTAATTGCAGTCATGTTGCTATACTTACTACTGAGTAGCATATTTCAAAATCAGAATTTCGAACATATTTTACGCAGTTTATAATCACGGGATTCCTGCTTAGTCAATGCAAAGTCTAATTTATGTCGACTGCGTGTCAAGCATTGGTGTCGATAGGGTCATAGATTATTGACGAGTTGGGTTGATAAAAATGGTATGTTTCATTCTTTCTGTCCTAAAATACCATGATTATACTCCACATGCGTCGTAAAAATTAATTAAACTTTCATGCATAAGCACAATGATAATATATTTTGATAAATATGGACGAAAATGCAAAAAAATATACAATCCTTTCTTTGTCTTATCATTGAATGCGAAGCAAACTTATGATAAAGCGATAAATGACATATTTCAAACGCATATGCTTTCACATTTCGATCTCACCATGCACAACACACATTCGATGAAGTATAGTTTTTACCGTTCTGACGAAAATTGTGTATTAAACGCTTATATAACAATGTCGTGGATTTTTTCTCTATTGTCATGGATTGCCTGGCGATAGTAAATAAATTGTCATGGTTATAATGTCGACATTTTATTATTTCAGGACCAAGCGGCAAAGTGCAAATAATGCCATACTACCTCCTCTTTCCTGGTGCTAGCTGTGCGGCATGTGGTAACAACTAACCCTAAGTGAAAATTAGCATTTTTGTCAACGGCCAACGCCAAACAAGGACATTTTATATAAGCTGGCATGATATTGGTGGTGGTAAAAGTTGAATCTCGATCGATAAAAGCACTCGGATCCAAATCCAAACTTCTAACGCACTTACTAGCCCGGCGAAATAATGATAAACAGATAAAATTCACTTTTTGGGAAAACCTCTTGGCATATATGCTACAGTTTAAAGTGTTTGGTAACTGTTCCACTATATGTTTCAGTTTATCAGGTTCAACGGTTACTTGTTAATCATCTATTGCATTCATACTTATTTTATCCGAGCTGTTGTGTTCACTATACAAAATAGTTTCATTTTAATCTTCACAATCATCTAAGTCGTTTTCAAGATTATCACAGCACTCATCTTTTTGTGATAAAATATCGGAATTGGAGCTCTTTTCTCAGTCCACTGGAAGAAATAACTGCTAATGGACATTTTTGTTTGGTGTATGTAATTTCTTTATCTATTCAATGGACTAGTAAGTGGTAAGAAGTTTGGATTTGGATCTGAGTGCTTTTATCGATCGAGATTCTATTTCACTACCGCCAACATCATCCCCAGTTATATAAAATGTCCTTGGTTTATTTTCTTGCGTTGGTCGGGGACAAAAATGCTAATTTTCACTTAGGGTTAGTTAAAGCCACATGCCGCACAGCTAGCACCACGAAACAGGAGATAGCATGGCAATATTCGCACTTTGCCGCTTGGTCCTGAAATGATAAAATGTCGATATTATGTCCATGACAATTTATTTACTCTCGCCAGGTAATCCATGACAGAAGAGAAAAAATCCATGACATTGTTATAAGCGTTTAATACACAATTTTCGTCAGAACGGTAAAAAAATTACTTCATCGAATGTATGTTGTGCATGGTGAGAACGAAATGTTTCATCATATGCGCTTGAAATATGTCATTTATCGCTTTATCTGCATTTTGTATCGCAATCAATGATAAGACAAAGAAAGAATTGTATAGTTTTTGTATGTTTGTCCATATTAATCAGACTATTTTATCATCGTGCTTTTTCATCAAAGTTTAATTGATTTTTACGACGCATGTGCAGTATAATCATGGTATTTTAGGACAGAAAGAATGAACTATACCATTTTTCTCAACCCAATTCGTCAATAATCCATGACCCTATCGACACCAATGCTTGACACGCAGTCGACATAAATTAGACTTTGCATTGACTAAGCAGGAACCCCGTGTTAATTTCTTTAATATTTTACCAAAGGCAGTACTGCTATTTCAATCAATAGTGATGTGTGTGTATTGTCCCCTGGCCTGTGTATTTGTTTACCTAGTATCTGCATGTATATATTTTCATGTTTCACTGTGCTTATGGAGTGCCTGTGCACTTTCTATTGTACGTGTATATCTTCCATATTCATTTTATTATATTATACGCGATACAAATGATGTAGGATATGGCAAATGTTCGACCCAATAGCCAGTTCATACTACTAAAATTCGGATGTAAAAAGCATTGCTCGATGTAGTTCTAAATTTAAGGTAATTTGCACGGCCGTTTTGGGGCTTAGATGAGACAGATTTTTACATGTCTTGGTAAACAAGCGTTTAAAACAACATGATATCTGCACTTGTCTATTTGTAAGTAAGTCAAGAACACTTTGAACCAGCGTATCGATGAGTGCCATATACTTGCGTGGCTTCAAGATATTTGTTTTTTGACACAACTTTACTTTACTGAAGATAGCGATTGATTAGTTTGACATTAAAAACCTAACGTCCCAACATAAGACGCCACAATGATTTATAAGCGTTTCACACGGAACATCGACTTAGCTTGATTATTTGTTTGCTTATGTAAATGTCCTTTTTCAAATATTGTCTACACTATATCCCATTATCCGGAGAAAACGGTCGTTGACTTCTCTCTTTCGTATGTGTTTTAAAGTTACATATTAGGCACGCTGGTATAGAAATTGTTCACACATATTGTGAGTGGGATACATTCTAATTTGGTCTAGAATCCGAAACGAGTAAATACTATATTCCATATCGTTATATTACTATCGTTCATAGCAATACCTTAAACTCAGGAATTTAAAATTAAATTCCCTTAAACTTATTGATATTGAAATTTATACACATATTTTGATGTGTCGACCCAGTTATCTCGGCTAGTCTCCGCTTCATACAAAAATATATTTATGCAATCTCAAAGTATCAGGCAAATAAAACACCGATGCATAAAACAAATAACATTATCAGATCATTCAACCAGTAGGAGATTTAAAGTAATCTAGTGTAATTGTAGATATTTTGCGATTAGTAGTATGTAGAAAACATTTTAAAATGTCATTACTTGCTTTTATTCCTTAAAATATGTATTTTTGTCCGCTGTCTCACGTGTTACAAATCAAAATATTTTATTCAACACATTCGCGTTATTAAAGTGGTCCCTACGTGCACTATTGGACGTACGTAAACCGTAATACACATGTGTACTTGTATGTAATTATTTTAGTCATCAAAACATTGTATATTGTTCGAGTGCTTCGTATTATTTCTTAAAACTTATTTCGTGTTTTCCAATGGTTTACCGCGGAATAACGGTGAATAATTATCCGATAAACTCACAATGAAATTATCAAAGCGATAACTTCAGTATTTTTTTTTCAATAAGAAAATCTCCTGGAATGCCATAAATGCAGTTCTCTCCCTTTGTTAACATTGTAAGTAAAGCAGAAGTTGTCCCTCTTTTTGTTTACTTTTGTGACTAAAACTGACCAACGCAACTAATACTTCGACATATGTAGACAAACACTGGACAAATAATTGACAAATACTGGACAAAACAAAATGAAACAAGGAAAACACCAACGTAAAACCGAAACATCATAGACACCACAACACAACATAGTTAAAATATTTGCTTTCATTTTATTTATATTAAACAACTATCTTCTTCTAAATTTTTCTTTACAATTTGATTTAAAGTCAGTATTATCATCAACATAATTATGTTCACAATTAGACACAAAATAGAAATTATCATTTAAGAAAATGTTAAACAATGCAAGACCAAGGATTGAGCCTAGTCGGACACCTTTTATTATATTTTGAAAAGTGCTTTTGAAAGTTCCAATCTTAACAAACTGCTGTCTACTCGAGAGTAAATGTCAAGCATCTTCAGAAGCACCATTAGCTTTTAACTTTAACAAAAGAAGGTATGAGGCAAACAGTACACAACTGTTCATAATATATCATTTATAAATTTATATCTGCTATCAATTAGATATCATCACCAACGCACATATCATGACGATATGAAATACATGTAATTGCACTCCATCATAAAAAATACAAGTTCATGTTTTTAAATGTAAGAGACAAAATAAGTCTTCGGGGGGATAACATGAACACTACTCGTATATCTAGTGAAAGAATTACACACGGGGAAAGGGAAATTTAACATACAGCAGTCTTTAACATGCAAATACAATGATCGGCTAAGCATTCGTAACTCTTAACATTCTGTTTAGATTGTAAACATTTCTATACGTAGTGCTATAACTTGTACTTACAACGACGTACACACATTTTACGGAATTCCAAACAACCTTCAAACATTTGATTGACTGAAGTACGTGACAGAATTTTGATTCGCTGCTTGCAATTGGATCGACTTTAGACATCTGACTTCGGTCATAACACAGTCATCAAAGACAACTTATTTATCTTAGTTGATAAGACCGAATCAGGAAGAGAACATCGGTACCATAAACATAGTAATCGTGCATTACATAAGCTTTATCCCTTGACAAATATATCACCATATACGAACTCATTTATCTATTTAAGTCGATCAAATCGAATGAGGAAGAAAACTTCGGTACCATATTAATAGTAATCGTCAATTACACAAACTTAATCCTTTGACAAAAAAATAAAATGCAGTACACTTTAAAAATAGATAAGCACAGTTGACATCGCGCAGGTCTGTCATCTGGGAGATGTTAAACCCTATAAACATACTATAAACCAGGTAATGTGGCTATAAGAGCGGCTGTGAACTACAGACAAATTAAATAGTCTTGCAATAGCCTAGAGATATTTTTGTCAGACGAGTCTGGGTAATACATGTCAAGTAAAAAGTAATCGAGGCATTGATTATGTTTTAAGCACACACTAACACTTTGCAGCGGTTTACCATCGAGTGCCTGTTATGCTTCGTTTCTGTTATATCGGTAAACTGTGAGGTTAACTAGCTGTTAAATCGATTTAAACCTCCAGTATTCTACCGACAGTTCCAAGGTTGTACATCGCTGTATGGTATGTTAAATTCCCCTTTCCCCATGTTCAATTATTTCACTTGGTGTTATATTCATGTTCTTTTCTCTTCCTTTTCGGCATATTGCTGCTAGCTTTCATGGCTTGTTCCGTGATGTATTCCATCCATTACATTTCCTCTCCCCTGATTGTCCTACATAATTCTTCTTGTTTGTTCTGAATGGCCGGCTAGGTCATTCCGTGCGTCTCTGTTCCCATGCGTGCTTACCCTTGCACCTTCTCAGTGGCTGATGTTTTGTAGCCTGTTGTTTTCCCGGTGGTCTATGTAGGAAGGCATTGTCTTGTGTATGTGGTGTTATGTTATTTTTTCCATATTTTGGAAAATGTTTTATGTAGTTCGTTACAAGCATTTCTTATCGAGTTGTTTTATATTCTCTGTCAAATAAATTTTATTTCATTGCAAAATGTCAATTGACTTGTGAATATAATAGCTAGCATTTCAAAATGATTTAAGCTTGAACATACATCGATTGTACATGTATAAAGGATTTGAATTCGAACTAAAACGGATGTTTTTTCTAGTAATTTGAATAAGTTCGCTAAAGGATGTTTGCATTAACTCGACGCAACATTATACATGCATGCATTATTTTAAAGTATGTCTGTATGAAGATAGTAACGTGTCTCTTTCAATATTATTTTTTCAAAGTGTATTTTGATAAAAATACGATATTGACCATTAACCGTTAAATTAATATATGTGTTGAAAACGAGAGGCGAGCTTTAGCAAGTCGTTCTGGCGATATCGCCGTTGCAGATAACATCGTGCAAGCCGGACATTAAACTGTTACTGTATTTATCATATAAATAAGTAGTACAATACATTAATTTAAATTGACAACCGATGACGTTTTACTGTGAAGCACACATGACGCAACATGTGTGCTTCAGCAGACGAAATAGTTTTCTATTACTACACACTCAAAATTAATTTCTGAATATGAGTGGTTGTTACAAAATGCATATTTTTACCCACGCATATTGGTTGAGGGACTGTGACAACGAGTTTATACAAATTGCTGGACATGGTTTATCAATATGGAGGTAAGGCAAAGTATTCTTACGGGATGGGACATTTGTTAAATTAACATAACAGCATTTAAATGTAAACTGGTCGTGCACTGAAGCTAACGACAGCTTAATATATGACAGCTGTATGTGATCGTGTACGACACCGACAAGCTCTATTTGGGATTCATTTTCAGTGCGTTATTTTACGGTTTGTTTAACAGATTTTATCATATCATAACAAATTAATACACAATCTTCGGTAGTGCTTGATAATGTGTTTGAACAAATAGGTATTTCAGGGCTTAAAAGCGATGATCCAAAAGGCTATAAAACTAGATACTGGAATATCCGCTAACACACATTCTCGTTGCTGGAGAAATTTTAATTGGCGTCGTAAACTTGATCAATGAAAAACATATAATTTTGCCATTTTATAATTTTTTGTTGAAATTTCATGACGTATTCATATGACTGTTGTAAAATAGTCCGTCATTTGAGGTCAAAGTGTTATCACGTATCTAGCATGAAAACAAAAATGTTATCAGACAAATGTCGTCATGTAGTTACCATGATAATGGTATGATAAAATACTAGGTCTGATGTGATGTTCATGCGATGAAATGTGTTTTTGATCTTCCTCCTAAAGAAACACATATATATATTCTCTAAATAACATACTGTACGTCTTTTTAATAACATTCTTTTGTCCATCAATATCAAATGCTTATTTTTATTATTTTAGAATGCCTGTGCTAGCGTTGTTACTAGCCTGTTTCTTCTGGCAGATAGTTGAAACTGGTATGTCGTTTCTTATTGCATACTCTTCATATTATATTAAACATTTTATCGTCTTTGTATTACATTGTATTGATGTTTATATTCTTATTTGACGGCTTTAAATTTTGATCTTCACCGCCATTCAAAGTCAAAATGCTCTGAGTCAAATTCCAAAGCAGATAAAGACATATAACATCGTCTCTTTATTGTTATGTATTTCAACACTTATACCATGGATCTGAAAACTTCAGAAGTATGCATGTGATAAAATATAACATACACCAAAACAAGTGAGGAAAATCTACACATAAATGTATATTTCCTTTTTACTTTTGCCATATATACTACATGCTACAATGTCTTTAGTAGTTTGAGCACAAAACAAATCAAAAGGAAATGACTGATTGATTTATGTGTTGATTATTCAGACTCATGTAAAAGCAACACTTACCCACATTGTCACGATTGGAGCTCCTGCTCTCAAACATGTGGCGGTGGAACACGGTCAAGAATATGTGAATCTTGTGTGCTGTATATAGACAAGACATTTTATGACTCGTGTAATGAGAACTGCCTTCATGGCCACCCGTATCGATCCGGATCTTGTAGATGTCCGAGTTGGAGAACTGGTACATGTTGTGAAGGTAACATATTAAACCATACATTCGATAATGGCACTGATGTTTTTAAGTTTTGTCTTTTTTTAATCAGGAGATGAAACATAATAATAAGGCCAATATAGCACATGCGTTATAATTCACCATTCACTTAAAAAACCTTAATAGTTGTTCGAACACTTTCAATCCACCTGGTTAGATTTATTATTGGAACACAAAACTGCATATCTGAATGTCGTATTAATAGGTATAATCCTTTATGACAATTTAAGTGATTCATGCGGGGAACATTTCCGTTTCTTGTATAAGAACAGGGCTGTACTTTTTGGTAACTAAGGAACACTGGTAAGGTCAATTGATCACCGTACATAACTGGAATACAAGAGTAAAAAGCGTAAAACCCAGCACAGGCATCGAACACTTTATGTGATGAATGCGGTAGTCAGTTGACTAATATTAAACTTTTTTTCTAAATTGCATAAAGTAACTAAAGTTTAACAATTGTTCATAGGACATTAAATATCAGTCTATTAGGCACCGTTTCATTTTGCAGCATGTCGGCATATAACCATTTCCCATTGTGTTTCTGGCCATCAGAGTTGTGGTGGATCACCGGATGGTATCAAATGTACGCAGTGTGAAGATCCATATTACTCTGCCGGTTACAGTAGAGGTTGCAAGGGTAAGCTTAAATACACTTATTGCTACTGATTTCCTTGTTTGCCAACTATTAAAACTGTGTACTTGTTTCGTTCATACAGGTCATTTATGTTATTGCACTTTTGAGTTACCTTCAAACCTGTTTACTACATTTAAATAGCACATTACTGCATCTATAAATGTTTGTAAACTCGTAATACCTTACAAAAATGGCATTGCATGGCTCGAAGTCGAGTTTTATTTTCAATCCGGCACAAATGATTTTAGACATGATAGTTTGGAACTTGAACCCACATCATCGTTCTACTTTTTACGCTCATGGTTTATATATCATATGGTAATGCAATGTAACAAACGGTTCAGATAGTTTGTATCTTTCATTTCAGAATGTCCGGCTATAGACCATTGTATATCTAGACATTGTACAAACCCAACAAATACGAAATGTTTAGAATGTGAGAATAACAAAGTCCTGTTCCAACTATCACCTGATCATACAGCTTGCGATCGTAAGTAATTAACATAAATATATTCAGGCTATATAGAATCTTAAACAATGTAATTTGTATTATAAGCAGTAGTTAAAACTGTGAGACAATTAAATATCGTCCTTGTTGACTTCGTAATTGGGATTATAGTCGGGATTACTACTGCGTGATCAATATATAGTTATGATTCAGCAATTCTTGTTGTTTAACTAGGCATGTGCTCATATGACAATGATTACTGCTGGCCGGGAACGTGCGGTTCAGGAATTACTAAGAACTGTCAGTGTGCGAGTGGATTCACACGGGTCTCAACCAGCACAGAAACGTCTTGCCAACCTAACATTCCGCCAGATATAGAAACTTGCTACACTGTTGTCACTGGTCCTGATGGAGAGAAGAATCGAGCAAAATTCGCGAGTAATTCAAGTTTATGCAGTGATCTTCAGGACATGTACGGAAATTACCATCCTGTCAATGTTACCATTGACATGTCGTCTTCTTACGTTTTGAGCATACCCAATATTTCTAGACCATCCTTCATCGTGGAGGAAAACTTTGGAATAACAGACACAACTGTCTACATTGACAAAATGTCAGTTCACGGTAATATCAATTATAACTTCTTGTCAAACCGCATCTATTAAAATATTGTCTGTCACACACAAATGAAGTTAAATCATAATGTTTTGTTCCAATATATTGGAATTGAATGTATTCATGAAAGCCTTTGTTGCCAGTTGCGCTATCGATTTAAGTGCATTGTTGACTAAAATATTAAATGTAGAATTTGCGAGTGTCATTTTCTGCATAAAATCATAATAATAAAAACAGGTCCGACTTAATATGCTATTATTTGTGTTTTAGGATCAACGGTTCGTGTCTCTAGTCATCCGCAGTTAGTTGATAACAGCAGCAGTGCTTCAGTTCAAGGGAATTTTCCGTCTAAATCAAATATCACAATCGATGAGGTTCTGAACGATGGAGAGGCGTAAGTGTTTAATTAGAACTAATCAGTTTAAAACCATACGCTCTCTAGAAGTGTTTTTGTTACTTACTGTTCTAAGGCGGTACTCCTGTCTTTATTCATTATTATGGTTGTCTTGCGTCCTTATTGCTAACAAATGTACATGTATTTTTTCTTGTCACCACGTGTTGTTAGAGAGGCTGAGCTCTTTGAATATGGACTTTTCTGTTTGACTTCATCGTTCACTATTTTGCTAAAAATGTTAAATTTAGTCACTTAAAGATATCAGATTTGATACTTTACAATAGTGTTTCGATATAAGGTATTCAGACTTCTTTTGGAATTATAAACTATGCGATTCAAGTATTGATCTTTTTACTTCAGAGTGTGTGTGGTTTACGAAGCTTTAGGAGGGGGCTATTTAAAAAGCAAAAACGTTTTGTCGTCCGATGCCATATCCGCACCTATACCATATCGAAAGATGAAACAAACAGAGCAAGTATGTTATCGGTACGATTCAAGTAAACCTGAACATTGCGTGGAGAAGGGATCATGTAAGAATGAACCCTTGTCAGTGAGCAACACAATTACGCGTTCTCAGGTAAACACACTCCTGTTTGAAGGTTGGTTTGATCCTATACCAACTGGAGGAAATGAAATACATGCTTCAAAAATCAATAGTTTCGAAATAAGAGTGAACGAAGTGAATCCATCAAAAGCCCCGCTGAAGGTAGATTACACCAATGTATTGTTCACAAACAAAACTGCGGCAAACGTCCATGATATGACACTAAACTTGACATCAAACACGCCACGTCTTTATTGTATTACTTTAGAGGTAACAGACAACGCCAACAATCCAAGACAAGCAAGGCGGTTTATGTTATATGACAATACTACATTTATTGAAACCAGGAATGACAAACCATTCCGAATAACTTCAGCTTCAAGCCAAACGAAATATATGTGGCAAACACACCATCATGACATTTGCCTATCTTGGACAGATCACTTCCTGAATCGATTTTATTTCGAAAACGAACTCTTACATGCAATTGAACCAGAACCGAATGGTTTTATCCAAGGTGTATATGAACAAGCACATGCTCCGTTGTCAGTAAAAGGCACACCGAATGTACACGGGATTACATCATTCATGATTTCATGGAGCTTGAATGACGAAAAAATGTCAAATGAAATCGCTGTTCAAAACTTTCTTAATCAGTCGTTTTGTAACGATATGGGAGTCAAAGATGGTCAACTGTATACAATACAAATTCGACCGATAGATATAGCTGGAAACTCAATCGCTGAGAATAGAACAGTTCATATCGACCGCTCGGTGCCTCATATAAATAATATTTGGCTGACAAAAGACGGATATCACACCTTGTTTGTGCACCATTCGAGAGATTTGTCCAGCATGCAACTGACCTTTGAAGCCATCGATCCTCATAGCGGCATATCATCTGTACAGTATGCTTTCGGCGTATCAGACGCGAGTGATGACTTAACAACGGGAATGTTGAAAGTAGAGACACTATCAAACGTAAGTTATTCGTTCTATTTCCATAGTTACAATAATTTGTTCATCTACTTCTGATAAAGTTATTTGCAGATGCGGAAAATTTGGCGAACTCGAACACACGAAGAAATAAACGCGTAAACTGTTCGAATGAAGATAATTTAGAATAACTGATCTTATACGCAATGTGTATTGGGAAGAATGAAATGTTGTACAAGTTCATTCTGAAAAAAAGTATCATACCTTTATTTGTCTGCAAGACCAAATACTTACAGGATGCAGATTGAACGTATTGGTGTATAATAAATGGTACAATATGCCTTATGTGAACTTTTGTGTTTCATGTTTTAGTCATCATGTCCTGATGGTGTGAAATGTTACTGTCCAGATATTGGTTCGTGTGAGTTGTTCAATTATTCCATTCCGCTAAACAAACTCGTTGCCGCACAGAAGCATGAAGGGAACCACAATCGAAATTACTTTTTTACAATTAAAGTTACAAACAACGCCAATCTAACTAATATAGAACACATTGATATATTAGTCGATGATTCTCCACCGGAAGTTGGGGTAGTGTACGAAGGTATGTAATGGGAGTATAATATAGATCTCCTTCAGTATACCAAAGTATTTTTGTACATACATGTAGAATTCTTAAGTATGTGTATCGCATTTATAGTAGAATGTTTGTTCTACATACACGTACCATATTTAAGATATATAATAGTGTTATGAGTTGCTTATGGACATTATCTACATAAGACTGTGATCAACGTTTAGAGAAGTGCTTTGTTATCACCATTTTCTATAAAAGATTAGGTCGAAATTTGAATAAAAAATGTTATACCACTATTTGATCCACAGGACCTGAGACCTCAGCCGATATTGATTACATTAGCGACGATTCCTTCATAGTACACTGGAAAGGGTTTATCGACCATGAAAGTGGAATCAAAGCGTACAGAATTGGGTTATCAGACCGATGCCTTGGTCAGAAAGAACTCTATAACTTCACAGACATTGACGACATTGAATATTATGAAGAAGTACCTTTCACAGAAACGTCAACTCGAGTGCCGGCGAACTTTACTGGAAAACGAGTAATTACTGTAGTTGCGCTTAACAACGCGATGAGTCCATCACAACCGGTTTGCTCTGACGGTATAATCCGTGATACGTCTCCACCGGACTTGAAGAACCTTACGATAGAACACGCATCCTGGCAGGAATCGATTGCATGCCATGACGGCAAATCGTGGTTTTTGGAACCTTCCCTGACCAAAGTTCCTTTACAAAATAATTCATTTTGCGAGCAGAAATGCACAGTGCCGACTCACAACGATGCATTAATAGACGGGTTGCCATCTCGTTATGACGAAGTTAGGGACAAAGATGTTGATGAATTTCTGTGCAGAAATATGCCGATGTATGACAACAAAACAATTATTTATATTCCCAACAGTCGAATTTATCTTCAATGGAACATAGACGAAAAGGGTAGCCAGATATTAGACTACTTTGTTGGGTTTGGAACGCATCCGTCTGAAGTTAGTTCTCCGAGCATTTCAGATTACAAATCTACCAACAGAAAACTCTCCTACCAACACAGACACATTGGTGTTGGTTCAAATGAGATTTTCTACATTTTCGTAAAGGTTGTGAATAAGGCCGGACTGGAAAGAGTTTACGATGTTGGGCCAGTACTCGTTGACGAAACACCTCCATTGCGCAACTACATACCAGCAGTAACTATAGTAGATGATCAGATCACAGTTGGATGGGAAAATGACACATTTTATGACATGGAACAAACGGAGCAAATCAGTTCTATATTTTTTCAAATAGGTATGTACTTGATGCGTTGTTTAGGCTTTTAATAACATATGATCATGACATATTTTTAAACAGATCCAAGTTACATAGTTGTAATGTATTATGAATGGCAAGACGGTTAATTAATAGAGTGATAAATACCTAGATGGAACGGTTTATTTATTGTTCTAAATTCTACCGATTTGTGAAAGTCATAGAAAAAGTAAAGAACCACTTAATGAATGACACTCTCACATACTTGAGGCAATTTCGATACATGCAATAGTTAATTTCTATCGCTCACGGAAATAATATTAGATGAGATTTACCATTACTACCAGGTACAAAACATTCCAAAAAAACCTATTATTTTTGGAACAATACATATTTCGTATGCATGTATATGTTGTAATGGTTACCGTTAACTATTGCATATCCTATTGTTGTCTTCATGCAGGTCATAATGATGTTTCTACTACACCACTATTGCAGTGGCATCTTTTTTCTTCTGAACACTGTCCTGATTTTACTGGAGGATGTTTCCGTTACCCATTAAGGAGGCTTCAAGTTCAAGACACAGATGATGGTTTATATTTTTACGTAGATATGCACGTTTATAACAAAGCTGGACACTCATTAACAGTTCGTACTAAATCATTCCAAATACCTTCGAGGTATCCTCCGGGGCATGCAGTAGTTAGAGACATAGATCCGAATTTACCAGATGACTACATTGACGTTGACTTTCATTTCACTGCCAATACAATTTGTGCTTATTGGAATGGATTTGAACATCACCAAGGTGTAGACATTCAAATGGGAATTGGAACCAATCGTACATCCGATAATGTTGTTCCATTCTCACAAGTTAATTCTACAGAATACCATTGTATACATTCTGCATATATTCAAACTGATCGCAAATACTACGCGCTACTGAAGGCCACTTGCACTGGTGGTACAACAATTTCAAATTCGAATGGCATAATTATCCATGACGAAAAAAGCTCTATTAGCTCATTATCTGTTTTCATCGGAATGGAATGTTTCAAACGTGGAGAAATATCGGTGCGTAGTCAAATAGTCAAAACATCAGAAAATACAACTGACGGGGTTGCCTTTCTGTTTAACGCCATTGTTGGAAAACGATACGATGTGAAAATCAACAATGGTAGTCTGCTGAATTTGTATTCTAATGATGGCATTTTTGAAATACGCACATATTTGAAAGACGAAAGGGCATCATTTGTATCATTCGTAGAACAACCAAGATTGTTTACAAATCAAAGTGAGATAATAAAGGATCAACTTCATATAGCGCTTTGTCCAAGCACATATAGTATCAGGAAAGAGGGTACATTAAGCACTTACTGGAAACACATGTTGGATGGATTTAATGGACTTAACTACAAAGTAGCCATTACTCATTCACTTTCAAACTCTAATGGATCACAGATTCTACAATATGTCACACCTTTTCAAGACGTACCAGATGGAAGACAACACTTTACCTTCGATCATGTTAACCTTAAAGCTGGAAATGAATACAGGGTTGCAGTTCGACTGTGTTCAGTAGCAAGATGTATGAATCAAACACTATCTGAAATATTTCGCATAGAGCACATACCGTCTTTAAAAGTTTTGTCAGCTGCACTAGCTCCAAACACATCCACATGCTCAATGATAGATGTAAAATGGAATGTTTCGGCCATCGACGATAATGCACTGTTTTACCAATGGGCCATCAGTCGTGACGAAATGGCGGATAATTTGATAACACAATGGAGGACTGTCCACAAACATTCCGGTTTGCAGGTATGAGTAATTAACTGTGGATATTTATTATATGGGTTTGATAAGCTTGACAAAGTATGGGGTGCTCGTGAGTTACATAACTCATCGGAAAAATGTCCTATATTTAATCTGCACTTAGCTTTTGACAAGGATTTTGTATTTATTCGTTAATCGCTGTCAAATGAGTGATATTCGTTATACCATTACAATGTTAAAGAATGTATTTTGCAGACAGCTCTCGCTTACTGATTTAATATTAGTACGTGTTTTCTATAAAACGCCGGAAATGACTGAAATGAGAATCCATAGTTCTTTTTGTTTTATTATCCCAAGGCAGCATCATGTATCCAATTACCTGTTCATTTACATTCAACAATGTACGCATGCGTTAGAGGTTTCACAGAAGCAGGAAATACGATGCTTGATTGCCGAACGTTGTTATATCAATCACCGAACTACGACGTTAATGTGGTCTACGATTTTGATAGCAATAAACAGTCGTGGAGTCTATTAAAACAGGTAATATTTAGTATGGACAATCAATGTTTATCTAAACTGTGCATGTCTAAAGTTAGTATACTGAACACTTACGATAACTTATGTGCTATAGTATTGTATCAAAGTGTAGATTAAAATATTACATTGTATTTACTGCATTCCGTTTTATAATAACTGTGTTAGCTACTACGAATGAAATTTGAGCATGAAATGTCACATTGACATGGAGGTATGAAAAATACAATCGTTCAAATAATAAAGCACAAAGGCAAACGGTACAGTTATGATTGTCTTAAATGCCACATGAGCATTTGCAAATATATTCTCTGTATGGTTTTACCAAGTACCCTTTTATTTTTTACAAGTGACATACATGTATGATAAAAATGCGGTTATAATATTTTACTTAAATCATACTAATAACCTGCCATTTCAGGTATTATCGAGCACTAACATTGGCGAGATATATAAACTTCTGCATGACGATGAATTAGATTTTGGTACGAGTAATTCCTCTGTGGTTGGTGCAATGTTGTATGCTGATAAACGATCTGTAACGTGGTACTTAATGCATAACCAACATGTTCCATTAGATTGTGATACAGACAATGATTGTGTCATATCAATAGCAACTGACGATGGATACGTACACATTCCAAATGATTTCATCATATCTGGCAAGGTTTATTACATATGCACAAAAGCTAACACAACGACTGTTACTCGTGAATTATTCGAAGAAACTTTGGCAGAGATTCAGTCTTGTAGCAATGGTTTTGTTTTGGACAACAGTCCTCCTGTAGGTGGAGAGGTAATTATAAAGAACTCAAATGGATTCCTGACCAACGCCAATGTGATGGAAACATCATGGGACCGATTTGTTGATAATGGCCAGGCTACGCAACTAGGATATACTGATGATATCAAAGGGTACAGCTTCGCAATCGGTGAGTGCTTTGCTAACGTTATAATGGAGCGTATGCGTTAAGCTGTTTTCATTTTACACATAAAGCCTATGTATCTAAGCACTAGTAATGAGTTACACATGTACGCGTTCAATTAACATGAACATTAGACTATTTTAGAACCCGTACGATCGTCCGTGCGCCAGCTTGATGGCTTCCTCACCTAAAGACGGTACACAGGTCAGGATTCGCACCCGCAGCAGTGAGGGCAATATGTCTTACATGTAAACCTTTCAAAAACTTAACTACATTTAACATTGTTAGAAATACTTGTCCAAATATTTCAGGAAGCCAGCCAAACAGGGATGATATTCAGAAATTTAGAGGCGTTGGATTAAGCAGAAATATAGTGGTTGATGTCGATAACGTTAGTGATGGGTCGATTATCTATGTGTCTGTGAAAGGTACTATTAGTTGTCCTTATTTGTAAGTCCATAAATGTAAGTCCACACATGCTCGAATAGAAAAATTGCTGGTTTAAACTAGAGATCATTTAGAGACAAAATAGATCGATATGGACATTGGAGATCAACAAATGGGCATAGTGGTATGAGTAACTTGATTACGATCTCATTGCCTGACGATTGGATTCGCCGCTCAGTAACTTCAACAGCGAGCCCTCTTTCAGTTACGGAAATCATATGTTTTCTTGTTTGTGTTGACCATATTGCTGTATAATTTATACGTTCAACACCACATACTGTGATTATTGCAGTTTTACGTATTACAAAGAAAATATACCAAATTAACATGCTTGGCAAGAGGACACATTATTTTACAAATATATTTTACAACGTTACAGTAAAGGGTACAAATGTTAGTGGACAAAATTGTGTTGATTTATTCAAATGGACATAGAAAATAGCATGCTTTTCTGTTTTTGACGTACACTACCAGTATAATAACAAAGTATAGTATATGTAAATATTTCCATTCAGGTTTCGATCATGCTGGTTTGTATGACGTTGTTGCGTCTCCCGAGGTTGTTGTAGACACATCACCGCCAACAATGGGAGAAGTATATATTGATACAGGAAATGGAATTTCCAGAGGTTTACAGAAAGATTATCTAACCTCAAGCGAGATGATTCTCCACTTGATTGGGTTTGGAGACAACCATAGTGGTTTATCAAACTACAGAATTGGAATCGGTTCTCTGTCATACGTAGCTGATATCGTTCCATTATTTGATTGCATTGACGATATGACGACATTAAATTTAGACAACACAAGAATTCTCGATGGCCATGATTATTTTCTTCTTGTGCAGGTGAAATTGTAAAATCATTCCAATGACAGAATCTTATATATATCAAATGTTAAATACCGATTCTTATTGATACTCTTTTATAACTAAGTCAAGCAGTGAAGACGAGTTTTTACGTTATTAAACAAGCATATAAGAATTCAATTTTTCCGTGCAATTTTCTATTCTTAAGAAACTTTCATTTTTATGTGCCATTATCTGTACGAATTATTCCGTCGCTAAAGTTAACAATTGTTAGTATATGTGTTTGCTGTTTTCATTTATTTAAGCAGGTTGTTAATCGAGCTGGCCTTGAGTCTCATTTCAAAACCAAATCGTTTAGAGTGGACAGATCCCCTCCCAGTGGGGGCCATGTACTAGATGGTCCTTCCATAGTAAAGGTACTGAATACTTTTATTCATACATGTATATATATACACTATAAATAAAGAAACGTTTTAATATTTCGCCTGGTGGAAAGCACCGTTATACTTACTGAAATTTATTTAATTACAAAATATCATGAAAAAGAATTGTTTGTAAATATCATATTCTACATTCTTGAAACATTAATACAACGGATGATTTTAAGTTTTAATGACGCATCTTAATCAAGTAAAGTTTTGCTTGCAGAATATATTAACATATAAACCTTGCATTTATTAGAAAGATGTTGACTTCCAATCCGATCTGAACGTAATACATTGCCATTGGAAGGGTTTTATGGATGTTCATAGTGGATTGGCGCATTTCAAAGTTGGGCTAGGCACGGAGCCATATATTGACAATATAGTGAGCATGGTTGATGTAGGCCTCAGTAAAGGTATGTTTATTTGTACTTAACTAGTTGGTGGTTATTCTTTCTATGTTATGTATTGTATAATAGCATGTCCACTATCGCACATTTAGGAACCGCTAGATGACTATTTCCTTCGTAACATCAGTATTTGTATAGAGATTAATAATAACGTACTATTTTGTCTATCGCTGAAATGACGGAAATATGCAGTTCGTCGTAATGTCTTTATCTTTTAATATTTTACAGAAAAATATTGGCACGGCACATTTGATTTGGGTCAGAAATATTACATCGTAGTAGAAGCTTGTAATACGGCTGGTATGTGTACAAGACGTTCCTCAGATGGGGTGACATTGGATAATTCCCCACCAGTCCAAGGCTTAGTTCGAATTGGTGCAAGCGATAAACACCAAAAGTTTCTATCACATACGTAAGTGACATTTGATTATGTCACAAAATATAAGAAACAATTCCTAGTGATAACACTAGTGATTGTCACTAACTAAACTTTCCCATTGTTTTCGGGATAAAGCATGCATGTTTCTTATCTGGTTTGTCCAAGGATGATCACTAATCGTCCGCCGTATGTCGGTCCATTAGTTTTCTTTCCTCTGAAATCATTGGGTGGGAGCTATTGAACAGCATAAGCGATCCTTTGGTAGATCTTGTTAAATCGGTTCCGCTTTGATGACCATAGACTTCCAATTCCGAATTAGTATCGCACACACGTTCCTAAGGTGTTGTTCTAACAGGATTTGTCGAATAATTCTGATTCGTTAAGAAGAATTGGCTGATAGAGTTCTTTGCGACTTTCCATTTATTTATACGATATAACCTGCCCATAACGACATGCACTTGTGATAGATTGAAATGTCGGATGAAGCAGGTTGTCATATTTTCAAAACTTAATTCCATTTTGCTCAATACTCAGCACAGTTATATTCCTCTTTGGAGATGGTGTAGTAATATAGGCTTCACTAGATTTCTTTTCACTCATTTGATACATAGGTGACCCTCTATCGCACTTGTTGACTCTATGTTTACGCTTGTTTCAACAAATAACTATAGGTGAGCTATTTCGGGCCACTATGACACTCTAGATTCTTTGGATTACGGATCATTAATGTTGTTGGTCAATTCATATAATAATGCCCTATTAATTGACCAGCATAATAATTTTGCTTGGTTTAAGGGCCATGCTGTAACCCTTTCAATATGACACAATTTATTTGTTACAGGTCTGTCGCTCATGTACATTGGGTAGGGTTTAATGATCCTCATTCCGGGATAGAGAACTACAAAATGTGCATTGGAACTCAACCTGGACAGTGCGATACGCTACCTCTTATTGATTGCTTATTACGGTCAAACATCATCAAGACAGGGTTAAACCTTCCTGCTAACACTGATCTGTTTGCTACTGTAATAGCAGTCAATAAGGCTGGATTGAACATTTCTCAGACATCCGACAGCTTTAGAATTGACGAAACAGCTCCCAAACTAGTGCGTAAGCCTTATTTTATTATCTCGAATGATAGACACAAGAATGCCGCTCAGTGGGAAAAATCCATCCTAACAATTGAATGGGAATTTAGTGATGACGACAGTCCTATTGTAATGCATGAAATATCATTGAAGACTCACCACGAAGGTCATACTCCTGTCGAAAACATAAAGGTTGGCGCTGAAAACAGACTTACTATTAATTTAGACGGTAAGAAGTGGCTTCACGATGGTGATAAATATATTGCAGTTGTAACCTGCTGCAATATGGCAGGTCTCTGTATAGCAAGCGAAACTGGGGACCTTCTGATTGATTCAACACCTCCGCATGCTGGAGGATTCATGCCTCCATTGCTTTGGCGCCACTTAACAGGTCCAGATAAAAGCCTCAAATCTGAGATTGCCTTAACATGGTATGGATTTTATGACCCTGAATCGGAAATTGAGAAATATTTCATCGCAGTGAGTCGTTTCTACAGTGGTGATGAACTATCGCACGGGGTCGTTACGGTCAATGCAGACGCAACAAAACACAAACAAAACGCAACAGTAACATTGTCTGAAAATATACTACCTGATGATCAAATAGTTTTGACTATATGGGCAACAAATAATGTTGGATTGAATAGTTCATTAGCGAGAATTTCAGTTAACGCTATACAAGCTGTTATGTCTAAAAGTGTTGATCACAGTAGAATTCATGGAATTCTTGAAATCGAAAAACATTCGTGTGATATTCATTTTTGTAACAAAGATTGTACTTGTGCTGTCTTTGGAAAACCATGCGTGCATATTGACGCCAATACAACTTGCCATGCATTAAACGTATCGGACAATACATTATCGCTTCCAAATGTTGATGTTCATGTTGGTCTTCACGGACAACATGCAAATATAACAAGTTCATCTGCATGCCTGACTGGGAGTTGGATAAGCACATCTATTGGAAATTCAACACAGTCCGTTTTGCGGTATGAATGGAGCATGGGGTTATATAACCAACCTATTGGAGAAGGAATTTTCGACTTGAAAAAAGAAATCCCTTGGAAAGATGTTGGTCTACGAAATGAAATCGTTCACTGCTTGCCCGTTAACAAAAGTCTAACGCATAAAGCAGAATATGTAGTTTATACACGAGCTTGGTTTTCTGCCAATACTTACGCCACGTACCAGTCAGAACCAGTAACGGTTGACCAATCAGCTCCATCGATAAGACGCGGAAGAAATGTAATTGACTCAGATAGCACATGTTCATACGATTTGGACGTAATTAACTGGAACGATACAATAACTGCATGTTGGCAAGGTGTCTTCAGTGAACTACAGGGTCGTATTGTGTACTACACTCTAAAAATGGGAACGTCTGGGAATGGTACGTATAACATATATATTCAACAATCATATACTTGCAATATTTTTGTGATGCTTTTAATTAATTTGACTTGTTCACATGTTTCAGCAGTATTTAACATCATAAGGTTACATAACGTACCTGTCAAGTTACATAAAGCTAAGATAAAATGTATTGTGTATTATAGTGTCATTGTTAATCGTGACAAGGATGGTAACTTTCAACTGTAAAATTTCGTCAAATATTTTCAGCTGATGACATTTTGCCTTTGACAAATGTAGGACTAGCAACGAGGTACACACTTACAAACTTGTCATTGTCCCAGGACACATTGTACTTCTTCACGGTGACGGCGTACAATAATGCAGGATTACACAAGTCGACAACCTCTGATGGTTTCGTCACTGACATTGATGCTCCTATCTCCGGAACAGTCTATAACTCAATTGATTACAGAAACCGAGATTATCTGTCCAGTACTGAGTCAATGGCCATTTCATTTCAAGGATTTCAAGACGATTCATCCGGAATCCGTTATCTTCTAGCTGCAATAACTAACAGCACAGAACTGTCATATGTTACAATTCCTTTCACTAATGTCGGAATGAGGACGCAACACACATTCTCTAACCTTAACTTACAACATGGACAAACATATTATGCGGCAGTGAAAGCGGTTGATAATTCTGGACACTGGAGCGGTGTTGCGATGTCGAAAGGAACCCTTATCGATACAACTCCACCGATTGGCATTACATGTCATACTTTTCACACATTGCTTTATGAATCAACACAGACAGTTGATGTAGCCGGAAAGTCCGTATTAATCAACGCTAACTTATCTGAAGGAACATTGTACTCATTTAATGGAAGATTCAGCGCTGTGAATATTGAAGCTAGCGTAAAGCTTCATATTGAAAATCACGTACTTGTTCTACCAGTTTCACTACAACATGATGGTAGTTTTGGGTTTGTGTACAGGTTCATCCCTTTGACGAATGTCAATGAAATTGTGGTTCATTTACTGGGACGAAATGTTACAAATTCAAGTGTTGACCTTCAAACATGTGATGAGGTGACAGAAGACGAAGATGCAGCAGTTACTGTACGACAAGTTTCACCTTCGACTATTGCAGTAAATGTAGCCGTTGTTGATGAAGAGAGTGATATAAACAAGGTAGATTTGTCGTTTTTATGTGAACATTTACGGAGAGAGTAGTTTCAATTGCCGTAACAACCGGCTAGATCGTGTATATTTGAAAAAGTTCTATTAATCTGTCTCAAAAATGTTTATTTTAGATTTAATGTGATCCATGGTTACCACTTACCAAGTTCCAATACGCCTGTATAGATGATATGGTGGATGGATTCATGATTCAGTTTTATTCATTTATAAATAGTACAATGTAACAGATTTATCTTCATGATCATAACGGATGACATGATTGCATGTTAAGGAATATTGTCATGTTGCAAAGCTAATCATGAACCGGTTAGTTTCGTATAGTAAATCTATATTTATATATAAAAGCTTAGTAAAATGTGCTTTAATAGCGCTAAGCATTGGATTAAAATCTCATTGCAGGTTGAAGTTGGCGCAGGCACAACACCTGGTGGATTCCAAATACAACCATTAACTCTTATCCACAACCAGTATATAAGCAGTCTCATACATAGTACTGTCCCTCATGGCAGTCATTTGCACGTTACGGTGGTTGCTGAAAATAGGGCTGGATTGAGGTCGGTGTTCCATTCCAAACCTTTGTTGGTCGACCATACACCTCCTATTATAAAAGGTTTGACAGTGTTGCAAAACCAGAATACGACTGACGAAGGCAACAACACCGTCACTTATATAGTGTTAGGCGCTCAATGGGAAGCCGAGGACGACGAAAGTGATGTCAAATACTGTTTCTGTTCCATTGGTAAGCTTCATATAAATTACCTGCAATAATATTTATTTCCTGCTGTGTCAGAGTTCTTGGACGTTTTTTCACCAGTAATTATATACGGCGATCAGTAGACCTAACCATTGTTTGGGTGTTACCAGTCAGTTCTAACCTTAACTTCCAGGACTGAGCTAACTGGGTGGGTTTTCATTTATCTACTACAAATCATACTTCACGCTGGTAAATTTGACATCGCTGTTTGGTTAGCAGATCAAACATTGAAATAACATGCTACTTAACGCATTAAATGAACAATACAATGACCAATGCACTGGTGAACAATAAACGTAATTAATTTGCACACAAATCAAACATATTAACATGTGTGTTGACTTAGTCTGTGTGTACACTAATCATGAAATCGTTTTTTTAGGTTGTGTTGAAAATGTCATTTGACACCAAGTCAATATATCATAACCAATGACACTTTCCACGATCCTTTAACACCCTCGTATCTAATTCAGTGTTACTTTTCAGGCAGCGAGCCAAGCTTGTCAAACGTACAGTCACATTGGACAGCTCAGACGAAGAAATCTTGTTCGTCTGATGCCCTTTATTTAAATCACGGCCAGAAAATATTTGTTAGCGTCCGTTGTGTTAACTTCGTTCAGCTGACTGCTACTGTTTCGTCTGAACCAGTTTACATTTCTTTACAAAGCTCCGAAACTAAGGTTGCAAAAGTGGGTGTAATACCATTGAACGTAATGTCATCCAAGAATACTTCAGCCGCTACAAACACGATTTCTATTCAGTCCAATCGTTCGTGTGTAGAACTGATGTGGGGAGGCTTTCATGACCCAACTGGTATTGATTATTATGAATATCGTATCTTATACAACGATAACACAGTTGTTGACTGGACTCGTGAGGATAGACGTCACATGACGATGGATTGCCATCAGAAGATGAATGACGGACGATACAAAGCTGAAGTCAGGGCCATTAATGTTGGTCAATATGTCAGTGATAGTGTTTCTACATGGTTTATTGTAGTTGGTGATGAACCAAAACTAACAGGTAAACACGGTGTAAAAGAAGTAAACAGGTGCATGTATACAACTCAATAGCATACAAATTACACATGATTTGTTAAAAGGCATAAAAGATGATGGTTATAATGATATTATCTTAAACGGTGGTCAAGCGTTTTAATAGACATTGGTAATATTTAATCGACTGGAAATTAAGGTTCTAAACATGTTTACAAAATAAACGCAAAAGAGTATCCCAATCGTAGTTTGGTAAACATCCCATTGCCCTACACTGACTGCAAACAACCAAAACCACACTACCATGTAGTCTTTGACATGATAACAGTTACTGATTTTACAGATGTAAACTCTAGGAGGCTTGTTTCAACTTTTCAAGATTCTGAAAAAGTATAAAGGAAACATTTTATTCTGGAAACAACCTTCTCTTCATTCTTTTGTTTACAGGCCGACCGATCAGCATTACCAAAAACGGTCGTAACTTGGCAATGGACTGGCACAATGTGTTTTCCACGATGTCTGGTGTCCCTATTTCGTTTGCTGTAGCTGTTGGAACAAAATCTGGGTTCAATGACATTGAAGACTTGCATTACACCAGCGGATATGGTCGAAACGTTAGTGTCCCGAAGTCGACTTTAATTACACCACAAGTTCAAGAGGTGTTCGTTAGAGTGGAGTGTATGTATGCCACCGGACAGTTTGCGACATACAGATCTATTTACAAACTTTGAATAAGCAACGTGTGATGTATACATGTTTAATCGCGTAGTTATATCATATGTAATGTGTTATCAAATGACAATAGATACGTATTTCTGCTTTTTTATTTCTCTTTAATGTGTCTTATTAATTCAATTGTATACGCTATATGTTAAATAAATTTTGTTTTATATGTGTGTATGTACTGATTCTGACTTTCTGTGAATTCTTTGTTTTCCGTTTAGTTTTCGGTTATATCACTTCCCATCATTTATGGTATTTAACTTCTTTGTATTTTTGTACTTTTATTTTATTAAATAAATATTATTCGGATGAATGGTTGCTTATATTCAGACTTAAACCATTATAAACACAATAAACCAAATATAAACAATTCAAAATCTGTTCTTTCAACATTCACATGTTGCCTAAAAGTATATGAATGCAATTACGTTGTGAAAAATAGTTGCTCAGGAGAGATCAAACGCACAAAGCAAGGCCTCCGCTAACATATACCTAGATAATTAATAGTATTCATTTAGTTTAAATGACCCATAATGAGATATGTTTAACGTGGCACGTCCGTCGCATACTTACATTTACCGGAATTATCAGAATAGAATAGTCATTGTTATGTTAATTGAAACAAGGGGAGCACTTTTACTCTGGTTTACGTACATGTTATTAATATACTGTGTCATGGAAACAGAGCCAACTTTGCGTCTTCTGCTACAATTGAAGGAAGAAGCCGAGAAGGTATTCCATATTCAATACACACAACCACTCAAAACATATAACATACGCTTATCCCGACGGATTTTTAATGGGAAATAACAAGGTAATAGCGGCTTCATACAGTCCAATTATAATTACCCCTCGTGTGGCATTCGATGCCTTGTTAATGGCGCATTAAAATGTCAAATCTGTCAAGCGTTAAGATCCATTCACAACGCAAATGCGCATCCAAAAAATGTATCAGAAAAACCGTTATCAGCCTCGATCAGATCGAGAGCGAACTAATAAGCAGCTGATTATCAGAATATGTAAAATTTGCAACAGTAGCAGTTAGATAATATTAGACATTATTTACACATATAACAGCATCGTCTTTGATAAATATTATAACAGGTTTTGGCACATATACGAATCAACGATGGATGTGTGAATAGCATTACTAGTTTGTCTGCATAAGACGTATTATGAAAAGTTGGATCTAAAATGGTTGCTAGCTCAAATAGGTGTAATCTTAAGTCGTTGTACATACAACAGTCTAATAATTATCATATAAAGTTCGTCTTCCAAAATATTGCAAACGTCACATTTACGATCTTCAAGTTTTATATTTGCATATCTCCCAGTCTCGATTTTGATCGGTGCTACACTACAGCGAAATTTACAAAATGCAGAGCGGTGACACAAAAGAAAATAAGTTGACAATACTTTTCCTTGACAAATTCATTTTTAAAACAAACAATAAGTACGAAGTTTATTGTGGCCGCGTCCCGATACACTTTCTTTGCGATTAAGTGTCGCTGACCACTAATTAATAAATAACGCCATGTGTTTTTGCACTAGACTATCAACACATGAATGTACAGGAATAGAGACATCAATATTACAAAACCGATTCACGTTACAGGCAGATATTTTACTTTTAACTTTATACATCCATTTTTACATACTGAAGGAGCTTTAGCATACGCCAAAAGTGCAATACGTGTGTTTATTCTGCTAGACACCATAGTAGACAGGCGGGTCCAATACCTTGAAATAGCTTTCCATTGTCGAACTTTTGGAGGTAGAATGACAATACAATAATCAAATACCTTTCGTATTTTGGAAAAGCTTGGTCTACTTTTTGTAGTTTAATAAGCATATCTTACCATCGAAATTTCCCAGGCTCGGGCCAATGCCTGATTGGGTAGCACATACATGTAGCTCTAAAAATGCAATAGACAAATCTTTCCCAGCTTCCTTGCATTTCTTTAATAAGGTCTTTGCATTCTTAATACATGACTCACTTATACCATTTAATTAGGGGTAAAATGCTGATGATGTGATATGTTGAATGCCCCACTTAATTACAAAGTATTGGAACTGTTGAGATGTGTACTAACTAGCACCATCAGATACCAGTTTATCAGGAACACCATGCCTTGAAAACCAAGCTTTCATTTTCTTGATAAAAGTAAGACTGTTTGTGTTATTGAGCTTCAAATAAATTACTCAAGTGTCACAAACCAGGGGCGTAGCTTCCTATAGGCCGTGTAGGCCGCGGCCTACACATTTCCCCAGAAAGTCGAAAAAATAAAAATGCCAAAAATGCAATAAAAATCGGAGGTGAGGGGGGTAGGGGTAGATGGAACACCAGAAACAAGACTTGCCTAGAATAGACCGTGATTGATTTGTCGAAATTATGTCATGATATATATGGTCTACCAAATATACGCCAAAACGCACCTTTGCCATTCTAGGGTCAATTTTTTTTCTGGGGGAGCATGCCCCCATACCCCCCCTAGATATTGGCCTACACATTCATTTCATCCAAGCTACGCCCCTGCAAACTATCAAATATTATTATTATTTTGTCTACAGTGAAAACACCACTACCAATAACTTGCCAGGGGTATTGTGGAACTTCATGGGGAATTTTAATATTTGACCGTTGGTGTTCAGCACACGTTGAACAGTTACACTTTGATACTTTATCGGTAACATCCTTTTTATGTTTGGCCGCAACATGGCATCTTTGGCACGATGAAGACTACGCTTCTGTCCCGCTTGACCACTATGGTTAATACTAAGCATCATACGACTTAGTGACTTTCGGATGATAATCATATAACCTTTGTAGATAATAGTTTCCCAATAGTGAGTTCTTTCCCAGCATTCCAGTAATCGAGAAGATGTGGGTGGGAAGACTTGCGTTTGATAGGCCAACTAATTTAATTTTTAATTTAAGGAGTAAATTAATATTATAACAGGGTCCTTACGGCTTTGGGTCAAAACGTCCTACAAACCATTTTAACTGCCAGGGTAAGTAACTGCTGCATGACGTTCGATCAGAACGGTTTGTCTGGCCTTTCTACCAAACCTAGCACCGTGAGAATTACTAATCGTGAAATAAGAATGTAACCTTGACCTTCGACAGCTGGTCAAAATATTGAAAATATGGATTGTTTCGATTATTATTCCTTTAGAAAGATGTTAAATGGTGAGGTTTTACATTTGTCCGCTTCAATGAATATAATGAAGCCAGGCCTGTGCCCGAACTATCCGGGTTCTCTCCAAATTCATGAAATTTCAGGTTAATAACAAGTCACCTGTTAAGACTGAATCCACTGATGACTGAGCTAAAAGGAATTAGGAAATCCCCAGGGCATTTTCGTCGATATCGCTTAGTTGAAGTAGTTTTTCAATTAAATGTTGACATTAGATGGTACTAATCTTAAGGAGCATTGCTGTATGAGAATTTCGTCATTTGAAAGAAAATGTAAGCTAGCAGTAGGATACACTGGGTTTCTAATCTAAGTTCTAACTTGGTAACTGGTGTACTGCACAATATGTTATGTTGGCAATAAGGTTTATTCCAGCGTGGAGTATTTGGGTGCCCCCCTGTTCCTTTTTTACCTGATAAGGCGCGTTCCTGTCCCTTAATCCCACAACAATACTGTCGGTCAAAGGAAGAATAACTGTAAAGTGTCGGGTGGTATTCATGTTTCAGCCCAACCCACGGACGGATAACTAATGGTATAAAAACCTGGTTTAGCTTCTAATCTGCGGTCTCGCTTCACGGCAAATAATTCATGTCCAGCTAGCATGGCGGCGGAGAGTCGACAAGGCGGATTCCTGCTCTTTTCCCTGTCACATCACCCTCCTCTAGACGTCACAGGAAACGTCCCAGCAGGCATACTACATGGGCCCCATATGGGGAGTGCAACCAGGTTTCATTTGGGTCCCATATATGCACAATGTGGGTCCTATATGGGTAGCCCTTACGGGCACAATGCAGGCCTTACCTGGGCATCCCAGATTCGTTCTAAAGTGTGACGGAAGGATGACAAATAAGTGACGCATAAATGTCACCCTGCTACGCATGCAAAACAAAAACAAGCAGCAAAAAATGAAATTGACAGTTACCAAACGCTTCTTTGTCGCGAAATTATGTAACAAAGGCAAATCAACTTAAATATTGTCCAATGAAATAAATACCTTCATAAATACATGGGCATTAAGATCACACAATTCAGCACTATTTAAATAGCAGATCCTGGAATAATTTATGTAAACTTTTCCGTGTATAACACGTCAAAATGTAAAACAGGAAATAATTTGTTTACAATTCACTGTACATCTGCAAGCTCTAGTTTTGGCATAAAGAAAGAATCGTGCGCACATGTTTATTTTATACGCGGATCGAGAAATGGGCAGCCCAAAAGGGGCCCTTATGGGTAGAAAGGCATTTGCAAATACGCTTAAAATCTGTTATTTGTCAATTTGATCACTCGTTGGCAAGAAATAAACCTATCTAAAATGACTTGATATGATTTCATTTTCATCTCGACATTCCCTAGAACACACTATAACATATATATGGGAAACATATGGTCTCCATGTGGGTTTGCCCAGATATTGCCCAAATGGGACCCATAAGGACATGTTTGCTGGGATACAGCTAAAATCCGCACTATGTATGGCCAAAAGCCGTACCATACGGAACTCCGCGAGATACAACAACTGTAAAGGGGCCAAGTACTCCTCATATATTTACCCAAGTATCACAATTAAATATTCAAAAAATAACTTGGTGAATATAAAACACATGTACTATGTCGGGTTTTCGCACCAAAGTTAGGTTAAATTCTGGCTTAAAGTGTTTTATGAAAATGATCAAAACATATATTCAACTGTACACTAAAACTTTGTTGTCTTGAGGACTGATCAGGTGAAGTAAAATGCTCTGATATTGTGATAGAATTTCATAATTGTCCCCAAAAGTCATTACGATTGTCCAAAGGGAAAAGTTCAATGCCTCTTCCCAATGTCAATAAAATGGCCCTCAGTTTACCCCTTGGTTGCTTACTTTTTTTCGAGGAATTTCACTTTATCTGAAATGTTCATCAAAATATGTGATCCATGAAACTTCCATTCTGTTTCAGATCTGATGTGACAATTTCGAAATACTCACAATTATGTAACCATGGAAGTCAGTAATATGGAGATGTCATCTAAATCTTGGCACGACGGAGCTCTGCCGTCAGATTCTGACAACACGACAGCTACAAATACCTCATCTTCTAGTCTTCACACATTCCAGCTAAACACTACAGATGTGGGTTTACATCTACACAATAACACTACTGAGAATATGTCAACTCTTGTCAGTGAAGCTAACAGGCTTGGTACTACAGTAACCATAGCAATAGCCTTGGGATCAGCAGCATTTGTTATAATTATTGGTAATATATCAGACATTTTTGTGCATTTTGTAGTTTGTAGTCCTCGTATGATTGATTTATTTTGAAAATGATTTGCTTTTCTGAAAACCAGCATGCACCAGAATTTGTCAGGTGTTCCATTTGAACCCTGGAATTTCCAAAAAGCCACATTTTGACCCTTGGGATTCTGGCTGAAGGGTATTATTTTCTCTAAATTATAAGTAATTTGGCTATCAAATATGAAAATCTGGTAAAAAATTATCAAAATGACCTTTGAGTCAAACTTTGAGATTCTGCACCTGGTGGAACCCTTGCTTGAATTTTCCAAACGCTATTCTAGTTGATCAAAAGTAAGTAAAATATCATTTATTTAAAGTAAAATTTCTACGGTTATTCATTCATGTAATGTTGGCAAGCGAATTTAAGATGAATTTAGGACTGTTGAATCTGTTGTCTGTCCGTACTTATTTCTATTATTTCTTTCAGTAATAACTGTGGTTTGTCTGGTGAGGAAGAAATACAAAGAAAGAAAATCAAGAGCTTGGGTGGATAATCTAACACTTAGTTACATTGCCGACAGTAATGTTGATTTGACAAAGGTATGTTCCTACACAATAATAACTGTGAGATTTGGCTCGGAGCTTTGATCAGTACTGGTTATGTACATTAAATTATTGCACGTTCAGTTACTTCTATAAGTTTAAGTATATGTCTGAGTAATCTGGACTTCCAGTTGAAAAAGTCTGTCTGAAAATTTAGAATATCATTTGATCTTTATCAGGGGCCTTGTTCATTAACAATATAAGTCTGAAACTCGGACTTAGGCTTCAAAATGTTAAATGTTCTTCTAACTCCTATGTTGTTGTAACAATATAGATTTTAATAAAAAAAATTAAAAGTGTAGTGTGGTGTAGACTTAGGAACAGTCTGCATACTCAAAACTCCGTTTCACTTTATTCATTTCGTCAGGTGTGTACTTTTGTTGCATGTTTTATTTACATTTCAGAAATTGCAGAATAAAATCTGTAAACAATATAAACATTTTGACTGCTCATATCATTTCAGGATAATTATGATGAGATGATTTCGCTGGACAACGACAATTTTCTGAACAGCTTAGTGGACACACATTCATTTTCAGTTTATTCATCATCATCATCCAGCAATACCAGACAGTATACATACTCCTATTTCTGATCAACCTGAACACATCAGGATGTGAGCTGTGTTTTTGATTTACATTAATATGACGACTGAAGCAGAAATGTTGAGCTTTCATCGCTATTCTACTTTTGAATCATCCATTACTCTACTACTTTTGGACCATCCCTTGCTCTTCTACTTTTGGATCATCCCTTTTCGACAGAATCAACTAATTTAAAATGTCTCAGCTATGTAAATGAATGTTTCAAACTTTGCTCATTATCAGTTGATACAGTTTATGATACTATGAAAGACCAATAGTTTTTCCATCATACTCGCAATTGTTGATTCATTTGTATGAGTGTTACACGGGCTATGACACTTGATAAACATGCTTGTATATCATGTAAAATAAGATTAAGATTAATTTAACGCTGTTAAACTTTTTTCTTTTTCTAGACAGTGATAATCTCCTCCTGCATCTATGAATATTCATTGCACAAAATTTAGCATATTTGTAGATTTGACTGTTGCCCATTAATTGCTTGCTAGAAGACCCATACGCTAATTTGTGTTCGTGGATTTGAACATTTTACATTTAATTCCCATGAAATATGTAAAGAACTGCTTGTATTTCTTGCCGACATTTTTAGTTGCCCATTTTGTTTTCAAATCAACAGTTATAAGTAGGAAGAAACATTAACATACGATCATTGTCCTCTCACGTTGTTATACAAACACCAAACTGTTGTTTTATGATGAGTATCATGTACATAAGTGGTATGTGTGAACCACCCTGTATTGCACCTTCATGTTCTAATGAAGCACTGGTCGTAGTTACGTGCAATGTCTGTGTATATAAGGATTGTTGATGATATGAAATTTAATATCTAAGTGAGAAATTTAATTATGTAGCCGACTCCAAATTCTTGATGATTTCATAATATTTTTTGGTTACATGTGTGCAACATGACAACTTTTATGAACAACATATTGTCTTGTGCACACAATTCACTGAATAATTCATACATTTATCATGCAAAAATATACTGTCTCTTGTTAACAACAAAATTAACCAATGAAAACCCTTAAGTCATCATTTTTATGTATAAAGGATTTCATTGGTTTATTAACACTATGATATCGTCTGATGGTATTCATGCATCTCTTTTGAGACATTCCTCATCATGAACTGTATATAATTGTTTTTTTGTATTAATCGTTCTTAGAGTGTTCTATCAGACAGGGATATATTTGAACAGTGTATAGTTATATAATGTCTTGTGTACAGTTTTACATACTTCTCATGTATTGTTGCATGTCAGATATCACTTTTTACTTGTTCTTAGACTATTGTGCAACCTCTTTTGAGCAACAACATTTTAGAAATGCAAATTTGACAGTTGTTAAAAGGTTGTTTCTCAACGGAGGTTAAATTGGTGGTAAATTCTCACAACAGTGAAAATGGATATTGATTTTGAATATGAGAGGGCTGATGTTGAGAGGTTGCGCTGTATTATAAAAGGCATTTACGTAAGAAATTCTAAAATAAGTGGATTATGAGTTTCACTGAGGTTATTGGTGTTCAAGGTCAGTTCGAGTCGGTGCTCAATGTTTAATTATTTCTATGTTTTTGTTTTGAAAATTATTGGACTGGTTACTGGTACCCCAAATGTTACACCAATTTTCTTCATAAATATGGATGTATTGTTATCTTTTGCAGTTATTTACCAAAACCATTTCTGTAGCTTGTTTCCATCATATTTCAGGGTAGAAAGCATGGGAGATTGTCACAAGTTCACTCCCCTTCCATAGTTTATTAAGTACTATATACAGTAAAACCTCAATAATAAGACCACCCTTGGGACCCTTGAAAAATGGTCTTAATATTGAGGTGGTCTTAATAATGAGGTTGAATAAAGAGCAAAGCAGTGAAAATGGTGTTCTTAATTTTGAGTTGGTCTTATTATCGAGGTGGTCTTTAAGTGAGGTTTTACTGTACACATATACTAGAGAAAGGAATATAGAAGGGGAGAGAACTTGTGACAATCTTCTGTGATTGAAAGTAAAACCAGTGTATCTGCTTCTTTGTTTATTTGCACATAGACCAGTTTTGCTGGCACCTCTCGATTTCTCATTGATGTTTTTTACTTTCTTGTTGTGTTCTACTTTTGCCTTTTTTATGGGTCATTTGTACATAAGAATCTGATAATTATTTTCTTTTTATACTAATTAAACTCTTATTGGTTGAATTAGAAAAGTTGTAAACTGTTAAGAATCACACCAAATTATAGTCAGTGCCTGTTTATTCAAATGTGTCAGGTCTTAATTTTTATATTGAATATTGCATGGTTTTGAGTGTAATGTTATAATTTTGATGAGCGTATGTATACCGTATACTCGCGTTCATGTAGTTAAATGTGTCACAGAATCTTTACGTCTGGTGGGTAGAATCTCGGTGACTTACATCAATTTTGAAAACATTCCATTTTTACAAATTTCTGATTCTGTATGTAACCACAGGAGATTGTCCTGAGTTCTCTTCCTTTATCCCTTCGATGGTATATCTATATATAGCACTATATATATACAAGGAGAGAACTCGTGATAATCTCTTGTGTATGTAACTATAGTTACTGCTGCTTACCAGAACTGAGTTACAAAGTTGTGCACCAAACCTTTGATATTTGTTTTAGTTCATGTTAATATGTTTCGTTTACTTTCATTCCAGTTTTATTTTTTGACACTGGACATTTATTTAATGCACATTCCATTCTTTGGTTTTGTTTACGACTTTATAGTATGATATTATTGTGCTACTTCTGCAACCTTTGTATGTTAGCTACACTTGTAGTAGAAAAGGTTTTAATTTTATTTAGTTTTGCTGCAATTTATATGTATTTCTGACCTAGATTGTTTCTAAGACTGGTCTTCACTTCAAGCCTGTTCACACTGGTCCACAATATCAGCCTTTTGTCTGTTGTTCAGACTGGTTCATTATTCTGGATTTTAGCCTGTTCTGGCTTTTAAGCTTATTTAGATTGGTCCATAGTCACACCCTTTAATCTAACGTGACCAGTCTATTGATATGCAAACATTCTGGAAAGAGTCTAAGTGACGTGAGACATGGGGAAATCGGTTGCTCCTTACCCTTCCTAAACTGATGTGAACTCTCTTGGTGCTGATATTTTAATGCGTTATTTTTTCTGGAACATTTTTTTCCGATTTTTAGATTTATTGCATATATGATTTGCTCTTTTTTTCCATAAATTACTAGTCTATGTATGATGTTTGTTTTTATCATTATACATTCATACTCATGTTGAATCTCTCATCGGTTTAATGAGATCTGGTCATATATGTTTTGTTTGGTGTAACATTTTTATTGTGTTTTTGTTTCATTACATGCTTACATGTAAAAGCACACCTTTAGGGTTTGTGTTTTATTGTCATCAATGCGTTTTTGGATCACATGATTGTTTTATCATCAATGACATAAGGAATTATGAACATTTTTGTTGAAAATGATGGACCTTTATTATAACATTTGATTTTATGAGCATTTAATGAGCAGTTTTTCGTATACATGTATTTATTTGATAAACAAGAAATATCTTGAAAAAAGATGGTCGGCGCAATTTGAAGGTTAAGATTTGTTGTGCAACATAAAAAAATCCGAGATGTTACAATTGCTGGTCACTCCAGCATCGAAAAAAGGCCAATTAATATAGGTTAATTCTACCTTAATATGTTGAAGATTACAGATGGACCATTTTATTGTCCTGTGTTTGTTTTGTCAGTAAAGATACGTTTTAGAAGCAAAGTTTGGCCATAACAGTTTGATGAATTCAGATGTATGTCAGAGATTTGATTGTCTGCTGTAGAATGTATGATGAACTTTCTAGCTGTTTTGAGAGAATTATTTGTATACTGTTGTGGTTTATCCTTGGGTTTCCACAACAAAATTCCATATAGGATTGTTTCCATGTAATTTGTTGTCAAAGACGGAGAGATAAAGTTTTGATGTTATCCAACCGAAGCCCTGTGTAAGGTATGGGTAGGATTTTTTTTTATAAAACTTTGTAAAAATGTACACTACTGACACAGGACTACTAGAGCTATGGTGCATAGTTTATACATAGAAAAATGTAAAATAAAATCAGCATTCTGCTCCTGTAAAAATACTCTGAATATCGGTACCGCAAACAAATAATAGATATAGGTAGCTCGATGCGCCACAACTAGTGCTCTCTGTTATAGACAACACATTAACTCATATATATATAGATATATACGCAGGCAGTATATGTATTAATTTGTTGTATAATTTATTATCAAGAACATATCAGATTTCATTTATCGATCATTTTAATATAATTTGTTGTAGATCATGACATTCCCTTCAATGGAGTATGAAGGGATATACACAGGCATACAGGATAAACACCCGGGTTCAAATCCCGGTAGTGCCATTGACCGATTTTTCTTGTTCATCAAAACATGATTTTATAACTACATGTATTTACACATTTTTTAAGTGATTCCAATGACACTTCATACACATGATTGCAATGAAGTTTAGATGTTGGGGGCTAGGTATTGTCAGTTGATATGTATTGAGATATATGCGAAGGATAATCTTTTTGTATTGCAAGACGGATAATTTGACTTTTGAATGTTATACAATCATGCTTAAGGTTGTATTCATGATATCATTTAACAGAGTTTGAATAGACCCTTCATTTATATGTTCCCAAGTAGAGTGAAGCCGTATCCTGTCTGTCCATTAGATTCCCTAAATAAATCAAAGTACTAATCAGTACTAAGAGTCTAAAAGTTTTTCTTAACCATCTTTAGTCTATGAATGACTTTAATGCAATTCTTTACCTTAACCAATCGTAAACTCTTTTATATGCATCTTGTATTGACCCCAACAATAGTGGTTTTATCCCAATCTGACCTTTCTCAGTATTTGAAAATTTAAGGTGAAAAATAGGGGGTAGTGTTTAGTAAGAACTAGATTCACATGCAAAATGGGACCACATTTACCAGGTCCTTGGATTTTGACTCTGAAATTGCCAGCCTGATTATTTTAGTTTGACAAGAATGAACTAGTGAAACTTGAACCAGTAATGACCATAGAAATATTCTGCAATAGATTTCACTGTTTTCTATGAGTCAGCTACTTGTTACTTACAATGAGCAGAGTATGTTTATGTATTGTTAAGTTTGTAGTTGATATAGACAATGTTGTATTATTGACAGAGTGCTTATACCTGGCACTGGCGAATGTTATACCAAATCTGTACATACAGAGAGTGACTCTATCACTGGATATTGTTATGAGTTATCTCCCTTTATCCATTCTATAGTACATTTTATATAATGACTCAATCACTGGATATTGTCATGAGTTATCTCCCTTATCCATTGTATAGTATATGTTTATATGGTCATATACTGGATAAAGGGAGAGAACTCTGGAAGGGGTAAAGGGATAGAGCCTGTGACATGTACTCCTGTGCTATGTATATTTTTCATGCACCAGCTTGACAAGAATGACGATTGTCTGTTGAGATAGATATTAGATGTGAAGATTAATGAGTGGCATTTTTATGCTACCTTATGATAGTTAATCTGCTTGTTATCATATATACTGGTCAACTGAGCTAACCCTTCGTTTTTATCCTGATATAGTACTGGCAAGTTAGCACTTTTGACCAGTACAAGGGGTGTTCCAAAACTTTCTGGAAAAATGTCATATCTCCTTTAAATAATACATAAAGTATAGTTCATTTTTGTATAGACAGCTTGTAGTTTATTCATTGTTGGCTGTTGAACAGACATTTCACAGTATGCCATATAACATCTCAGGTTTAAGGTAGTGCTATGATAATCAATTGAAAGTAATAGCCACCTGTGTAAAGTTTACTATTTGTAAAGTTACGAAAATAGGGTGTAAAAGCCATCTCAGAATTAAGATCACGTCATTAATAAGAAGATATTTTCATGGTATTTTTTCATCTGTTTGAATTCAATAATTCGACCACCTTCCAATTAAGACCGGCTTACTTCAGAATCAATGGTTATCTTCGCATTGAGGTTGTTTAGCTTAATATAACTTGGTGTGTTTTTCCCCCGTGTACAGTTTCTGCTGAAATAACAATTTGTTATTTTTAAAAGAAATGATTTTATTGTAAATCATGAAATTTTAATTAGAAAATACAATGTGTATTGCAACATTCCATTTTTTGACCATTCCATTCGTAGATCTAAGACTCATAAAGCACCAAGTTATTCCAAAAGGATGCATTTTTGAAAATCTTTTATTGAATGTTTGTTGTGTTATGTGAATCTTAGACATTGAAAGGCTTATATGCAGGTCATCCTTAAACATGTATGTTTGTTGTTTCTCAGCGGAACATCTGAAATTGGACCAAGTGCAAAATGTCTTTGGATATTTTGTGCAGGAGCTTTTCGTGCCTGAAAATGGAAAACCATAAAAACTAGGTAACCCATCTCATAATCTACCCACCTTAAAAATTATTTTTTGAGGTAATGCAAAACAAAAGATTATGGATGGCATGACCATTGTTCAACAATTTGCCTGCATGAAAATTGTGGATGTATCATGTGATCAGATTCCAAAATTTTTTTACAGTTATAGGAAATAGTTGACAGTGGCTCACTGAATACTTTTGGTCAACATTTTATGAATTGGACAGAATATTTTTTATAAAAAAAAATTGTTTATAAAAGTGAACACAGTGTTGTCCTGTTAATTTTGATCAAAATACTGGTTCTGTGAATCTCCATAAATGAAGGCAAACATTTAAATTCTTTTAGAAACTTTGAAAATGATTGTTACATTGTTGATTCTGTTATTGGATTCCAAAATTGGTGCAATGTTTTTTCGTTAGTAGAATATATTTTATTTACATACTAGATTTATTGTATTGTTAAATATTAACAGAAGTTTTTCATAGAGATAATATTCAATATATTTCATTTTGTTTGTTGCATCCATTTTATCAGCCAATCATAGAGATAATATTCATTATATTTCATTTTAAATGTTGCATCCATTTTATCAGCCAATCAAACCTGTTGTTTATTATATAATTGTTTTTAATCATCCAATGAAAAATCATGTATAATGTTGATCGTTTCTTCATCAACCAATCACAATATGTTATTTGTTTGTTTGCTCACCCATTCATTTTTTTATCACAAGACTGGTTCTTTCACAGGTATTTTTGGTTATCATTATCATACCATCATTTGAGAAGTTTGCAAACCAGTCAACTTTTTTCAACAAGTTCATGTTGCACTAGATTCTAGTCAAGCACTGTTAACATTGTTGGCACTCATTCTGAATTATCTAGTCAGATTCAGTCATATATTGAAATTAACCAATAATTTCCATCAGCCAATGATAACCGGCTATTACATGTTTTATTAGCCAATCAGAAAAAAGATCTGTTTCTTTATCAAAGATGCAACAACCAATAACCACTAGTTATTTGTATTGACATGTGTCAGCCAATCAGAAAGATTCATATTTGTCACAGATTTTATATCAACCAAATAGAGAGAGTTATTTATACACGCTTAACCATTCAGACTCCTCCAATTTGAATTCAGATTTGAATCATGTATTTATACAAATGTACTTAGATTTTCTAATGCTATTAGAGACATTATGTGCACTGTTATTAATATCACATACAAATAGTGTATATACACAAGGTAATATCACATACAAATAGTGTATATACACAAGGTAATATCTCATACAAATAGTGTATATACACAAGGTAATATCACATACAAATAGTGTATACACAAGGTAATATCACATACAAATAGTGTATACACAAGGTAATATCACATACAAATAGTGTATATACACAATGTAATATCACATACAAATAGTGTATATACACAATGTATTATCAAATGATTGTGTGGCAGGTTTGAAGTAGTTTTTTCAACATTTTCTACAAATTATGTTTTCCAGTTTATTAGAGGTTGTTGATTTTACCAAAATTTTCAGTAATTTAGACTATTGCACATATTTATGAATGAATAGGTTCTTAGTCAAACTGTATTGGATAATATGAAGTGTGTGTAAGCCATTTGTGAATGGTACAGAGGATAACTAAAGATACTCTTTTTGTCATTGAAATTACAAAGTTTCATAGTTATATGTGCTATTGAAATTACTAAGCTTTTAAGGCCACTTATTGGGTTGAAAATGCAGTAGTACTTGTGTTTGTTCGTTTGACTGGTATATTATTGACTCATCTCATTCATGAGAACATTTTATAGACTCTCGTGTTGTCAAGCACCAAGATGGCCATAGTTTTTCACTTGTCACTTTCTTCACAGACAGCTTCTGATGTGCCATTTTGTGATTGAATAAAGTCAGTGTTCTGACTGATGTAATTGGTGCTCCGATTTAATGCTAGGCCATGCACCTATCAGTGTTCTGCTCCCATCCACGGGGAGGGGGGTATGGGTATACAGGAGACAGTAGATTGACCATTGAGACTGCCCTCACGTAAATTGACTTAGTAAGGAAGGGATTTGTAGGGTTGGACAGGGATGACAAGTTTACCCTTTTTTGGACAAAAATCGTGAAAATAAAGTTGTGATTTGGTCAGATTGGTGCAAAAAGGTTATTTCATTCAGATTATGTGGGGGGGGGGGGGTTCTATGGAATTTGAAGTGCTTCTTTCTTGTTGTCCATGATTATTCTCAACTTGCTGGAAATACTCTGACTATGGGGATTTTCACATAAACTCTTGCTTCAGAGATGGGATTTAGGCAACCAAATTTGCAACTTATCTCAATCCATTGATGGAACCAGCTGCCTCTTTGTATGGCAAACATTGATGTGAGCAGCATTTAAAACAATATATGTAACTGTCTCTGACCTTTTATTAAAGCTAACAGTAGACCTGATAACAGTTAGGAAAATATTGTTAATGTATAAGAAGTACACGTTTAATTGTTTTAAATTGTTATTGGATCTGTGTGTAAAGTTAGAATCTCAGTTTAGAAATGAACAAATATGTTTTTGCTATAGAAGTATGTGTAGTTATACTTATAACTTGAAATAATTATCCTGGGGGGGCATTATTTATTGAACAATGGGGGTGATTATGTTAATGCATTTTTCCTACATGCTGAAACAGTCCAATCTGTTGTATACTCATGTTTTATCTGTGTGCAGCTAAGGCTGTGTGGAAGTTTTAACTTGACATGTAATTGTTCTAAACGATCTAGGAATTTGCAAAGGCGTACATTTGATTCCAGGACGGAAGGAGGCCTTTATTACAAATATTACAGTATGGAGCTTCGTATTTTTCAGGGACTAGTTTTGGACTGAATCAGTATTTCTTAAGGGGTCTTGCATAATTGAAGGAAAACTGTTGTGCATAATGGATTGTGTTTTGAGAATATTATTCTGTATAAAGGAAAAAAGTAATATATATAAAATAAATTATCATTTGGTGAATCTTCATCTTAGGAAATTTGTATAGTTATAAGCACAGGAGATTGTCACGAGTTCTCTCCCTTTATCCCTTCTAGAGTTATCTCCCTTAATCCCTTCTATTGTATATACATGTATATATAGAACTTTATATTACATGTATATACATATATATATACTATAGCAATTATTAAGGAAGAGTACTCTATAAGGGATAAAGGGAGAGAACTCGTGAAATCAACTGTGGTTTTAAGTCATGCAATGGTTATGATTGTACTTTTCTATACTTTATGTGAATTGCATTTGATTTTTGTGGTTCATCCTGAAAAATCTGTCTGCGGTTAATCGACTATCCCAACACAGTTTGCGCTAACTCAACGTTTTTCTTACTCTTCTGTTCAGGATTTTAATGTCTGAAAATCTTAAAAGATTCCAAAATAAATCTAAATAGACCATTTATTGTTGATTTAGCGCTAACTAAGTGTTTAGATGGTCCTTGGTGCCCCTAATCTGAAATTTTCGAGAAACCTTTTTTTCTTCTTATTTGCACATAGATTATATACATACGGTAATATATACGGTATATGTTAATATTGATAATTTTTATTGTTGTTAAAATCTGTACATTGTTTACACAGAGTTTATACTTGGAAAAGGGTCATAAGTCAATTAAATATATGAAACATTAAAATATTGAGTTGTCCTTCTTTCCCTATTCCCATTATTGCCCATTTGGATTTTGTGCACACTTCTACTTGAATGATTCAGTAATTCCTTGTGGTAGTGAAAAAATGGGGATCAGTGGGTGACGTGTCTTATTCAAGATATGGAGAAAGTAATTTTTTTCCTTGAATAAAAACATTATCAGACCTGGTAATAGATTTATGTTTTAAATAAAAGTAAGACAAATAAATGTATATGTAAGTACATGTAAAAAGTAACAATTTGTAAACATATATTTAATATTATATATGTCTAATTGAAATCTCAAAAGTTATGCGAGTCATTTCCTTGCCTTTATGCATCATTAAATCATGGTCCAACCTTTAAAACTAAGACTGGATACCAGAAGCAAAACTCGAGTTCCTTATTGGTTGTTTCCGAGTTCAGTCTTAAACTTGACCAATGGTATGGCTTCATTCTTAGACTGATCTCCAATCTCGGCTTTACAACTACCAATCCATATCTACTTATCATTTTGATGATTTTATGACAATGTTGACCGTTTTCATGAGGCTGGCTGGAACCCTTCTATGTACAGTAAAACCTCACACAAGGACTACCTCAGTATTACGACCACTTCAATAAGAAGACCAGTTTTCAAGGGTCCCAATGGTGGTCTTATTACTGAGGTTTTACTGTACTCAAGTGTAATAAATCAGTCTGGAATCAATCTGGATATTGATATACAAAGACTGGTTCCTTAAAAAGTTTGGTTTCAAGTTGGTCAGACTGTGTTAACTGTTTACATGCAACACTAATGGAAGAAATCTTGTGTTTCTGTCAACCCATCTGACTATAATGTGCAACCATGGAAGAAATCTTGTGTTTCTGTCAACCCATCTGACTATAATGTGCAGCCATGGAAGAAATCTTGTGTTTCTGTCAACCCATCTGACTATAATGTGCAACCATGGAAGAAATCTTGTGTTTCTGTCAACCCATCTGACTATAATGTGCAACCATGGAAGAAATCTTGTGTTTCTGTCAACCCATCTGACTATAATGTGCAACCATGGAAGAAATCTTGTGTTTCTGTCAACCCATCTGACTATAATGTGCAACCATGGAAGAAATCTTGTGTTTCTGTCAACCCATCTGACTATGGGATTTACAACCTCTTCTGAAAGTGACGACATTTCAAGAGATGGAACATGTGATGTTTCTATTTTCAACCAGGAAACAATATTTACTCCATATGGTCACTTTGTTTACGTATTGCCATACGGGGCTTACTTAATGTCAGTACATGGTGACGTCACATGTGACGTTTTCTGGAAATGACGTCACTTAAAGAAGAGGTTGGAAATTGTGCAGCGGTGCTCGTATGTATAATATCACAAAAATCTATAAAGTTTATCAATGATATTGATAATGTTTGAATTTCTGTAACCACCATTATAAAATTGTATTCAGTATTTTAAAAGCAATATGGTAAGTAAGATAATATAAATAAATATATGATAATGAATTTAATCATTGTGTGATAGTGATAACAACAAACTGACTTGGTCATAGACCCTGGAATAAGTCTGTAGAAGCTGTGTAATACTGTGTAATACATGGTCAAGTAAAGTGAATTCATGAAACCAAAGGTCAGGACTTCCAGGACTGGGCTTGCTGTACAACATTGTGACTGGAATTGTGACATTTTCTGTATCATAATCAATTGAGTCTGAGTACAAAGCTAAGGTGTAAAAAAACATGTTTGTTTCAGGTTTCCCGACTTAACCTATTTTCTTGCCCCGACCCTAGAACATTTTTTGCGTGTTAATATTTTTTTCTTTTTGGTAAAATTTCTTCTTTTAGGTAAAATTTCTTTGAGTGAATTTTTCTTTAGGTTCATATTCCTGTCCAGTTATTAGATGCTTTATGAGCATTCCATCTATAGAGCATTATACTGACAATGCAGTGTTGTATAGTATATCTGTGTGAAGTCATTTACCACAAATCTTCTGACATTTACGACTAGGACTATGTAAAGCAGTTTTGTCTCTGTTCCATTAACATGCTTGAGTTTCTGGCTAGATAAATATTCATACTTCCTTTCATTTAAAATTTGAATGAGCTTTGATAACTCTTGAGGACACTATAGTTGGTAACTGGCCGAATCTGACAGCACCTTTGACAACAGCCATGCCTGGATCACTTGGAATAGTTATTGTCTTATCTTTGATTTTGTTGTTAAGCTCATCGTGAACAAATTTACTTTCACTAAACCCTCCGACAACTAGAATGTTCTCAACTTTTTGCAAATCAGGCCTTGTAAGGATAGTTTTTACATATTCTATCATCTGTGATATTGGCTCCAGGAACCACTCGGCAATGATAGAAGAATCGACAAAAATCTCGTCATCTTTGAATTCCACCAGACCATCTAGTCCAGACTCAGAGACAAGTTTTCTCACGTCAGTGCCACCACATTCTGCTAACATTTGAAGCAACGTCTTTGACACATTGAAAGCAACCAAACCTGTAGTATCAGCGGAGAATGACCTTTTTCGCATCTCAAATTTTCGCAACATGTCAAAATATTCAGACATATGTTCATCCCTGAACTTGTTCATAATGGAATCACCTAGCAACTGTGTCAGCCATTTTATGTAATTGTTATCTACAGCATTCCCTCCCCAAGGTCCACCACCAGCTTTGTACAATTCCTTGAAAGTATGATCTTCCTTCTTCTCGTTCACATATATGTCTGCTGTCCCTCCTGAAATATACTCAAGTCAGTTAAAACTTATCTAGGGCAGTGAATCAAGTTAAGATAACTTACATAGTTCTCAGTGACAGCTTCCTAGGTTACCAAGCAGTACTTGCGCCTAATGCACGGATTGCCAGTTAGCGGTAAAACCTTGCCGAAATTAATACCAATATGCCTGTTTATTGTGACACCAAATGCTCAATGATATTTTCTTTGATGTATTATGTCCGTGTCATTCAAAATTAAATTCCATCATATGTATAACACTCACAAACATGTTGTCCTGTAAACATTCTTCAAAATCGTCTAACTTGGCAAAACTGTCGATTACTTTTTTACAATTAATTGTACTTCACAATAAAATACTTTTAAGGTATTCAAATTATGATGAAATAGGATTGGTTTGAAATGATCCTTAAAAATCTTAATACAATCATTGTCATCAGAGAGCAATAAAACAATAACAGTCAATACTCATTGAATGGTTGGTTAGATATAAAATCATGACCTAAATGGCTATCATTGAATGGTAAGGAATAATATGTATCATTCTCCATCACGGTTATGCTGCATATTGCTTCGAGTCACATGATCAGTCACACATACATTCAGTCCTTACCTCCTAAATCAATCACCATAAATGGCATGCCAGTAAAATGCTCAACTTTTCCTATAGATTGTATAATGCTCAGACACCAGATTGAAGCCGCTTCTGGTTCCAAGCACAACTTGAGTTGTCTGTCCTCTAAACCAGCCTAGAAAAAAATAAATGTATACAGAATAATCACAGATATCAAAGATAAATGTATACAGAATAATCACAGATATCAAAGATAAATGTATACAGAATAATCACAGATATCAAAGATAAATGTATACAGAATAATCACAGATATCAAAGATAAATGTATACAGAATAATCACAGATATCAAAGATAAATGTATACAGAATAATCACAGATATCAAAGATAAATGTATACAGAATAATCACAGATATCAAAGATAAATGTATACAGAATAATCACAGATATCAAAGATAAATGTATACAGAATAATCACAGATATCAAAGATAAATGTATACAGAATAATCACAGATATCAAAGATAAATGTATACAGAATAATCACAGATATCAAAGGCTTGAAGAAAATCTGTTGTAACTGCTTCTTTACCTGAACTGACTTACAACTGTTGTGCACAAATCTTTGAACTATAATGTATATTTTCAGATAGACAGCATATATCCCTTCAGTAAATGGACCACAGGAGATTGCCATAAGTTCTAAGTTCTCTCCCTTTATCCATTTCAAGAGTTCTCTCCCTTTATCCCTTCTACAGTATATTTATATACATACATAAAGAAGGGATAAAGGGAGATAACTCTTGAAGGGATAAAGGGAGAGAACTTGTGAAAATCTCCTACGGTTTGGTGACTTAAGTCTCAGAATGCAACTTCACCTTTGGAAAGTTTAAGACTAAGAGCAATAGATGCTTCAGTTTGGATACACTCCAATCTTTTTATCATCCCGTCCATCAGGGGCAGCCATTTTCATTCATAAGCCCCACCTTCCATGTGCTACTTTTTCTCACTTATTCTGACTCTTATGCTAATATTCATGCAACAACTTACTCAAAGTTTTTTTAAGCCAGGTCATAACATGCTTTACAGCTTATAAGGGCATTCTACATCATGTATTAAGGTGGAAACAGTTCACAAAACAGGACCACCAACGCTAGAACGGCCACTTTCACAAAACAGGGCCTCGTGCACTAGAAAGGCCCCTCTAACCGTACAAGAACGGCCACATTAACCAAACTGGGCCTCCCACACTAAAGAACAAATGCCACTTTCACAAAACAGGGCCTCGTGCACTAGAAAGGCCCCTCTAACCGTACTAGAATGGCCACATTAACCAAACTGGGCCTCCCACACTAAAGAACAAATGCCACTTTCACAAAATAGGGCCTCTTGCACTAGAAAGGCCACTCTATCCGTACTAGAACGGCCACATTAACCAAACTGGGCCTCCCACACTAAAGAACAAATGCCACTTTCACAAAACAGGGCCTCGTGCACTAGAAAGGCCACTCTTACCGTACTAGAACGGCCACATTAACCAAACTGGGCCTCCCACACTAAAGAACAAATGCCACTTTCACAAAACAGGGCCTCGTGCACTAGAAAGGCCACTCTTACCGTACTAGAACGGTCACATTAGCCAAACTGGGCCTCCCACACTAAAGAAGAAAGACCACGTTCACATAGCAGGGCCTCTCCACACATATATTATGAAATGAACAAATATAAGTAAATACAACCAACAAAATACCTCCACTGCAGCTTCTCGCATGAAATATTTGGAATCCTTGCTCCATATTGCTGGAACTGTAAGTATATATTTAATATCACTTTCACGTAGAAAGGTGCTGATTGCTGGTTGCTGAAACACGTTCTCAATAAAATGCTTCTTCAAGTATCGTATGGCCATGGTGAATATACTAATGGCTGGTTTGGATACGCCATTGATGTCAGTCACTGTTGTTTTTCTATTTAAGTGCTACAAAAGATAAGATGCAAATCAGTGATTTTGTTTTAATTAAATTTATTGCCTGTGCCTTCTCAATTGGGAAAATATGCGCGACAAGATAAATGTTTTAATTTCCTGCTTTTGCCGAATGTATTATTACTTTTCCCTTTTCATCGCAAGGTGCTCTTTTCAGGATGGTAAAAAAGTCAGTAAAAAAAAAAGCCATAACAGCCGAAATTCTGCAGTAAAATTGAACAAAAAAAATCACTGTATGTAAAAGATCAAACTATGTTAAAACTACTTATATGCCACGATAGTTACCTATGCAATGTCAGTGCACCAATGTGACCTGCCACATTCTAAATCCTCAATGTGTATCATATGTAGTTAACAGCATTCTGTTTTTAGGTATCATATTTTGATTAAAAAACCTCTAATCTTGTATAATAGCATATCCTGTTTGATGGCATTAATCAGTCATCATTTAGCATTCAACCAATAGATTTTGGAATGCACCAGTAACTGTTAACATTCAAAATATAATAATTTACATTGCGCATACTTCTGCCACCAGCTAACAACTTAATTAACTAGATACTTATGCGGTTATCATGCTAAAGAAACTAGATAACTACTTTATTAACTAGATAATTATGTGGTAACTAGATTTATGTATTGTGATAAATTTTCATACCAGATAAATATCTTAACACAAAAAATTGTCTGATAGTGCCCACAACTGCCACCACATACCCACTTAAACCCAGACAATCTATTTTAGATAAGTGTTAAGTAGTTAACACGATAAATATCTAGTTAACTAAGTGGTTAAAGAGTTAAGTATCTAGTTAACAACATAAATATCTAGTTAACTAAATATCTAGTTAACTAAATATCTAGACACTTAACTTGTTAACCACTCTTCATTAACTAGAAAATTATGTAGTTAACTAGATCCTTATCGCGTTAACTACTTAACAGTTATCTAAAAATTATGTAGCTAATGCATAACCTATCTAGTTACCTAAATAATTGACAAGATATTAATGTAGTTTACTAGATACTTTACTTGTTAACCACTTATCTAACTTGATATTTATGTAGTTAACTAGATACTTAAATTTTCTGGGTAGGGTTATACCAATATTTTAATGATTGCCTTATTATGGTTTAAGTACACAGACTTGACATTTTGTATTAAGTATATAATATATTTGTACCACAGTGTTATGCAACAACATTTTAAACCGTCGAAAGAGTAGCCATCCATGATGTTCGTCTGAAGCAGCAAGACTGGCGTACTTGTTTTCAGCTTCGTAACCGAAAGAATGAAATTCTCCGTTAGGCTGGATAAGAAGGCATGTTGGCGCTTTCATTGTGACCAGGCCATCAGATCCATCACTCCATCCCGAGTTTGTGGAAATATTCAGCGGATAGTCTCGGAATGAAAAAGCATATCCACTGTAGGTTGTCCCAAAATCAAATGCAACCACCAGCATGAAGTCTGGATTTTTAGTAGCCATACTATGCCCTTAAATAAAAGAAAATACTAATAAACACAATTTTAGAATTAACAATTAATCAATACCATATTGAAATCTTACTGCTACAATGACTTGGGCCACATATATAATACATGGCATATGATGTTCAGAAACCAATAAAATTGAATGTTTCCTCCTCAGGTGCCTTATGTTTTATGGATTGTTGTTATCGGAGGTGTGGGGAGGCACTGTCTTATGTATGTGGCGTTCCCTGTACATAGCTACTAATTCTCTCTTTTTTTCCAATTAGTGAGTTGGCTAGATTGTGTAAATCATTGTGTATACATGTATAACAATTTTGTACAATAACAAAACAGTTTTGGTTATCGAATTAAAGTAGATTTTATCAATTTCTATTCATTAACGCTTAGGACCTGATAATAATTATATCAACATTCAGAATATTAATTACATCGATCAATTTTTTTATTATTAATAAACATTTTCAGTTCTTTGATAAAAAACACAATCTACAAAAATCTGTCTCACCATTTGGATCATGTCTTATAAATCAAAATCAGTATCCGTTTAAATTCTTAATGTGGGAGAAATGTGTTCATGAATATTGAATTTGGAAATTATAGAATCAATTTTGGAAACTTGTCATAAAAAACAACATTTTATTTCTACTTTCACTTTCACTTTGACTACACCTCAAAGCGCTGAAGACAGACATGCAATCTAAAAATGCATGCAGGCAAACGATTACACCAAAACAGAATTATAACAAACAACTTTATCATAATAAACACAGAAAAGGGTCAACAATTAGGACACAACTACGAAAAACGATCGAAATGGGGTATATGAAATGTACTCACAAAGTGGTGTCTGTAGCAGTGTTCCCCTGGAAATGTGAAACAATTCTGAATTAATATATTTCTTTAATCGATAATAAAGTTAGATGATTCATTCATCAGTCCACACACTAGTGAGTAAATGCAGACCGATTCGTAGATAAGCGCCCGTGAGTCAGACTCATCATATCGTTAATATAGTCTGGTACCCAGCGTACTCTGCACATAATGTAATGACAAGGGCAGGTAATCCAGGCTAATCGTTAATATAGTTCGTCTTAAGTCCGGTTTTACGAGATTTTTGTTTCAACTCCGGAAACTAACGAAGTTAAACGACGGGGGAGGTAAACGGTTGACCAAGACATTGCGGTTTGTGTATTGCGCAACTGGCGAACATTCGAGAAGGCAGTCACACCTAAGGATTCCGAAATGTGGTACTAAAAATAGATATTATTTCACTAACCAACCAATTGCTTGCCATCATTTAGTCACGAGATGTTCATGCATAATCATCAAAACAATAACAAAGAAATGGACAGAAATTATGACATAAATTTCGCCGTTTTATTTAACCTATGAGTAATTTGGAGGAAAGAAACGAACGACTGCAGATTGTGGAGACTTCAGAAAGTACAGAGGTTAAGGTAAGTTTCAATTTTATTCCTCTGAATAGTAAATAACGGACATAATTAACACGGATGTCGGATAACTAGGGCACGGACTTTCTCATACTCACAGGACTTCGATCACATATCTGAAACGTTCGCGTACGTTCTGAATTATACGTCGTTACAGAGTTATGTCATTTGTGGAATTTCATTTACCTTACAGACTGCTATTCTGATTTGTGATGGGACGAACTCACGCGTCAATTAGTATTCAATTATTTGGTTAGATTTGTTTAGAATCTTCAGAACACGTTGCATGACGGACCCTTGGCCTTGCATCACAGGAACTTGACTAATGTCTATATATGTGTGTATATATATGTATATAAAAGACTACATATAGACATTAGTCAAGTACCTGTGCCTTGCATGATACTTTCAAGTATTGTGTACATATAAGAAATGTTATGATTAAAACAGCTATAGGAACTATCACAACTGATCATAGTCGACATTACATAATTATTACTGGAGAAGTTTCAAGTCTTCTATTACAACGGACATATATTTCCGTGCTAATATTACTAACTGATTCTACTGTCACATGTAAATTTTTGGTCGGTAAATTGCTTGAAACCCTCTTTAGTTTCGTTAGTATTGACACAATATTTGTCTATGTCGTGAATGGACAGTTTATAATTTCGACCTTTAAATATTACATACATTTAAGTCATTTAATTGTACTTATGCTAAATATTTAAGTAGATAATGTTACATCAGGTTCTGTAAGTAGCTGAAGTACAGATCTACCATTCATAATACACCGTGCAGTACCACGGTTTATATGTGGACCCATGGTACTACATTATAGAATATATATAGGCTGAAATGAAGTGTACAATTTTTTATAATTTTGTTCCGTTATATAATGGAAATTGGAATTAGCTGAAGTAGTCACTTTACTGATACACATTTAATTGATCAATTTAGTGGTTTAAGCACAGGTCTATTGATGTTTTGCCTGAGCAGGGCAGGCTTACCTGAATTAGGGTATTGGAGTCTAGATAATTTCTCTTTCTTGGGTCTAAATTAAAGTATTTTGTCTAAATCCCCACAATGGGAGATGCTTATCCCCCACCTCCTGGATATACTAAAATCCAGTCAAAGACTGTTTCCCAGGACCAATAATCATTCCCTCCTGTCGGGAATCTTCTGCTTAAATTATTTCAAGCATTCACATAATGTTCAGTGCCATCCGAAGTAGCAAAATAATGTTCTCTCGATTTGTTTAGAATGCTGTCACTCTAGGGAAAAGTGTGTCTAAGTTATTATGATCAAGCGATCGAAATCAGTGTGGTTCCATATTATATACACTATCAAACTCTAGATAGTCTATTCCTGTACCGACTCAGTTATACATCCATGTATCTAGTCTTTTCCTGTACCGACTCAGTTATACATCCATGTATCTAGTCTATTCCTGTACCGACTCAGTTATACATCCATGTATCTAGTCTATTCCTGTACCGACTCAGTTATACATCCATGTATCTAGTCTATTCCTGTACCCACTCAGTTATACATCCATGTATCTAGGCTATTCCTGTACCGACTCGGTTATACATCCATGTATCTAGTCTATTCCTGTACCGACTCAGTTATACATCCATGTATCTAGTCTATTCCTGTACCCACTCAGTTATACATCCATGTATCTAGTCTATTCCTGTACCGACTCGGTTATACATCCATGTATCTAGTCTATTCCTGTACCGACACGGTTATACATCCATGTATCTATTCTATTCCTGTACCCACTCAGTTATACATCCATGTATCTAGTCTATTCCTGTACCCACTCAGTTATACATCCATGTATCTAGTCTAATCCTGTACCGACTCAGTTATACATCCATGTATCTAGTCTAATCCTGTACCGACTCAGTTATACATCCATGTATCTAGTCTATTCCTGTACCGACTCAGTTATACATCCATGTATCTAGTCTATTCCTGTACCCACTCAGTTATACATCCATGTATCTAGTCTATTCCTGTACCGACTCAGTTATACATCCATGTATCTAGTCTAATCCTGTACCGACTCAGTTATACATCCATGTATCTAGTCTATTCCTGTACCGACTCAGTTATACATCCATGTATCTAGTCTATTCCTGTACCGACTCAGTTATACATCCATGTATCTATTCTATTCCTGTACCGACTCAGTTATACATCCATGTATCTAGTCTATTCCTGTACCGACTCAGTTATACATCCATGTATCTAGTCTATTCCTGTACCGACTCAGTTATACATCCATGTATCTATTCTATTCCTGTACCGACTCAGTTATACATCCATGTATCTATTCTATTCCTGTACCGACTCAGTTATACATCCATGTATCTAGTCTATTCCTGTACCGACTCAGTTATACATCCATGTATCTATTCTATTCCTGTACCGACTCAGTTACACATCCATGTATCTATTCTATTCCTGTACCGACTCAGTTATACATCCATGTATCTATTCTATTCCTGTACCGACTCAGTTACACATCCATGTATCTAGTCTATTCCTGTACCGACTCAGTTATACATCCATGTATCTATTCTATTCCTGTACCGACTCAGTTACACATCCATGTATCTAGTCTATTCCTGTACCGACTCAGTTATACATCCATGTATCTAGTCTATTCCTGTACCGACTCAGTTACACATCCATGTATCTAGTCTATTCCTGTACCGACTCAGTTACACATCCATGTATCTATTCTTTTCCTGTACCGACTCAGTTATACATCCATGTATCTAGTCTATTCCTGTACCGACTCAGTTATACATCCATGTATCTATTCTATTCCTGTACCGACTCAGTTATACATCCATGTATCTAGTCTATTCCTGTACCGACTCGGTTATACATCCATGTATCTAGTCTATTCCTGTACCGACTCAGTTATACATCCATGTATCTAGTCTATTCCTGTACCGACTCAGTTATACATCCATGTATCTAGTCTATTCCTGTACCGACTCAGTTACACATCCATGTATCTAGTCTATTCCTGTACCGACTCAGTTATACATCCATGTATCTAGTCTATTCCTGTACCGACTCAGTTATACATCCATGTATCTAGTCTATTCCTGTACCGACTCAGTTATACATCCATGTATCTAGTCTATTCCTGTACCGACTCAGTTATACATCCATGTATCTAGTCTATTCCTGTACCCACTCAGTTATACATCCATGTATCTAGTCTATTCCTGTACCGACTCAGTTATACATCCATGTATCTAGTCTATTCCTGTACCGACTCAGTTATACATCCATGTATCTAGTCTATTCCTGTACCCACTCGGTTATACATCTGTATCTAATGTCTACCAAAGCTTCAGTAGCTTTTAAATCTTTTGGACTTGGAGTACATGAAACCTCAATAAATTTCAATAATAAGTTCCACCTTTGGAACCCTACAAAAGTGGTCTTAATATGGAGGGTTTTTTTTTAGTTAGGTTTTACTGTATCAATTGCTTCAGAATGGATATTGATTAGAGATTTGCTTGGGAGAGTTATGATTTGTTCAGCTTTAGCTGGTCGATATTGTATGAAATTTTCCAATAATATGCACCGCTAGTTCTGAAGTTAAATTAATATGTAATTTTCAATTTCAAATGTAAATGTTATATTAAAACTTCTTTATTTTTACAAAGACATGAATATGTGCTGAATGATTTGTAGATGCTTGAATCCTGTATGATTATTGTCATATCTTGTAGGAAGCGGAGCCGTCAGCTAGCGGCATGTCAGGAGAGCGTCCCCAGAAACGTTCTGGGCGTCGGGCAGGACGTCGAAGTGTAAAAATGGATGTTCGTGCAAAGCTGGAAAGAAGTCGACAAAGTGCTCGTGAATGTCGGGCGAGAAAGAAACTTCGATACCAGTACTTGGAAGATTTAGTTGCCAATAGAGAAAAGGCAGTGTTTGCTCTCAGAGATGAACTTGAAATGGTAATTTTTGTGTGTATAATAACAGCTTTAAAATGTTACATTAATCCTTTTGTATGCTTTAATTACCTAAACTTGTGGGCCAATTTTAAAAGTAGCTTGTTATTTAGTTTGTATTCATGTGATGCAGCATAACAGTCAATTGTATTTGTTTGGTGAGTATTTTTGTTGCCTTGATTCTCAAATATCTATTTGCCCATAAGTAATTAAAGGCCTGATTAGGGTCATTACCATCAGTTTAAAATGAAACATGTAAAGTTTCAACTTTTAAATCTGAATATAAATCTGTTATTTCAGCGTTGAAATCGTCAGCATGCCTACTGGGTTTATAATTATCGCGACTTTTCGGGACTTTTCGCTTTAGATTTAGTATTAGATCTCCATGCTAATACAGGGGACCTAAACCTTTCATCTTTGTTGTTATATAAATCATTATAAATCAATGTCATGATTTAATACTCATTCTGAAGCTGACTGAATGATCTGCATATTTCCTATCAGCCACTTGACCATTTCCTAGTATACTAGCGACATTTTGGCCATTTACGAAAATTAACTTTGAGTACAGAAATCAAACTCAAGGTAAAAATCAAAGGTCAAGGATTTAGAGAGTCACGTTCTGGGAAATAGATATACATGTATTGTGCTTTTCATCTGCTTATTCATTTTCTAACTCACTTCTAACATACAATATGGTGAGTATTTTTAACATAAATCCCATTACTAACAAACTCTTCAATGTGAGTAATGAGCTGTAACTATTTTCCTCTGCCAGATTTTACCTCGGAGAGCAATAGCTTAGGCACAAATTTGGGTATTAACCCAAAATACTGTAGGTCACTTATTATTCACAACTTATTATTGCTAAATATCACTAATTCATTTCAATGCAACTTCAAACTTCTTGTGAATATTAAGTTCAAGGTGGCATTAGAATACTTGGCATAACCCTTATTGTGTGTATGAAAATATACATGTACATTTTGTTTTTTCATTGCAAATTAATGATTTCGCAAAGTAATTGTAAACGAAAACATTGGATTTCTTGAAATAAGGTACTTGTGAATTCAAAGTGATCTACAGTATATGATAATGAAACGCAAGTTATCATATTCACGCTATTGGTCGTTATACTCGTTGACCAATCAGATTTGGTTGGTCCTATTTAAATGTTATCATGGTTCATTTTTATAGTACAAAGAATGGTGTTCACAACTTGATATTGGCCTTATGCCTCTAACATTGCTTAAGATAACAGAAGAAATTGACAAATCTGACACAGCCAATCAGAATGAAGACAAACTTCAAGAATCAACCAATCAGACATCATCGTCCAATCAGGATCTGGTTTCCAAGGGACACAACTCTAGCTCTGCATTTAAGAGGGGAAACAACTCTGACACTAATAGTAGTGTAATAGATGGGGATGATAGTGATGATGACTGTTATATAGAGGTTCATGATGCAGCTGGTTCCAGTGCTGATGGTAATTCGTGGGACTTTGTTGTTGATGATGGTTACGTGAAAGTGGTACCAACCACTAAATATTCCAGAACTACAGACATTAATACTTTACCTACAATATTGGAAGATAAGGAATGTTAAAAGTGTCATTTTTGGAACAATTTGTTGTTATAACCATGCTTTTGGAAAAAGTTGCAGTCTTTAAAAGAAATTTGGTCACAAACAGGAGTCCTGGTGAAAATAGGATTCCAAAAGCGTTATTAGGAGTCTAGTGAGAACCCTGTCACTTATTCTTCTCCATGAGGGAAATGTTTGGCTAAAATGTTATACATTTATATTGGATTATTACGATCTGATTTTCTTTACTCGATGTGTATGGTTATTTTTACAAACTCATACTGGTAATAATTGTGGATATACTTGTACTTTATCATGAGTTTATGATGGAATATTAGAATTTATATTATTTTATGGGGTTACCTATTTCAATTGATGAAGAAAGTTTTTTAAAACCAACAAATAGAATTTTATACTGAGGTTCAATAATAAATTTGAAATAAAAACTAAAATTGGAAAGAGTGGATTTATATATGCATTTTATTGTGCTAGGTATTTAACAGTTCATAGGGCATTATACTATGTGATTGATCAAAGTTCTGGTCTGTCACATGTGAAAATAATAATATGATGATATTTTAGTTGTGACATTTGCTTTAAGTACATTCTTAGTGACGAGTGTGACTATAAGCGTTATAATAACTGAGACGAAAAATTTGATGCTTTGTGTCTGTGAAACTTTAGTGAAAGCTAGATAATTTAGGGGTAAGTGCTCCTGAACAAAGACAATTTGGATGTGGATATTTTTTGGCATTTGTGTGTATTCAAGAAAATTACCTCTGCATAATTACAGAGCCTGTGTAATTCTTCAATGAGGATTTTATTTTCACAAGAAAGGATTGAGTAAATAGAGATACAGATGGATAAACCATTGAAATTAATTATACCGGTATCTAGCTACCAACATTTTAAAACTAGCACCATCCTAGTTATTTACCAGTATAATGACTTAATATCTACAGAAACGAAAGTGTGACAACCAACACGTGAAAAATGCTGCGACTCAACTGATTGTTTAAGGTTCATCGATCTTTAAGCCATATTACAGTATTAAAATTAAAAAAAAGGATGGCCTTATTTTAAAGAAACTTTGCACACCCTAAGTTATGTATTGACTCATTCAAAATCTGTTATCATGTTTATAAATAATATGTTATAGTTTGTGTACTTACCACTTATACTCGTACCCTGGATGTTTCTATATGTGCTTTATTTATATGCTTATCATTTTGATATATGATATGTATTTTGTATGTGATGTTTATTTGTGAATGGTAAAATATACTTAATGCCTTAAAAAACGCAACCAAAACTTGTGCATATAGATAAAGTGACATTACAAAGGCAATAATATTCTTTATTTTTCAAACATAATTTCAAAAAATTAATCAGTATTATAAATGAATAAAAAAAATTATTCAAAGGCAACGCATAGATAACTGTAACATGCTTTCGACAGTTGGTACTACAAAATGACGCCAAGTTCAAATAGTTGCGTTTTGAATGGCGTCTAGTATATACTTGTAAGATATGGTACTTATGTGTGTCGTAAGTTCTGGAGGAACAACAAGGTACAAATATAAAACTGTTATATGTATGAAACAATAACGTAAGTTGAAATATTATAATCTGTTCTTATTTACTTGAGAATGGTTGTAAACATTCCTAGAAGCTGTCAGCCAATGAGAACATGTTTTGTTGTTTATTGACCAATAGAAATAGTGAACACATTGAGGGTATTCTCAACCAATTTTGAATTAATGGTAGGTACAGTTGGACCTCGTTTATTTGACAAACTTCTATCCTAATACTTGGTTTAATCCGAAATAAATAGCAGGTCTTGATGTATCTAGATGGGCTATTTGAACCCGTGTTTTATTCGAAATAAAATTTCGGACCCGCAGAATTCGAATGAATGAGGTTCAACTGTATATTTAAACCTTGCATTGCATTTTTCTATTGATTGGAAATAGCAAACACATCTTTATTTATTTTATGGTTATTCTTATATAAATTTGCATTGATGAATTTTTCCAAAATGATATTTTGTCATAGTTTTAATTGCTTTTAAAAGTATTGTTGTGAGGCAAAGAAAGCTTTCAATGTCTGTTTAATACCATATAAATGCTGAGAAACAACTGGGTAGTAGGAAGTGTTGTCACAGGAGATTGTCACACAAGTGTTCTCCCTTCAATAGTATAGTATGTGCTATTGTATATTATACTATGGAAGGGATAAAGGGAGATAACTCTAGATGGGATAAAGGGAGAAAACTCATGACAATCTCCTGTGGGGTTTTTAATACAAACATGTAATTTCATACAATTATACTGAGACAGATATCAGTTTATCTGATATTTAGGACTTTTAGTCTTAAAAAATCTGGGTTGGAGTTCAAATACCAGTTATTGGGTGGGTCGGGTTGCAGGAGTTATGCAAGATTCAATTTCTTTTCCATGTGATATGAGTTATTCTCTTCATTGAAAATCTAAGGGACCTATTTTTAAGTGCAATTTTTGTTGTATTTTTACTTGTGACGCAAAATAATACAAAATGTTCATTACTTGCTGTAAGCAATCTAGTCTGCAAATTTCTTTTTTCTATAAAATTTTAAGTTGTTCAATATTTTGTATTTTTTATATAATATGCATTTAGTCTGTTTAACTTGACTTGTTTTTATATACTTATATTTATAAAAATCCCCCTATTCTAATACTGCTCCCCAATATCTTTATTTTCTGACAGAATAATTCTTTTGAAAGTGGCTTTGCCAGTCTAAAAGAACTCGGCTGTGATATCAGAAAATAAAAAATCCCGGGTTGTGACTTCAAAGAAAGAAAAGGACAATTAATTAAGCAATTATATTATAACGGTTTAGGGCATTTGTACCTGTGGGTTTGTACCTTGTTGGCATTATTTTGTATATTTTTATTATTTGATGATGAAATTGTGATATTATGTATATATGGTGGGCTATAATAGGCTTTTTCAATTTACACATAATTCATGTGGTTGTTACAAAACTATTGTAACTGTTATTTTACCAAAATGGATTTACAATAGTTATGCATCAAACCCTTGATTTACTGTTACATAAATACATGTGTATATATATATTTATATGTATCTTGTGGGCATTTGGTATATATTGTGTTGTTAATGAATTTACTTTTTTGAATTTTTTCATTTAAAATGAGTTTTGTTGTGATCTGTTATTTCCTGATAATTGTATTTTATGACGTGTTTGCCTTTATGATATTTTATTTATATTTTATAAACCTTTTACAAAGAATTCCTATCGCATGATGTATTCCAGTATTTTTATAATGATGTATACATGTATGTAGTACAACCTCTCAATGGTAGGACACTATGCGAGACACATGTTTTGGCTGTTGCTGACAGGTTGATGCTCGATAGAGATTTCACCTATTGTAAATTCTTACCTCGGGAAAATTTATACATGTACTGTTGTTCAAGAGAGGACTGCTATGTCGAGGTTGTACTGTATTGTTTTACACATACTGTTATAAGTCTTACTTGTGTTATTGTTTGAAAGTTATTAATAAAAGGACAAAAATACTACAACTGTTAGTTTTTATGAGTTCTTTATTTACTCGGTACTTGGTAATACAACTGGGTTTTAAGACCAATTTCAAAATGCAGTCTTGATATTGGTCAACATTAAGAATGAGCTTAGAAACAGCCAAGTGGCTTTAGGTTTGTACCTGGTCTCAACACTTGGATATGGAACATTAGAGGCATTCAATCAACATTTTACTTGGATACCTGAGCAACTAGTGTTTTGGTGTTTTGTTTGCTTTTTATGCACACTTTTAAAGTCTTCAGGATTATATAGCTTTGAGATTAGGTTATGGCTTGAAAAATGTCTACAGTATGTTTCCATGTCAACCAAGATATTGCTCGTGAAAGAAACATCGCTGACTTATACATAGTACATGCCAGTTCACACTGAGATCTGCATGAATGGAAAAAAGTCTGCATGTCATGGTTTGAGGAGGTAGAAGTATTGGCATCTCTGACCACCATGTGTCATCTTGGGGCAATACACTGCTACTACTATTTACCTAGGGTAAATATTCTGTAGTTGATAACATAAAAATCTCAAAAATGAGAATTTGTTTTAAGTTGATATTTTTATCCTTGATATATACTATTTCTACAGGAATTTTGAGATTTAGAAAACCTTGAAAATCTGTTTTGAAGTATACTCTATTTGCAGAATGATACGGAATACAGAACAAGAACGTTGCACTGAGATTGCTCTCAATGTTGAGATTGGTTGTGATATTGAGTGTTTTATGTTATTGTTTTTTGGTGCTTTCCACTGATCAATATTTTTATGCTCATTTCAGTGGAAGTCATTGTGTCGAAATAGTGATGAAGGAAAACCAATCGAACATTTGAAAGAGAAATTGTTTCCTGATTGTGATTTTGAAAAATCAGACAATGAGGATGGGGAATGAATGGGATTTGTTTGTGTTCTTATCATATTGTTCTCCAAAGGGTGATAACTCTTGTGAAAAATTTCTTTCGAAGGGCAATAACTTTTTGTGAAAGAGTGTCATATTCATTCATTGGTTTGGCGGAAGAGTTCTGTTTTTGTATTTTTCATTCTTTTGATCTTCAATTTTGATTAACTTTTGAATGTTTTAAAGTACGGTATGTGTATATTTGTGTTTCTTTGAAAGATTGTTGAATTTCAATGGTGTACATAATGTATTACTCTGATCTATTGTTTGTTTTCTTCCTATATTGTAATGTAGGACAATTTGATGTACATTTTGCCTCTTTTTCTCAATGATCACTTAGTTTTCTCATAGTTTTCATACTCGCAAATACTGACCATATTCATTGTACTTGGGTATTGACCCATAAAACGTTTTTTAAATGTATGAGACTTATCTTATCAACATACAATCTGACCTTGTTACCAATAATTGAGCTAAACCATCAAATGTTGACTTAATAATCTTTTAAAACCAGAAGTATGGCTGCCAAATTGATATATTATGACCCTGATAACTTGACCTTCGTTACATTATTCCAATCTAAGACAGGGTTATCCATAGTAAGGTGATGTTGATAAGGATGCATTGTCCATTTAGATGAGTCAATTCAATACCGATACTGATTTTTGAAATCTCAATACAGTATAAGATATCTTGTTACCTGTATTTACAAAATGGTAGTTACTGGAAGTTTTTTGTCATTGCCTCGCTTGGCAGTTTGCATTTCTGAGAGCTTATGTGATATAAATTGCCTGTAGAAACAAAAGTTCTATAGTATATGTATACATATATATATAGTACTATGCAGTAAGCGCATACTTAAAGACCACCTCAAAGAAAGGTACACATCGAAATTAAGAACACAATTTTCAAGTCCCATTATCACTGTTTTGCTCTTTATTCAACCTAAATATTAGGACCATCTTAATAAGAAGACTAGTTTTCAAGGGTTCTAGTGGTGGTTTTACTGTATGTATACCATGGAATGGATATAGCAGGGGAGAGAACTTGTTACAATTTCCTGTGGTTAAAAGTCAGTTATTTCATCAGCTTTCTAGTGTTCTACAATTATATAAATTTCTGAATTTTGCACAATGATATTGTTAACCTCTAATTTTGTATTGGATTTTTCCATTTTTGAAAAAAAAAAGTAATTGATAATATTGATTGAATCTCCATTAAATCATGTACAGTTGTACCTCGTTTATTTGTTGACCATTTATTTGAGTACTCAGTATAATCCGAATAAATATCAGCTCCCGATGTATCTTCTTATGCATGTCAAATTAAAAATGGACTATTCGAAATCATGTATTATTTGAAATATAATTTCGCAAGCGATGAATTCAAATGTACATGTATGTGGTCCGACTGTATATCTACTTTTCTAGATGATCGAAAGTTTTTCACCAGACATACTCAAAGTGAACATACACCCCTATAGCAAGGTAATAGATCATGCTATTCTAAAAATAGACTGACAGGTCAGTTACATTTCTGTATATATTAGGGATGTCAACGAATGGCAATTTTGGTATTGGAATATTCGGTCCACCTATGTATTAAACTGATCACTCAAGTTGTATAAATCCCCGTGGTTACTTAAATATTTACGGGACCTAAGTGTCACCATTAGAGTTTTATATCTCTCTTGCCACCGAATATACAACATGACATGTTAATTAACATAAAGGTATTATTTTCACACGTAACATGTCATTCAATGTGATGATGCCCATCACTGAAATTTAATACACTTGCATTCAGCTTTTATATAGAAAATATATTTTTTTATGGAATATCCAAATATTCGTTGACACCCTAGTATAAGTAGAGCTGCAATCTTACTGGAGCAAATACCTCGGTGTATGTCTGCTTGAAAATATCAACATTATTTTTCCCTATCATTTTTCATTTTATGCCTCAGCGTGGTTATTGACCTTTAAATGGTCTAACATTGTGTACATGCTATTGCTGTTTTCTGTATTTCGATTATATTGATGTGCATTGTTATCAGGGGGTTCCTGGATTTAGGCTAATGGAGGGGGTGTGTGATGTACGTTTTAGTCATTTTTTGGTTTTATGCAAGCATTACAAAACTGCAATGACTGTTTTATTCTTTGTTTATAAACATCTTCATTATAGAATATAATGCTAAAATAAAGAAGAATTCCAATTATTGAAATCTTACAATTGAAATCTTACAATTGAAATCTTACAATTGAAATCTTACAATTGAAATCTTACAATTGAAATCTTACAATTGATTATAAAATTGAGGAATTTAAGCCCCCCCCCCACCCCTGGCTCCATTAGTGGTTAGTCCTGGAAAATGTTATTGTAGATACTAGATGTTTGTAAATGAAGATTTTACAATAACATTAATAACATGAAATGGTTCAACATTTTTGGTTGTTTTAACTAACTGAGTATACGGTGTGACTGGGTTGGTTTGATAAGTATTGGTGAACATTCATTTCATCAAGTTTTAGTGAGAAAAGTTGTTGCTTGTAGCCTTGCAGGCATACAACTTGTCAGTTAAGACAGCTTCATTAAACCAAGGACATGTCATCAAACAGATGGTGAGATTTGTGGTCAAATTAAATGTTATAGTCAAATAGTGTTCTGTTGCAAAAATGATCTGTCTTTAATTGTCTAAATTAATGGGCTGTGATATGAAACAGGAACATGGTTTATTGATTAATTGTCGCTAGGATTTTGATGGGACAAAATCCCCTCTGGACAAAATCCCCTCTGGGCAAAATCCCCTTTGCTCATTTTGTACATGGTCGACAACATCTCCTTCATGAATTTTATAAGTAGGACAAAACACCCTCTGATATAACATATCTCTTAAGTATGTCATCTTTGCCTTTATTATTGTTGCAAAATAGCTTCTTGTAGCTTGGATTTTGAAATACAACAGTATAAAATGGTTATTATTTTGAATGTTTTTCTTCAACTAATTATTTAATCAAGGTCATATAAAATAAGTTTGTTTTGTAAAATTTTGTTTACTTTTAAACAACATTGAACTTGATACAAAAATATCAGAGGGTGTTTTGTCCTACTTGTAAAATTCATGAAGGGGATTTTGTCCACCTCGTAAAATTCACGAAGATTGATTTTGTCCGCCTTGTGCAAAATGATCTAAGGGGATTTTGTCCGGAGGGGATTTTGTCGGTATACCTGAAAAAAGTTCCGTGTTATAATGAAAAAAATCATACATTACTCAAAACTCTTTTTTCTCCTCTGTGTAATTGTGACCATTAGTTCTGTGATCTCAATACATGTATAGTGTATATTTAGTTATTTTATAATGATATGTATACATGTACGTCAATAATTGTATTATTAACTACAGTATGTATTTTTAACGTCAGTATGATGTAGAACAATTTGGAGACAGCCCTCGTGCATATACCTGTATATGGGCTGTCCATACAGTTTGTACAGTTCATGTACACATGTTCAACGTTTAGAACCCTTGACTGTGTTGTCAATTTATCATGTGTTTAGTTCCATTTTTATGGCAGAATTGTTATTGTAATTTTTAATCTGTCTTATAGTGCGGTTTTATTAACCGCGAATGTATGGTCATATTGCCTGGACCATTACACTTGAAAACAGGTGTATTGAAATGTTCGTGTTTGACCCAGCAGCTTGACATAGAACAGCCTTGATTCTGTTTTGATAGAAAAGTACTCCAACCAACAGTTAAGCCCTTATATATCCTTACTGTAACTGACATGGATTGATCCTGAAAGTTCATACACCTGTTTGCGGTCAGTCTAACAGCACTATCAGCCATATTGTAGGTATGTTGTCATAGCACGGTACTGTTTATAATTTTGTTAAAAACAAGTTACCTGTTTCATGGATGAATCACAGAGCCAAATGTCCAAGTGTCGATCTTGAGTTATACCTGGTCAGGCGTGCAAATGCTACATTCACATATTATGATATTCATTGGAAAAAAGTATATACTCTGTTCTACCCTTGTTGTTAAGGTCACATTTTTAAACTGGTGAAAAGAGCAATGTACCAGGGTACTACACTGAACAAAATTTCTCAATGTCCACTTGGTATTTTGTCGAAATATAAGAACAGAAACAAATGTACGTACTTGTAAATAAACAGACGAGCAACCTCAAATATTAATAAAAGGGGCCAATGATACAAACAAAATATATTTTAAAAATTATTTTCCAAAATTTATTTATTAATTTATAAAGTTTGTCATACCTGTTGAATCAGAGTACCAGCATCAATCATACCGAAGGCCCTGGCTCGTTCTTCAGTGGTCATTCTCGCTATCTTTTCTGTTTTTCGTGTTTGACATACAACATGGATTGCATTGCAATGAAATTTACCGCTTACTACACAGTACACATGATTCTGGTGGCAAAAGATGAAAATCGTACTCCCCGTCACGCGTGGTCAACCATGGCGATAATTAGGTATTTTCTTTGTGAAAATCGATAAGAGTACTATGTATAATACTAGAATGCCAAATTTTAAGTCGGGATAAAAAAGCGTTTTCTTAAATTTGTATTTTATTATATGGACGTTAAGAAAATTTGTTCAGTGTATTCAGATAACTTCATAAAAACCTATAAGTACATCTTCAACAAATCATTAACAATTTTTATAACTATGCCCTTATGGTAACTATTGAATACATGTTATGCATGTCTAGCAATATCAGAATGTTAATAATTCTCCAAATGTATCAATGTTTTATTTTGGGAATGGGACTTAAAATGTTCATTGTTTAAAGAGCTTAAAATTAAAGCTTGTTCAAGTTGGCTGTTACTGAATCCACATTTAAGATGCCCTAAGAGTTTTAAACACATAGAAAACTTTAACTTTGTGCTTCTTAAAGGGAGATAATTATATCTGAGCAGGAGTTTTGTTGCAGTATGTTTGCAAGAGTTGTCCTTCCAATTTTCAAGTGTGTGAAGACTAAATATTTTCAGTTTATGCAGCTGATTTCTGGTTGTATGTTTCTATGAATTCTAACATATCAAATAAAGGAATTACAGTAACATTATATCTGGTTCAGAATTTCAAAAAGATATTAACGTTGTGATTATACAAAACAACTGTAACATTGACTATTATTAACTATATATTTTACTATAGAAGGGATATAGTAAGGGAGATAACTCCTGACAATCTGCTGTTGACAAGTTAATACCCTTATTCATACCCCTAAAAGTCTACAATCTTACAGAATTTTTTAATTATAATATTTTGAATTAAGATTTTCTGATTTAATGTAGCTTTACATTCTGTAATGAAGGTGTTTATACATATGCTCTGTAATATGATCCCACTTGCCTTTGCAACTAAAAAAAAAAATTACCAAAAAATACCCCACCTTAAACCTAAAGTCCTAGAACTGCCCCTTGTTTATGGCATGTCAGTAAGTAAAACTGAGCATATAGTCTCCACATTACCAGATATATGGTGGATGGTTTATAATCACAAAGGGTCAGATATTTTAACTAGATGGACTAATTGCTAAATATTTTACCACCTTCATATGCATTTATCTTACTGTGGGCGTGATTTTATTTATCTTACTGTGGACGTGATTTTATTTATCTTACTGTGGGCGTGATTTTATTTGGCTCTAACATGTTGAATTACTAATTGAATGTGATACATGTTCATGTCGGGTTTGAATAATTTTCTGTGATTTTTATCTTAATAATTTTTGAAGTTACATTCTTGATCATATACTGGTGCGTGTATGGATTAGAAGATTTCATTTTGTATATAGAGGATCTTACATGAGTGGTCATTATCTATTGAATTTATTAAAAAAGTCTTCTAAATACGATAAAAACGAGGAACACGAATGTGATTTTGACAGGTTTACATTGAACTTGTTGGATAGTTCAAATAATTGGAACCAGAAATGTTACAGCTTTAACTGCAATTAAAATCAACAGACAATGTATACAGTAGTATTGTAGAACCTATGTGAAATAATACTGGTGGATTTGTGCTTTTGATCAGTAAACTTATGACAAAATGGCACCAATACCTGGGTCTGTAGAACACCATTACTTTCATTTTTTGTTGTTTTTAATTAAGTATGTAAGTTTATTACCATAAACTAAAAGTGTTTATAAGTTTAACACCATTAACAAGTCAAATACATGAAGTACACTTGTAATGGGTAAATAATCTATATAACTCCTGTCATAGCCTCGTTCTCATTTGTTGGAGATTTGTACAAGTATATGGACTGAAGGAACCGGTAGATATAGTTTGCTTGAAAGCCGAAGCCTTTACAAATATAATATTATGGCCTTTCTGTTTAAGCTTTATTTGCTGGCACACTGTCTGCTCCTCTTGCCCAGGAGTCTGTCGTTTTTATAAGAGTTTATCTCTTTTCAGCTGCTTTCCTCTTTCTGCACAAACATTTGTGAAAAAAGTACTTGATTTGGTCAGTTACATGCGAAAATGTGACTCTCTATTTTTGGATGATTTCCTTTTTTTTGTCGATGAGCACTCTCATCCCTGATACTTGAGATTGATCTCAGCATTCTAATCTCATTTACATCTGTAAATTTATGCAAACTCAATTGTGTTGAGCATTTATCCTAGCTAAGCCTTTGTACTCGGATACTGTGTTGCACTTACCGCGGAAGATGATGGCTATGTGAAGTACATCTTACTATAAAACTTTTACAAGAGTTTTACTGTTTTTGTCTCTGTTAATGATTTGAATTTGTATATGTTGAATTGTTTTATAATATAAATGTTTTGTTTCCTTTACTGTGAGATTGTTTATAGTTGTTGTTGTGGTTATTGTTGTTGTAGTTGAGTGTATGTGATTTCATTGTACGTGATACTTTTAATAATAATATACTTTGATGACCACCTATAATTGTTGCCTTATACAAATAAAGAAAACATTTAAGCAGAGATTGATTATGAGTTTTGTTTTCTACAATATCAATATTTTGTTGTTAAACAACATTGTTAACGTAGTAACGAGTGGTAATTAACTAATTATATCGTCAATGGGAATTGAAACAGCAGTAATAAATAAATGTCGAGTTAAATTAATTAGCAGTGAAATTAAATTTGCAATATATTTGGTTTTTCACATAGTTACAATTGCTTAAGGGAAAAAGCACTGAATATAGTCCCACTTTGGTTTCCTTATGTGTGTCTGGAACACTACAGTTCATATACGGTCCATTTGTGCGTGTATTACATTTCTTCAGGCCATTTTATCACCTTAAGTCAACATTCTTTATATGTACTCATTTGATGACACAATAAATAAAAGGAAATTGGATGTGTTGAAATTAAGTGCATGGATTAGCCTAAGATTTTAACGTATCTATAAGCCCGCCCACTGGCTCGGTAGAGCACTGGCCTATCACCAGACAGATCCAGGTTCAATTCCCGAATTAGTGAGGTGATATTCTTCTGCGACATTGGCTATGGTCCTGTCCTCCACATGTGGAGAAGTTGTCTGAGCTGCTTGTGGAAGAGCAAGAGTTAGTACTGGTGGATAATTAGTTGTAGGAAATCTGGTTACTTCAAGTGGCTACCTTATATAACTGAAGTTATTGTTGAACAACAGCCTAAAACCCAATGAAAACATTACATATCTATACATAACACTATACTTCGTTTGCATAACATAAAAAAATGCAGGACTAGTTGATTTTCATGGCCCATTTTTGCAACAAATCTCTGTTAAGATCTGTCTCAACTCAAAACTATTCAAGCATTTAGGTTTTTGAGTGATTAATGAATTGGAGATTAAAAAAAACGTTGATGTAAGCTAGACATAGACATAGACATACTATCACCACAAGAAATGACAACACTGCTTGTTAATTGCACTATGTTCATTCTTCAAGGAAACACTCTTATCGTAAACAAAATCATAAAACAGTTGTAAAAAGTGCAACATAGTAAGTTTAATATTTCATAAACACGGTATAATTATCAAAAAACGTATTCTCTTATAGTTTCAATAAAATATAGCTATGTTGCCTTGTTTTGTGCAGGGACCGCATATGCTATGTTTTGTTTTTGTGTGTTCCAACTTTTTCTTAAACATATTAAACAAATGGGAGCTAACTCTACATTACTGTATGAAATAACGAAAACACAGTTGTTCCCCTTACATAAAATACAATTTTCGAAGCGATCGGAATATTTGAATAGCTATCGAGTCCGCTTTCAGAAATAAATAACTATCAATATACATTATTTTCTAGTTGATTATTAAATGTTATAGGAAACATTGCGTGACGTATCTTCAATGTGCTCGTTCTACTGTCAACGTTTTATTCGACCATCCTAGTGGTCAGATGCTTGCAGAATCATAGAGGTAAGTGCTTGTTGGCTACACAGGAACAGCGATTAGTTGTCATGTATCTGGAATACTATTAAAATTTCGTTAAACACATCCACGTATAAGTTCATATTATTACCTGATTCCTTATATAAATACAAATCTGCTATTATTTGCTGTTTTACATGAAAGCTATCAATTTGTCTTGGATTGAACTATTCCCCGGTCAACAGTATGAACTGTTTCCCTCTCAGGCGCTATGAAGTCATTGAAATTTCCAAATTTTAGTTTTAGACGGCATATCATTAACGTTCGGTCACCAATAGATGGTTACCCACGGGCGTAGTGAGGGCTTGTAGTATTTGTTCAGAAACATAATTACAAAAATGCTACAGTAGGGTTTCAATAGGTCTTCACTGGTGCCTTTAAGCAGAACAAACATGAAATATCGGCATCTGTATCACAATATAATGAACTGCTTATAGCTGTGTATGTATCCACTGTTCATTTTTACCTCATGACAAATAACTTATACTACAAATAGAACGTTATACATATTATATTCTATAACGATTATATTTTCAAGAACATAACATAACAGAACATATGTTTTATTTAGGATTTAAACAGTGTGTTTCTCATTCATTACATAAATAAATTCATACAAATACATACAAATACATACACATACATACAAATACATACACATACATACACATACATACACATACATACACATACATACACATACATACACACACATACAAATACATACACATACATACACATACATACAAATACATACACATACATACAAATACATACACATACATACAAATACATACAAATACATACACATACATACAAATACATACACATACATACACATACATACAAATACTTACACATACATACAAATACATACACATACATACACATACATACAAAAAAATACACATACATACACATACATACAAATACATACACATACATACAAATACATACACATACATACAAATACATATAAAGACATATAAAGTCATATAAAGTCATATAAAGTCAAATAAAGTCATATAAAGTCAAATAAAGTCATATAAAGTCATATAAAGACATATAAAGACATATAAAGTCAAATAAAGTCATATAAAGTTAATAAAGTCATTTAATGTCAAATGAAGTCATATAAAGACATATAAAGTCATATAAAGTCAAATAAAGTCATATAAAGTCAAATAAAGTCAAATAAAGACATATAAAGACATATTAAGACATATAAAGTCATATAAAGACATATAAAGTCATATAATACTAATTATGTCCTTTAACATAATTGCTTTTATTTTTGCTTCGAAACCGGGGGCGAAAATATTTGAGTACGATGCGTACACGGGTCGAAAATATAAGGGTACGATGTGGGAAAAAACGGAAGTTGATATTTCGTAGGTCAAGGCCGTCACGTGACTTTCAGCCTTTCCGTTTCCGCTGCAATATCTAGCAGTCGACATAATAAATTTTCAAGTAAAAATCGTCTGCATCAGCTTAAAAGAAACGATGCCAGGTCGCGGTAGAGCCGCAAAACGTAAGCGTACGACGACGGCGCCAAGGCAGAAACAAAGAGTTAGAGTGGCAGTAAACCAGGCCGCAGAGGATATTGAAATCGTTAGACTCGACGAGGTTGGGGATAACAACGAGACAGGATCAGGTGATTCATTTATTGATTTTGCGTCATCTATGACTCCAAACGTTAGATCAGATTTTAGGAATGCATTTCCGATCGCTAATACCCCCGTCAATAACTTGGGGACAGATTCTGAGACGGAAATTTTAAGATGCGAAGGGGACGACCTGTCTGCTCACATCCCCGAGCAAATCTGCCAAAAGATATGGCAACATAATTATATAAACATAGCTTGCTTGCTGAAGGGCAGTATTGAGTTAAATGCAATGTTTGAAACGGGGGGGCTAGTAACCATGAATGACAAGGGTCAGTTAGAGACTAGGGCAAGGCAATTTAGAGACAAAGTGTCATGCATTGAAAAGTGGACCGACGCCTTCCTAATATTTGTTAGTATTTATATTAGGAGATTCCCCTCCAAGGCCCAAGAACTCGTGCAATATATGTCAATTATAAGAGAAGCAGCAAGTCACCAAACAGGCTTTGCCTGGCGGTCCTACGACGAGCAATTTAGGCTTCGTCAGGCCTTGGGTGTACAAGCCTGGGACAAGATCAATGCAGGACTGTGGCTGCGCATTATGTCTTCTTCCAGGGAAACAAATTCAATCCAGGGAAGTAGCTACGGGTCTGTATCGCGCACCCAGCCTAATGCCCAAAGGCATTGCCTGGCCTTTAATAATGGTTTGTGTTCTTGGTTTAGGTGTAGGTATGCCCATATTTGTGCAGCCTGCGATTCGCCCTACCACGGTCGTAACCAATGTCCCAGTAAGGAGGGGACCGGCCAGGGGTCCACACCGGCTGGTCCCTTTCGGGGCCACAGTGGTAATAGATTTTTCAGGGGACACCGATTCCAGGGCCAGAGGCCCTTCTCATCACGAGGGGTTACTCGCGGGGCCCGTTACAATTAACAGGCATTCAGGCGAGAAGCACACTTCATTGGCCCACTCCCCTATAGATGTTAAGACTCTTGAAATTGAATTAAAAGATTACAATAATAAGGATGCGGAAATAATTTTGAACGGTTTTAAATATGGTTTTCATTTGAATTACTCAGGGCCCCGGGAAGCAACTGACTGTAAAAACTTAAAATCTATTTGTGGCAGATCGGAGATTGTAATGCATAAGCTTAAAAAAGAAATTGAGGCTGGTAGAGTAGCAGGGCCTTTCAAAGTTAGACCGTTGCCAAATTTACGAGTATCCCCAATAGGACTAGTGCCCAAGAAATTGCCTGGTGATTTCCGGCTAATACAACACTTGTCGTACCCATCTGGTAATTCTGTAAACGATTTTATTGATGAGGAATTTTGTTCAGTCCAATATACAAATTTTGATCAGGCCATTAACATGATTCAAGAGCTAGGTAAGGGGGCATTGTTGTTTAAAGTTGACATTAAGAGCGCGTTTCGCTTGCTGCCCATTCATCCAGAGGATTTTGAGTTATTGGGCTTTACATTTGAAGACAAATTTTATTTTGACAAATGCCTTCCTTTCGGTTGTAGTATTTCTTGTAGCCTGTTCGAAAAGTTTTCTTCATTTCTTGAGTTTTTGGTACGGAAAAAGGCACATTCAAAGCATTTGTTACATTACTTAGACGACTTTTTGGGTGGCGGCAAGGCCGGTTCAGATGCATGTCAAAAGCTAATGAAAACTTTTATCCGATGTATGACAAGTCTGAAGGTCCCTCTGGCGGATGAAAAAACCGAAGGGCCTGTCGAAGTAATTTGTTTTTTAGGACTTGAAATCGATACAATTGAAATGGTAGTACGGATGCCAATAGTCAAAGTTAGGGAAGCAATTTGTAAGATAGATCATATGCTTTCTTCCACACGTGTCACGCTTCGAGAGATGCAGTCTTTAATAGGCTTACTCAATTTTGCTTGCAGGGCGGTGGTGCCGGGGAGGCCATTTTGTCGTCGCTTAATTGACGCAATTTGTGGCTTGTCTAAACCGCACCACCATTTGCGAGTAACGGGGTCCATAAAAGCTGATTTAACCATGTGGCTGACATTTTTGAAGGAGTTCAATGGGGTGTCAGTTTTTTATAATTCATTCTGGTCTGATAACGACAGGTTACACCTATTTTCAGACAGCGCGGGGGGAGCCGGTTTTGGTTTCGGAATATATTTCAAGGGACAATGGGCACATGGCAAATGGCCTGATGAATGGCATCGGTTAGGCATTACTAACGACATAACACTATTGGAAATCTTTCCAATATTTGTAGCATTAAAAATTTGGGGCAAAAGATTGAGAGCTACGCGACTTTGTTTTAATTGTGACAATAGGGCAGTAGTGGATATAGTTAATTCTATGACATCAAAAAACAAATGGGTAATGGTTGTGCTGAGGCTGATGACCCTTCTTTGCTTAAAACATAGCGTGGTTATTAAAACAAAACATGTGGCTGGTAAATTGAACGGTATTTGTGACGCATTATCTCGTTTACAGTTACAGAGGTTTCGTCAATTGGCTCCCGAGGCAGACCCAGACCCACAGCCCGTCCCGCCAGAAGTGTGGGCCATATTCAAAGGGTAGCACAAGACTTGGTAGACGCTAGTATTTCTGAAAACACTAAAAAATCATATAGAACGTCACTTAGGGTTTTTCAAAAATTCAGGGAGGACAATAGCTTAGAGAGCAATTGGCCTATAACTAGAGAGCATGCAGTGTTTTTTGTCGCAGATTGTTTTGATAAGGGCTACGCGGCAGCCACTATTTCTACTTACATTTCTGGCATAAGCTTTTATCAAAAATTACATGACTGGAATGATCCATTTTGTTCCTTTATCATCAGTAAAATGCTAGAAGGTTGTAGGAGAGTTCGCCCAGCAAACGACCAAAGGGCACCAATCACCCATAATATTTTCAGAAGATTGTTGCCAGTACTTGATAACATTTGTTATTCATTTTATGAAGCATTATTATTCAAAGCATCCTTTCACTTAGCATACTATGGTCTGCTAAGAATAAGCGAAGTAGTAGCTCTTTCGGTCACAGATTTATTAATGGAGCCTAAAAACAATGCTATACAAGTTACTATCGCCAAATCAAAAACATCGCAAAAGCCAGTGACACTCAGGATACCTAAGCAGTATGTAGCTGCTGTTTGCCCAGTCAGAGCACTGTTCACTTACTTAAAGAGGCACCCAACACATTTGGGTCTATTGCTCGTCCATGGTAATGGTAATTGTCTCACCAGGTCTCAGTTCTCGGCGGTCCTTCGTAAGGCAATAGGTGCAATTGGTCTGTCTCACTATACATTTAGAACGCATAGTTTTCGCATAGGTAGGGCTACCGAGCTAGCAATGCAGGGCTACCCCGACGAGACTATAAAGCATATGGGGCGTTGGCAGTCAGCCGCCTTTAAATCATACATCAGGCAGGGTAACGCATAGGTTAACGGTTTGTTTAATTGGGTTTAAAGTCTCACCAACAGATTTTGTTTGGTTCTCAACCCCTGGAAATATTTGTAACTAGTTGTGATATTTTGTAGGAAGAAGTATTTGGTGTCTGGGGGACTCAATAATAAGACGGGCGGGGGAGCGTGCTTCTGCTACCGGTCGAGACCACCTAGGCCTAGAGGGATTCAATGTTACATGGATGGGGAAAGGCGGCATGAGGTGGGGTGAACTGCTTAGCCTTGTTCAGTTGCAGCAAATGTTCCACAGGCCACCAGAGTTCCTGCTCATCAATTTAGGGGGTAATGACCTCGCATATACTGACTTAGCCCATTTGAGATGCAGCATCAAAAGTGATATTGCCTATATAGCTGGCGTCTTTACCCACGCCCATTTAATCTGGTTGGACATTCTCCCACGTCTTAGCTGGCGGGGTGGCCAAGGCCCCAATGCTACAAAAAACATTGACCTGAAGCGCAAGAGGGTCAACCGGGCTGGGCGTCAGGCTGTCTGTGAGACTGGGAGAGGTCATTTTATTGTGTCAAATATAGATGGGTCAACCCCGGGTTTTTATGCAAATGACGGTACCCATTTGTCTGCAGTTGGGGAGGACATGCTTCTCTTATCTATTCAGGAAGCTGTGTCCTCTTTTATTCGTAATCCTGAACTTGTCAAATATGCCGAGAACTGAGTCTAGAATTTTGGTGGACAAAGGCCGTAACAGTAGTCAAGGCCTTTGCTGTGGCGGAAAATTCTAGGCGGCAGTATCCCAGACCTAATTTTAACTATAAATACACTAATGTCTAACCTAAGGTAACACCTAGCTGGACTGTCAATTTGCATGTCCACTCACATTTACCTCCCTTGTCTAAGGTCACACACCTAGCTCGGGGGTTTTTTGTCGAGTGTGATACAATCACCATTTCTCAAATTCAAATTATTCACATGTAGGGCATCGGGTGAAGCCCTTAGAGCCATTATAGGCTAGGTTTCCCGCGCACCTCACATTTTGCTATACATTTCTGGCGTGCTTTGAGATGGTGATTCTAGTAGTAGGCGCCCCGCTCTTAAATGTAACTTGTGGTAACTAAAGGCTAAATGGCCGCGTTTTGTATTTAAAGGCCAAATGGCCGCGTTATATGATTAAAGGCCAAATGGCCGCGTTATATGATTAAAGGCCAAATGGCCGCCTTATATGGTGAAAGGCAAAATGGCCGCGTTATATGATTAAAGGCCAAATGGCCGCGTTAACCTAATCAATGGCCGAATGGCCGCGTTATATATTTAAAGGCCCAACGGCCGCGATAGTCTGGAATTATATTGTCCACATGGACGCAATATTTAGTAAATGCGTAAGGGGCTTTAAGGTTGTCTGGGATCTGCCGCTTGGAATTCTTCCATCTTCTTCAATGGTACCACCTTGAAGATGCATTAAGCATTGTGATCAGTGTTTTCCACAATTATATCTATGATGACGATGTTTCTATATGCTAATTATAAGTAGTTAAAGATATCTATGGTGTTTGTTATTTCCTGTGATTTTATTATGTAGTCTGGCATTATTCATGCAATGCATTTGGCGTTAAATGCATTGTTCGGTTTCGATGTCATAAAATAATACTAATTATGTCCTTTAACATAATTGCTTTTATTTTTGCTTCGAAACCGGGGGCGAAAATATTTGAGTACGATGCGTACACGGGTCGAAAATATAAGGGTACGATGTGGGAAAAAACGGAAGTTGATATTTCGTAGGTCAAGGCCGTCACGTGACTTTCAGCCTTTCCGTTTCCGCTGCAATATCTAGCAGTCGACATAATAAATTTTACCCACCCACCTCCCTTAAAACTAATTTGGGAGTTTATTTTATAACAATATTGTTAGAATCTAACATGTTAGTGATGACATAGTTCAAGTGCAAAGATACTTCCAGGCTGTTATTATGTATTTTCAGTTCATCTGTGTAGATGTTGTTTGGTTGCGAATGATACTGACATATGCAGCTAACAGATCGGTAATACAATCTACTACGTGTAATACCTCATACCCTGGAAGCATCACCAATCTCTGGTACAAGACGTAGCAGCTGTCAAGAATTGGCCCTCGTGAATCAAATTTTTAGACTTTCTGTGATCTGGTGACAATTACATTAACATTTTTAGTGTGAAGAAGGGACCGCTGTTAATGGATTATTTAGACTTTACGTGTTCTAGCGATAGCTATAATTATATTGACAATTTATTGTCGCAATGCGGAAAATTCTAGGCGGCAGTATCCCAGACCTAATTTTAACTATAAATACACTAATGTCTAACCTAAGGTAACACCTAGCTGGACTGTCAATTTGCATGTCCACTCACATTTACCTCCCTTGTCTAAGGTCACACACCTAGCTCGGGGGTTTTTTGTCGAGTGTGATACAATCACCATTTCTCAAATTCAAATTATTCACATGTAGGGCATCGGGTGAAGCCCTTAGAGCCATTATAGGCTAGGTTTCCCGCGCACCTCACATTTTGCTATACATTTCTGGCGTGCTTTGAGATGGTGATTCTAGTAGTAGGCGCCCCGCTCTTAAATGTAACTTGTGGTAACTAAAGGCTAAATGGCCGCGTTTTGTATTTAAAGGCCAAATGGCCGCGTTATATGATTAAAGGCCAAATGGCCGCGTTATATGATTAAAGGCCAAATGGCCGCCTTATATGGTGAAAGGCAAAATGGCCGCGTTATATGATTAAAGGCCAAATGGCCGCGTTAACCTAATCAATGGCCGAATGGCCGCGTTATATATTTAAAGGCCCAACGGCCGCGATAGTCTGGAATTATATTGTCCACATGGACGCAATATTTAGTAAATGCGTAAGGGGCTTTAAGGTTGTCTGGGATCTGCCGCTTGGAATTCTTCCATCTTCTTCAATGGTACCACCTTGAAGATGCATTAAGCATTGTGATCAGTGTTTTCCACAATTATATCTATGATGACGATGTTTCTATATGCTAATTATAAGTAGTTAAAGATATCTATGGTGTTTGTTATTTCCTGTGATTTTATTATGTAGTCTGGCATTATTCATGCAATGCATTTGGCGTTAAATGCATTGTTCGGTTTCGATGTCATAAAATAAAGACATATAAAGACATATAAAGTCAAATAAAGACATATAAAGACATATAAAGTCATATAAAGTCGAATAAAGTCATATAAAGTCAAATAAAGTCAAATAAAGACATATAAAGACATATTAAGTCATATAAAGATATATAAAGACATATAAAGTCATATAAAGACATATAAAGTCAAAGTCATAATTATATGGTAAACAACAAAGGACTGTGATTGTACAAATTTAAATTGAACAATAAAGTTGTTACGGACACAAATTCTAAAAAAGCGGTAGGCCTATAGCAAAAAACATTCAAGCATTCTAAAAATAAATAATACCAGTCATAAATTTGAAGAAAAAAAATCGAAACAAATTACGGATTTACATACGCGTGCATAAAAAAATTAACTTGCAAAATGATTAACAAAATATATCCTATAAATACTATCTACTCAATGAAATGAATATCAAAGGGTAACCATCGATCAGCCTTGTGCTGTGTCTATTTGACATTGCTCGCACATGATCTATTATAGTCTCGAATGCTATTAAGGTATTAACTATCCAGTGAATAAAACGTGTTAGCCCCGTGAAGTACTGTGTGATAAATCCGAGGCTATTGGGTGATAGGAAAAATATTATATGAAGTTATTTTGATATTTCCGTGAAGTAATTTTCAACATGTTAACCGCGCGAGGTTACAAGCGCTAGGTGCATTTCTTTGTGATTTTAAGAAAGTACATATACGCCTCGTTGCTTCATTTTTTATAATTACAGTCATGTTTCGTTTAAACGCCACATCGACATTAAGACCATCTAATAAATAAGACCATATTCCTTGGACCAGTTAGTTGAATGAAGTTGGCGCGGCAATCGTACGTCGTACAACATTGAATACCGAACCAGATTGAATATAGAGCCAGCTGAACACTGACATCGTCTTATATTTTTGAATACATATCTTAAATCGAACCCAGAGCTAGCACTGACATCGTCTTATAGTTTTGAATACATATCTTAAATCGAACCCAGAGCTAGCACTGACATCGTCTTATATTTTTGAATACATATCTTAAATCGAACCCACAGCCAGCACTGACATCGTCTTATATTTTTGAATACATATCTTAAATCGAACCCAGAGCTAGCACTGACATCAACATTCGAAATGGGTCCTCGGTGAATACATATCTGGAGTCGAATTAAGAGCCAGCTCGTACATCGTTATTCGAATTTTCTTAATATTTGAATACAGACCTAGTAGCGAATTCAGAACTAGCACTGACATCAACATTCGAACTTTACCGCGGCGAATACATATCTGGAGATGAATAGCATGCCAGCTCGTACATCATTATTCAAGTTTTCTAAAAAATTGCATACAGACCTAGTAGCGAAAAGGGACCGTGTCGAATACATATCTGGAGATGAATAGCGAACCAGCTCGTACATCTTTATTCGAGTTTTCTAAATATTTGAATGTTCAAACCAAAGAAGAGAAATTGTAATTCCAGCGTGCTTCACTGTACAAAGGAGACCTCCTGTATGCCAATCTGTGTCAAATGCCTCACCAATAGAAAACAACTTTCACTTCTAGGTAATTATCTAGACCCGTACATAGACTATCGTCAAAACAAGTTTATTATCTGTTGAGTGGCCTGGAACAAACCCTGTACACACCTTGTAAAGGAGTAAGGAAGCTAATCTCCTGATGACGACTGAACACAAGGCGTTCTGAACTATCTCGATTGTATTTAAATATTAGATGGAACGATAGTCATCTTTCTTGAACTTCATGTGGACAGCGCAAACATGGGCATCTGTCGATATATCCGATAGTTATAAAGAAGCATTGCGAGGGCACAATTGTATTCACTGCTTTAGAGAGTTGCTGAATGTTTGAAGAAGGTGAAGCCCCTTTGTTGACAACAAATTTAATTTAATTGTACCATACTAGCTTCACCAGTCACCAGCACCACGATGAGTATAAATATATATTATTCAAGTATTGCAGAAAGGAACGGCTTTCAAGTCTATATAGTTTGACTAGTCGCCGTTTTGGCACAGTTATTGAAACAATGAATGATGATTGAAATCGAAATGAGTGTAACGTTGTCAAGCGGACGTCCAGCTGACTTCGTTGGTTAAACCAACAAACAAACAACTCCGGTTGAACGTACAGTGATTACCGAAAAATGACGGAATTCCCCTTATAGTCAGGGAAGGTCAATCTAAAAAATAAGTCCGTAAGAGTGACTTCCCTTGACAATCAGGGGAGATCACTCTTCAAAACTAAAAAAATAGTCCATAAGAATGATAATGATAATGAGGGGAGGTCACTCTAAAAGACTAAACAAGTCACTATATATTTTTTGCGATACCTAGACTGATCCACCGAGACTGTCTCTGACTCAAGTGGCCTCCCTAATACCCACCTCAAAGGAGCATGGCAAGCAATCGTTTTAAGGACGATCTATTTTATTTTTTTTGATTTTTTGTTGTTGCTGTGTTTTTTCTTTGTGTTACACAAAATCAACCACAGCAGCATCAACAACACCATCATCAACAACAACCGTAACAATAGCAACAACATAATAAACAGCAACAACAACACAATAAACAACAATAACAACAACAGCAACAACAACATAATAAACATCAATAGCAACAACATAATAAACAACAATCACAACATCATAACACCAATAACAACAGCAACAGCAACAACAAGATATCCAACATGACCATCAACAACAACGTCATAAGCAACACCAACAACAACATCAAAATATATATGCATAAGTAATTTTCATGTAAAATTTTCTTTTTTGTTTTACTGATGTTGATATACAAATAAATTCAACGCGCACTCGATAAAATGGGTTGTTATGATCGAAAGAGAACATTAGCATAAGTGTATGTTTAGTAAGGGTGATAGCTCCTGACAGGGCTTACAGTTATTGTTTTGCTGCATTGTGTCAGCTTCGAATGGTTGATAGATACTCGGAGACGGTCAAACTTACTGGTTTGCAAAAAAAACCACTAGATTCTCTGTGGTTTAAACTATTGGCGACGCCATCCTACATGTAGGAAATAGATACATGAGTGATATACGTGCTATATTTAGAAATGTTGCGATATTTTGATACCAAATATTAGTGTAAGTTATACCCTGGTCAGGATATATATAGCTTATCGGCGATATACTCCGTGTGTGGCTTACATACTGGTGTCGACGCCCTTTCATTGTTGAGATTAAACGATTCGAACTGAGTTCATTGTTTATATCGGTTCGATTCCAGATATAGACTCATTTCTTGTATGTTCAAAATGGTTTGGTTCATGTACCAATTTCCACTATTTGTATTTGTTTAACTGTCGACCCGAAAAAAAGCCTGCACGGGACAGCAAACATAAATCGGGTCAATTTGTGTTGGTCTATTGAGGACTGCAATTATACATTGCTTAATGTTGGTGGTTTAATTACAAGTTGCTTTACTTTTAGCTCGGCTCTGTCGCAAGGCAAATATCCCGGTTCGAGCTCTCGGCTTAAGCATTGTTACCCAACCTAGTTCTGATCAGCTCATAGACTTAGATCGCAGATGATAGCGGTATTGGGGCCCATGCAATAACAGGATAAGGGACTAGGAGAATGAGGTGATATAGGGACTGGGGTCTATATAGTCCTAGACTATGTAGGGACCAAGGATAACAGAGACTTCGGACCATGGTAAACCCACTATATATGTATTGATCAAGGTAATAAGTGGAATACGGTCCGGGATGATAGTGGGTACCAGATTGATACAATGAATTGGAACAATGGTTATTAAGGGATTATAAACGACTAAATGCCTTAGGGTCCAATGTAGAAAAGGACAAGGGACCAATTTGATTAAATGACTATCATGGTAAATGGACTAAGGACCAAGAGGTAGTCTTTGTATTACAATGTAACGTAACACGGGTGACCACAATCATGTATGTAACGTAACACTGGTTATGTGAGATACTTGGGTGACCACAATCATGTATGTAACGTAACACTGGTTATGAGAGGTACTTGGGTGACCACCATCATGTATGCAACGTAACACTGGTTATGTGAGATACTTGGGTGACTACAATCATGTATGCAACGTAACACTGGTTATGTGAGATACTTGGGTGACTACAATCATGTATGCAACGTAACACTGGTTATGTGAGATACTTGGGTGACTACAATCATGTATGCAACGTAACACTGGTTATGTGAGATACTTGGGTGACCACCATCATGTATGCAACGTAACACTGGTTATGTGAGATACTTGGGTGACCACAATCATGTATGCAACGTAACACTGGTTATGAGAGATACGTGGGTGACCACAATCATTTATGCAACGTAACACTGGTTATGTGAGATACTTGGGTGACCACCATCATGTATGTAACGTAACACTGGTTATGTGAGATACTTGGGTGACCACCATCATGTATGCAACGTAACACTGGTTATGTGAGATACTTGGGTGACTACCATCATGTATGCAACGTAACACTGGTTATGTGAGATACTTGGGTGACTACAATCATGTATGTAACGTAACACTGGTTATGAGAGATACTTGGGTGACTACAATCATGTATGTAACGTAACACTGGTTATGTGAGATACTTGGGTGACTACAATCATGTATGTAACGTAACACTGGTTATGAGAGATACTTGGGTGACTACAATCATGTATGTAACGTAACACTGGTTATGTGAGATACTTTGGTGACCACAATCATGTATGCAACGTAACACTGGTTATGTGAGATACTTTGGTGACCACAATCATGTATGCAACGTAACACTGGTTATGTGAGATACTTGGGTGACCACAATCATGTATGCAACGTAACACTGGTTATGAGAGGTACTTGGGTGACCACAATCATTTATGCAACGTAACACTGGTTATGTGAGATACTTGGGTGACCACAATCATGTATGTAACGTAACACTGGTTATGTGAGATACTTGGGTGACCACAATCATTTATGTAACGTAACACTGGTTATGTGAGATACTTGGGTGACCACCATCATGTATGCAACGTAACACTGGTTATGTGAGATACTTGGGTGACCACAATCATGTATGCAACGTAACACTGGTTATGTGAGATACTTGGGTGACCACAATCATGTATGTAACGTAACACTGGTTATGTGAGATACTTGGGTTATCACAATCATGTATGTAACGTAACACTGGTTATGTGAGATACTTGGGTGACCACAATCATGTATGTAACGTAACACTGGTTATGTGAGATACTTGGGTGACCACAATCATTTATGTAACGTAACACTGGTTATGTGAGATACTTGGGTGACCACCATCATGTATGTAACGTAACACTGGTTATGTGAGATACTTGGGTGACCACAATCATGTATGTAACGTAACACTGGTTATGTGAGATACTTGGGTGACCACCATCATGTATGTAACGTAACACTGGTTATGTGAGATACTTGGGTGACCACAATCATGTATGCAACGTAACACTGGTTATGAGAGGTACTTGGGTGACCACAATCATGTATGTAACGTAACACTGGTTATGTGAGATACTTGGGTGACCACAATCATGTATGTAACGTAACACTGGTTATGTGAGATACTAGGGTGACCACCATCATGTATGTAACGTAACACTGGTTATGTGAGATACTTGGGTGACCACAATCATGTATGTAACGTAACACTGGTTATGTGAGATACTTGGGTGACCACCATCATGTATGTAACGTAACACTGGTTATGTGAGATACTTGGGTGACCACAATCATGTATGTAACGTAACACTGGTTATGAGAGATACTTGGGTGACCACAATCATGTATGTAACGTAACACTGGTTATGAGAGATACTTGGGTGACCACCATCATGTATGTAACGTAACACTGGTTATGAGAGATACTTGGGTGACCACCATCATGTATGTAACGTAACACTGGTTATGTGAGATACTTGGGTGACCACAATCATGTATGTAACGTAACACTGGTTATGTGAGATACTTGGGTGACCACAATCATGTATGTAACGTAACACTGGTTATGAGAGATACTTGGGTGACCTCCATCATGTATGTAACGTAACACTGGTTATGAGAGATACTTGGGTGACCTCCATCATGTATGTAACGTAACACTGGTTATGAGAGATACTTGGGTGACCTCCATCATGTATGTAACGTAACACTGGTTATGAGAGATACTTGGGTGACCTCCATCATGTATGTAACGTAACACTGGTTATGAGAGATACTTGGGTGACCTCCATCATGTATGTAACGTAACACTGGTTATGAGAGATACTTGGGTGACCACAATCATGTATGTAACGTAACACTGGTTATGTGAGATACTTGGGTGACCACACTCATGTATGTAACGTAACACTGGTTATGAGAGATACTTGGGTGACTACAATCATGCTCCTCATGATCAGGTTATTAGAACATGTGTCCGTTGTTCATTTTACTTGTAGTCATTACAACATGTTCTGCCATATTCCCGTTCATGTTAGTCATACTTCTTACAGGGTTTGTTTCGTACTTAAAGAGGTTGTCTTGGTGCTCGTGGCTCACTAGTTGGACTGTATATATAAGCCGGCTACGAATATTGCACATGGCGCATTTGTAATCTGTGAAGAATGACTTTTTGATAGGATTTTGCAATGTGTTTGACAAAACAAACCCTTTTATGGAAACTAGTTGTCACCATAAATCTAAACAACTCCAAACTCTGAACTTCATTCTGTTTTGGGTATAAAACTACAAATAAACATTACAGATAAGTGTGTCCTACTTACTCAGTTTTCACCTGAGCTTCTAATAAACACACTTCCCTTTCATCTTTTAAAATATCATTGAAAAACTTTTTCAGACAGCTTTGTTGCCATAAATGGTTTATTGATATTTTCTACACTTTTTATACAGAATAATAGGCTTCAGTAATGCATGTTTTATATACACTCGTGCAACTAACAGGCGATCTTATTGATTTCGATATTAAAATGTTCTTTAATATATAGACATACGTCTCCAAATATCATTTAACCTTTGTGTACTGCTTCGTTTTATTTGACTGAATGTTTCATGTTTTCTAATGACCTACCTTATACCAAGAATTCATGTAATGAAATATCTTTATTCTGAGACATTATGTTGATGATTAAAAAATCGCGAATGAAACCTTGAAAACTGTATGTTTGATGTTACCTTACCAGCACTGGAGGCTATGTATTTTCTTATTTCTAGATTTTCATTTTTTAATTTGTTTATATACAGTAAAACTTCGCTTAAAGACCACCTCAATATTAAGACCACCTCAAAATATGAACACAATTTTCAAGTCCATTTTCACTGTTTTGCTCTTTATTCAATCTCAATATTAAGACCACCTCAATATAAAGACCAGTTTTCAAGGGTCCCACTGATGGTCTTATTATTGAGATTTTACTGTATTAGGCACTTTAACTTCTAAACAGAAAGTCGAACAAATTGCCAATATGGTTTGTTCGGTCGGGTACCTCAAACAAATACATTTTAAGGATAGCCCCACGTTGTAAATTGTATCATGGAAACAACACTGAAGAGTCCCTCCTACGACTGATCGTAGTGAAAGGATTTAAACAGATGTAAGAAAAACGAATATAACTTGACACAAGGACAAATATGTCTGACAACATGACAAAGTTTTTTTTTCAGTTGGGTTTAAAATGTAGATTAACAATATCACGAGTATACTGATATGATGGATTGAGGAATGTAATGATCCACCTAGACATCCTTACTGTCATGTTATTGTAAATCTATCAACGATTGAAATTATAACAGACAGTAGTGTAGAGGTGTCCATCCCCTCCCACATTCCATTTCTTTAAGAGTTTTCTGTCAAAGGGCTATCTTCATATCAAGTTTGTTTGCATATAAAATCACTTAAAATATTAGAAGAAAGGGTTGTCGATTATTTTATGAAACTATTCACGCAGATATAACAGGTTAATGATGATACCTGGGTTTATTTGTCTGTCTGTTGCTACGAGTTGCCAAAATATTATCACAGTGTATACTTATTGCATTGCAAAGCAACAGTCGTTGAGTATTTGGAATGCATTGGCAGTTTCCGACAATTACCTTTTGTAAGCATTCGGAAATCATTGGCACTTTCAGTCAATTGCCACAATAGCGCTGTCAAAAAGCATACGGGACACATTGGCAATATTCGGACGGAAATTGCTGCGGTAATTTGAACAAGAACGTGCGGTCATATTCAAGCAATCTAGAAAATATATTTTCATTTATCTCAGTCAGAATACATGTATATGTATACACATTTTTCCACTCGAATCCTTTGTGGAAATTTTACTTTAATGTATTTTCTTGTGAAACAATTATGATGAGGATTTGCCTGACACAGAAATCAAACAATGTACAGTCGTGTACATGCGTATTATTAATTAAGTCAAGTCAAATAGGAAAACATTACAAGCTGTATTGAGGTTTTTGCGACAATATAATTACCCTTGAATACCATTCTCGACAGCTCTCGGATATTTCAGTACCACTTCGTACCTCTACGGACATCATCTAGTATATGTCAGGCGGAACACTATGTGGCGAAATTCAACATTTTGTGCGGTCAAAAAATAATTCTCATAATACGGATTTATAACTACAATAACTTCGATAAATTCACATAAGAAATTTATTATCGTTGTCATTTCTAGTTAAAAACTCACATTATTTCATATAGCTTAAATATGCGATTATAATCCCGTTTGATCAGCACTCCAGCGTTGACGCCGCCATATTGTGTACATGATGTTCAAATGGCTTTTCCAAAAATAGTGCCTTACGAACATCCGAGGCACTGGGCGTAGCTGGCCGAGGTTTTCCGAATGCCTTGAGTGCGTAGTAAACACCGGAAGCGCGCATATCTTATTACGTGACTGGCATGAATCAAGCGTTAAAATGTATGGTTTGGACTATCCGTGATCGACTTACTAGAATTACACTGATACATGTACATAATTACAATATCTCAATAATAAGACTACATTTGTGACCCTTGAAAATGGTCTTCTTATTGAGGTGGTCTTAATATTGTGGTTGAATAAAGAGCAAAACAGTGAAAATGGCCTTGAAAATTGTGTTCTTAATTTTCAGGTGGTCTTGTTATTGAGATGGTCTTTTAGTGAGGTTTTACTGCACATATATTGGTTGGTTTCTAATAATCGTAACAAATATTTCACCGAATTGAATAGATATGTGCACATACATTTTCTAGATGTCTTGGATGAGTCTAGGGACAAGTCGTTGAACTCAACACAGCACTTTTTGTCGGCATGACATGGCGAATATATTTGAAATTAATTACATGTAAATTTCTAAAGGTGTCATGACTATAAAATTGAATTTTCATTTATTAATATACAATACAGATATCATATCGACGGGTGCGTGAAAACAATAATAAAACATAGTGATCATGGCTTAACATTGTGATAACTGACTTTGTTATATGAAAGGTGAAAGGTTATATTGCAAGATTTTGATGGATTGATTTTCATATCAAGATATAAGCTGGATCTATTGAATAAAGATTAAAACCATAATTACGCCATATTGCTTACATGTTAATGCCAAGTGAGAAAATCGGCTGTACTTTTGACCAACTGACCTGGTTTACAGTCCAGTAACAAACGAATACATTAAGACCGGGTATCAGCCAATACGCCTTTATACTGGCTTTTCTGTCTATGATTTTTATATATACTATGTGACAACGCGTTGATCACAGTCGATTCTGTAGGAACACGAGTTTTCATAAACATTACAAAGATCAGATGACCAACACTTTGGTCCTAGTTGTTTAAACCTGATTGTTACTCCTGACTGCAACTGACAATTATCTCGTATAAATTAGAAGATATGGACGTTAACGTTTACACATCAGGGGTAGATGGTAATGTGGTAGGTCGCCCAAGCCCGCTGTCTTGCGTCCGAACCTCTTCACCATCACGATCGCGGCCACAATTGCAAGAAACAGTTAGTAAATGTTTCCAAGGGCAGCGGACATGACTTTAAATATTGTTGTGCATGCATAACATTTAAAAACGCACACAATTGTTTTCTCGAATTTCATGGACTTACATAGGGATACAGCATTAAAACTTCACACGATGATTATAATATTTCTAAGCAACATGTACACTTAAATTGAATTACAAATCAACAAGTATTTTCATATATAAAATGAGTTCCAAAATACCCTATTAAAATTCAATAAAATGAGACTAAAGCATACATGATTATCGCTGGTATAAACCTGCATACCAAGAACTCTCAACTATGTGATCACGATACCGTTGGTTCTGAAAAAAGTCGGTCTAAGGTGAAAATACGGAGGAAAAAACAAAAATGCGGTGTTATATTTGAGTTGGTCTTAATATCGAGGGATTCTTTAAGAGAGGTTCTACTGTATTTTTATATACAGTTAATCCTCATTTAAAGACCACCCCAATAAAAATATCCCCTCCAACTTAAGAACACAATTTTCAAGTCAATTTTCACTATTTTGTTCTTTATTAAAGTTCAATATTAAGACCACCTCAATAATAAGACCGGTTTTCATGGGTCTCAATTGTGGTCGTATTATTGAGGTTTTACTCTACAAACCGGTGCAGCTTCCTTTGTTGTACACATCTCCACATGACATCCGTGTACTGTGGTCATATTTACGCCACAAATCGAACTAACATTTAACTAGACCATGAGAGATATTACTGACAGACAGTTTGGCAACTTGTTAAATTGCATTTCCATTTGAGTTAAATTAAGAATGCAACTTTTAATTGTATAGAGACTGTATGCAAGCTTCGATTATTTGGCTGATGTACATTCGATACCTATTACAACGGAATGAATTATCGATCTGCACAGAAGGGTTCCGACCGATCAAATTTACTCTGCACCAACCCAGACGAATGTTTAATTAACACTTTTGAAGAAATACATTATATTTTTAAAAAAATGACACCTCGAGAGCTTATATTAACGCATGCTACCCTTTAAAACGTTTGTATATATTATTAAAACGTGTTAACTCCACGCGATAATGATTGTATTACGTAAAACACATCTTAACAATGGGAAGCCTCCTTAAATTTGTTTACATATACTTAACAATTTGTATAACTACTCATTAAACTTATGCATACATAATATTTGTCGATTTGACAGACAAAGGGGAAAATGAGTAGCGGCAATTATTGTGAAATAAGTGATTTTATATTAATCCAGGTAACAGGCTGATCTTATATCGAGAACAAACTTGCAGGCAATTAATGTTTTTTTTATTCATTTTTAAGTCAAATATTTACTTTTTGTTCCTACCAACGATTGGAACTTTATTTGAATAGTATACAATGCAATGTGATATATTGCACGAACGCAAGCAAACTTTCCAGAATACCGCGTACATTTATATTGTCCGAAATGGGCACAATCCGACAACTGTGCATTTTAAAAAGTAATATATCGACTATTCGGTGTCAGTCGATATATTCTATGTGGAGCGGCATTGCCACAAATATATTACGCTCTATTTGAGAACATATTCAAAATAAAAGTGCATTGATTACAGCTCCCACACGTTACTGTTGCAGCTAGTCATGGTTGCTACACGCCCATCTCACGTAGACCTAGTCATGGTAGTTACACGCCCATCTCACGTAGTCCTAGTCATGGTTGTTACACACCCATCTCACGTAGACCTAGTCATGGTTTTTACACACCCATCTCACGTAGTCCTAGTCATGGTTGTTACACACCCATCTCACGTAGACCTAGTCATGGTTGTTACACACCCATCTCACGTAGACCTAGTCATGGTTGTTACACACCCATCTCACGTAGACCTAGTCATGGTTTTTACACACCCATCTCACGTAGACCTAGTCATGGTTGTTACACACCCATCTCACGTAGACCTAGTCATGGTTGTCACACACCCATCTCACGTAGACCTAGTCATGGTTGTTACACACCCATCTCACGTAGACCTAGTCATGGTTGTTACACACCCATCTCACGTAGACCTAGTTATGGTTGTTACACGCCCATCTCACGTAGACCTAGTCATACTAAAAACACTTTTTCAATACAAAATAAATACGCCCCACTGTCGAAATTCGCTCTAATGGTAATATATGCATCACATGTCATTAAATATACAAACATATACTTATCTATCGATTATCAAATGATTATATAAAATATTTGAGATATTGAGAAGTTTTTTTTTTAATAGCTGTAATTGAGCAGGTGCATTTTACTATCTAAATTTTACGCCCATCACTGCCAATTAAACATTTAAATAAAGCAATAGTCAAATAGTTTAAATACCATATCATATCTGATTAAACACTTTAGAAATAAAATAAAATAACTATTGTAAGTGACATTTATTCAAACGTCAGTAAACTGAAAAGAGGACATTTGACTTGATCTAATACTCAGTAGCTCAAATTATCGACATGTGTTTGAATTTCAATCCAAAGTGAGAACTGTTATCCTACTTTTGATCGACTAGGCAATTTGTAAATTATTTATTGTATCTATAAATTGATGAGCCACGCATACATCGAGAATACCATACAAACTCACAGCCTGATCCGACGAAAGGGTCACCGACTCAGAGTTGGCTTCTCTACGCAAACATGTGTGTAGGGGTATCGCACGGAAGAATCAGAACATCTCTTGAACTGAAGGACAAACCTACAGTCCATATTTCAGGGGTAAACACATGCTTTAAATGGGTCGAAGGGGTGCATACTTAGTTCTTTATAAAGCTGGATACATTTATTGAAACACTTTCCTCAACACTTCTATCCATACCACGGCATTTATCATGTGACGAAACAGACAACAAATGTTCTTCAACAATGCGAGGAATGATGTTATAATCTAATCAAACCGCTACGTAAACTCTCAACTGTTACAATTTGACTGTGCTAATTCATTATCAACTGTCTTCTGATCTGCTGAAGTATTCGACTGTCCGTCTGTCTCTGCTTTCAAATTTCGTCCCATCTCTTTAGAGGAACAGCGTCCAATGATATGATTGGTGGCTTCGTATAATGTTAACTAAGGCCTAACAATATGTTTGTTTCAGGTTTCATGCCCCCAAAAAATAGGGTAGGTAGGTCGGACATTATTTTTAGAGATTTTTTTATTTTCAAACAAGGCAAATTAAAACATAGATTTAGATGAATAAAAGTTATAAGACAAACCCCCTTATCATTTTAACATGGATATTGTTTAATCAAGGTGAATAAAACGCTCTTTATCCGGAATACTCATAAACGGCGACCAATAACTGGGCAGAAAAAGGAACCTAAAGAATAATTCACTCAAAGAAAATTTACCAAAGGAAAAAATGTTAACACGCGAAAAAATGTTCTAGGGTCGGGGCGAGAAAATAGGATAGGTCGGAAAACCTGAAACAAACATGTGTTTTACGCCTAATCTAATTAATGAGCATTATATTATATAAGCTTCTATTATAAATGGGAAACCAATAGCGTCACGAGATGAAATGTTCTTGGACGATGAAAGTCCCCACAGAGAAGCATGCCGCATATAGGCGTGCATCATACAGTTAACCTCTGAGCACATCACGATGTACGTAGTCATACGAGTCCATAATTTCTCCATTTCTAGGACTGTCTGACATGGCCTGTGCCATAAACTCATACAAAATCTATAACGTATGACAGAGTTGAACCAGTGTAAAAACATAAGGAGATCATTATTGTGGTACATACAACTCACTTACCGTTGTTATAAATTACATTGAAGTGGCAATTGAAAGACATATACACGGACAATATCATTTTATAAAACTGTTTTACGATTTGAATATCACATAGAACCGTTATTGAACATATACGAGGTCAATAACAATTCAAAGTATGTGATATCAAGATAACATAGCCTTCTGTTTGCACTGATCAAACACACTAATGTCAGCCATTCTAATACCTCCTGCTGCGTACAGCGATACCGAGCATTTATACAGCCAACTTTATAACTTTGTATGAATGAAAGGGAATGGAAGTATAAGAAGTAACAATAATGCCCTTCAGACGCGCAGAGCTATTAAATTTGATTGCCTATTACCAAGTACAAACACTTTGTATAGCCATATACATGTATATCGTTGTCATCAACATTATCATCTTCAACAGCACAATCATCATTGTCATCGTCATTATGACAATCATCGTCACCAACAGAAACAGTTGCAGCAGAAACAACGACATCATTATTGTCACCATCAATTATAACTTCATCATCACCGGTGTGGCTGTCATCAATATCATCAGGAGAGTCATCAGTAGAAACAACTTTGAACATGGCTTTCATTCACAGAACCTAATATAGTAGTACATGTAGTCAGTGTTCATTATACAGGTATGGAAAGGATCATACAATAGGTTTTATTTGAAATGATTGTATAAATTATAAATTGTAAATGACTCGACTTAGTTTATACATTTATCGACATTAATTTAGACAATATCAGCATGATCATATTTTCACAAGGCAAAACAAATGAAACCTGGCTATGACCATTAAAAGTGGTGTTTGTTTCAGATTTACGCTCGCTAGAACTAGTCCACAAGCTTTCTAGGGTATAAATGTATGTGTATCATTGTGTTTCTTTGGTCTTATCTTGAAATATTTTTTCTATTAGAACATGCTAAAAGTGTAGCACTGAATTCCAGTTTTGCACACAACTTAATACATGAAACTCGGTGATATATCTAACGAAGTTTCCAATCAGGCCGCTGCATGACTTGGATTTAGTACGAAACTACGGAATCCTACGGAGGTTATTGACTTTAGCGGTCGCTTATCGACCTTCAAGCGGGAGCGACGGACGGCTATGCGACACTACATTGTGACAATGCAACATAGCGGTCGACGGCCTCACGAGAAAAGACGAAATCCGGAATTCGTTAAAATTTGTGTTTTTTACCCGCGGTATAACAGCATTTAGTTTTTAGATCCATTGAAGTTCAATCAGTCGTTAAATCATGTCTTTGTTTTCATTGCAATTCGAACACAATGCTAACAATGTTGTTTGTACCGCAAGATTAAAGGGAAGTACCCATAGTTATACCAATCAGGAGGACATGTATCCCATGTAAACGCTTTTTCGCATACGTATTAATGAAAAGTTTGCGTTCAACTGCAGAATCTACTGTTTTGAATCAAATCGCTTAATCCTAGGTCACATTGGAATCACGACAGAAATATGCAGGTTCAGGACGAAAAATTGGGGGATTTCGTGGCTTGTCTTGCGATTTTGTACTACAGCCGTAGGAGAAAATGAGTGTCTTCCGACGAATAATCCGTCGTGACATGAAATTCGGACTACCCTTTTGTCTCACTGGTGTTGTGTTAACATCGTACGACATTCGTATGACATTCACACTACATTCGTACAAAAAAGTACATGTCGTTGGTGCCAACAGTTTGTTGTAATGTAATTCTTTCGACACTCTCACGACAATCGCACGACATTCGTTAGATAATAGTGCGAGATTCGTACGAGTATGGCAAGACTGTCGCACGACAGTTGCACGAGTGTATCACGCCAGTCTCACGACATGTTCACGTGATGATGAGTCACGACATGATCACAACAGACCTGCGACATACCCACGAAATGTCAGCCTTCTCTGTCTGTTCCTGTCGTGACAGCATCTAACATTTCATTTGACCACTTCCACAACATTGTTCAAGTCGTACGAAATTGTGACGGAGGCTTAAGGAAGGACAATTTTCACTTATTAAAGATTTGAAAACGAGTTGTAAAACCCAATATATGAGTGCAATAATCTACTAATCTACTGAATCATTTGTTACAAAATTGCTGCTCGCTTTGATGATATACTAACACCGATTTTCATAAATTTCAAGGAAATAAAGTTTAGATATTAAAACAAATAATCAGGTAGACATAGCAACGGTAAACACTACGAGAGCTAACTAAACAAGGAAGTGGCCGGTGTATAATCTATAAAAACGTTTGTTTTTATAAACTTGAGAACAGTTGTAGACAAATTGCTAGGTGGTCAGCCAATGAAAACAAGTTATGAATGATACATGTATTGTCAAATTGTCATAGAGTACACAACAGTGGAATTCTCAACTAATTTTGAATCCACTATTTCCAGTATTAGTTATATACTGGTCTAAAGTGCAGACCCCCAGTAATAGTTCACACTTCTTCTACAAGGTACTGGGTCCGATCTCCCGAAGCATCTCAATGTGAGCTATATCTCAGACCAAATATTGTCTCAAATTATTGAGATTTTTCTCATCTTAGACCAGACTCAAAATCGATATTACAAAGCAAATAAGATGAGATGAGTTTTTTTTCTCGGAAAATTTTCAAGAGATCCAAAATGAAATTGTCTCAAACTCAAGCTCTGATTTGAGTAAAATCTCATATTGAGCTATGATTTCTATTTGAGATGTTTTGAGAGATCGGGCCCTCGATGCACTATTGAGTTTGATTGCAATAATAAGTAGGCAGTAACATTTATCAATGAACTGAACTATCAAGAACGTCAATGTAAACCCTGTCATAAGCTCAATGTAAACCCTGTCAAAAGCTCAATGTAAACCCTGTCAAAAGCTCAATGTAAACCCTGTCAAAAGCTCAATGTAAACCCTGTCAAACGCTCAATGTAAACCCTGTCAAACGCTCAATGTAAACCCTGTCAAACGCTCAATGTAAACCCTGTCAAACACTCAATGTAAACCCTGTCAAACGCTCAATGTAAACCCTGTCAAAAACGTCAATGTAAACCCTGTCTAAAACTCAATGTAAACCCTGTCAAAAACGTCAATGTAAACCCTGTCAAAAACGTCAATGTAAACCTTGTCTAAAACTCAATGTAAACCCTGTCAAAAACGTCAATGTAAACCCTGTCAAAAACGTCAATGTAAACCCTGTCAAAAACGTTAATGTAAACCCTGTCAAAAACGTTAATGTAAACCCTGTCAAACGCTCAATGTAAACCCTGTCAAAAACGTCAATGTAAACCCTGTCAAAAACGTTAATGTAAACCCTGTCAAACGCTCAATGTAAACCCTGTCAAAAACGTCAATGTAAACCCTGTCAAAAACGTTAATGTAAACCCTGTCAAAAGCTCAATGTAAACCCTGTCAAAAGCTCAATGTAAACCCTGTCAAAAGCTCAATGTAAACCCTGTCCAAAGCTCAATGTAAACCCTGTCAAAAGCTCAATGTAAAACCTGTCAAAAACGTCAATGTAAAACCTGTCAAAAGCTCAATGTAAACCCTGTCAAAAGCTCAATGTAAACCCTGTCAAAAGCTCAATGTAAACCCTGTCAAAAGCTCAATGTAAACCCTGTCAAAAGCTCAATGTAAACCCTGTCATAAGGTCAATGTAAACCCTGTAATAAGCTCAATGGTTCTTACTGTCATAAAGCACGGACCACTTTCAAAATACAAAATGCCAGGTCGGCTCTTTTGTCCAGTTTGCACATTTTTAGGAGTGTTGAAATTCGCGACGTTTATTTTTCACGAACAGCATACATCTTTGTCCTCGACATAATATTTTTGTTTCCGCGTATTTGAGGTTCACGGTAAATTTCCATAGTATGAATGCCGTTAACTATCAAAGTTAATAATACGATAACAGTTGTGTTTTGTGCCAAACATCAACGAAAAGTTTACCTTGAAAAGATAAAAAGATAAAATCACTTACCGGGAACGTTTTTGCAATTAATGATCTTGAAAGATTTGAAGGGAATATGTACATGTAGAAGAAATAAAACAAAAGTAACGTAATAACACAAACAGAAATTTGCAAATATTAAACCTGCAATATTACCGTGTAAGAAATGCATAAATATATAAAATATGGATGTAAATAACAACAAAGGGCAATTTTTTATTTTTTTTTGGAAAAAAAGTTATATACAGCCTTTAATAAAAATGCAATGCACATAACATAGAAATACATTCAATATTAGAAAATTATTCTCTTCATTTTATGTCGTGTACAACAATTTCGCTTTTCCAATTACCGCGAAAGCGCTATAAATGGCTTCAGTCCGACGATACTATAGACTATAGACGTAGTAGATGACATTTTTGGCTATAACATTTTTATTTTTCAAATGATCTTCAATATACAGGTGGAATAACAAACTGTCACGTGTTACCTTTTGAGTTATTAAGACTTTTTTTGATTACTTTAATGTTTTAACGGGGAAATTTGCATTTATATTTAACCACTCACATTTACATTAAATATAGTGTAATTCTTCCGAAAAAACTGCGAAGCCGTCTCATTTCAACTTGTGATCTGAAGACTGTGTTTGAAACACTCAAAATATACAGGCGGAATTAAAAAGGTCATTTAATTCTCGTTCTAAATGTATTTTTTCAAAAAAAAAAAAAATTGAAATTAAGGCGGGGGAATTTTGAGTTAAATAAAGTCACTAGCAATTTGTTTTGCCCGTTCGGCATTCTGTACGGAGATTTACGGAGATAACCGAACTTTCGAAATTTCCACCAGCGCCCGGACGAACGTGTATATAATCGGAGGTATCATCATTTTAGTAGTGGATCCGTGGTCCAGTGGTAACGTACTGTACTAGTAATCCAGGGATCGCAGGTTCGATCCTCCGCTTCTAACAGTTTTCCGGATAGAGACAAAAACCGAGGTCCCGTGTACGATGCTTTACATCGAGCACTTAAAAGAATTATGGGTGTTTTTGGAACTGGGACATCTTATGTATCATACACTATCCTCCAAAAGTCTAAAATGACATACATTCTTCTAAAGGCGTCGCCCATAATAGAAACCGGTGGCGACGATAAATAAACGCAAATAAAACAAAATATTGCCCTTTCGATACTATGCAAATATATTATGCTATGCATGCGTTGCAGCTGTTTGAATGAAGATAATTCGGAATCTGTGTAAACTATTCGGCGCAAAACTAAACAAATGATCATTGAAAACTAAATGTCCCAATAGTCTTTTAAGGCTTATTTGACAATTTTATGATTAAATATTTAATTAGTTATGGGATGTCAAATTTTCACCCCCACCCTTCCATTGGTTATCACCAAAACAACAACGTGACTGATCTCTGTGTTTTACAGACGCTTACCATATACATTGTACATTTATGTGCATATGTCATAACCCATATATATTCATTATGCTCCTGAGGGTATTTGGCTCAGTAAGTTGAAGCAAAAGTGGTTGTCACATGCAAAATATCTTGGTATTTTCTTAATAATCACATATTTGGAAATTACTCCTATTAGGGCTTATCAGTTTTGCCTATCAAAATGGCCGCCAGTTAAGAACAAGGGAGGTAACTATTGTAGATGAGGGAACTATGTATACGAATGATGCGTAGAGCACGACAGCAAGATATAAACCCAAATTGAGATATTCATGAAATTTGTAGAACTTAGTTTAGATACTTCAATGTATATCCATTGGATCGTCTTAATAACGGGACTCATTTCATGTCTGACTCCCTCTATTCAAATATACGAACCATTGGTAAATGACAACGGAAAATGCATGCCATACACGCGTTGATGGGCGTCGCCTGTTGCCATCATGTACGGAGCTTCTCATTAAAGTGTTGAAAATAGTGTTTACTTTATTGAAGCTTCGATAATAAGACCACAATTCGCTGGGATGTTTTAGTCGTAGTTATGAGTGTTAATTAATATGTAAGAAAATAGTTGGTGCATGAAAACGTGGTCTTATGAATGAGGTGGTCTTATTTTTCGAGGTGGTCTTTACGTGAGATTTAATCATAGAAGCAGTAAACAAATCAACAGATGAAAACAAACTGTAACCTTGATTTAACAATTTGAAATTGAAAAAGACAGCAAAGCTTTAAGAATTGTATTTTTTCTATGGGATAAAGTGTACTCAGCTACTTTATGGACTTAAGATGTACTGAAGTATGTGTATACAAGGTTTATATAAAAAGATACTCTGACATAGAACGAATTTGGGGTCGAGGAGTTCAAGTATACAAACATTTCCTTCGTTTCTTCCGTGTTTGGAACTCCCACTTCATTCAGGTCAGGTGGTCTCATAGCGCTTTGATTGAGTATCTATCTGTAGTTCTTCTAACTTCAACGGTCTAAGGACATAATCTCTATATTTATTATATTAACTGATAGGTTTGTAATAATAATATGTACTTCCTAAGCCCGTATCTTTATGTCAATTGTCATATTGTCCCCCAAGATAAATTACGGGTTTATGATCGCAAGTGCTGATAGTCTAACTATTTAATAAGACAAAATGACTTGCATTCTATTCCGACATTTATCTTCATTGTCTTTAGTGCGACACGATCATGTAATTCTGTAAGAAATGATATTGTTAGTTTATGATTATGGAGTCCTGTCAGCGCCGTTGCGATGTTTTGCTGTCGCCATCGACATGAACAGCGACGTAGAGTATCGTAATCTTCAGAACGATTATGATTAAATACTTGCTAGATTCAGCTTCCATTTTTATTACAACTACAATTCTATTGCATTCAAAACATATTAACATGTTTTATGGCAATTATACAAAATATATGTGACAAGAGGTATGGATTTTCTGAAGAGCACATAATGTTACAGTGCATGTATACATATAATATATTATATTATATCAAAATATGAGCCTAAAATTATTCAATTTCTAATAAGATTGGCGTAGAATGATATATTTATATTAAGTAGGGCTGGAGGACTTTCTTGGTATTTTTTTCTGAAAATTAATATTTGTTGTATGTTCAATGACACTAGGCCTGCAAGTCATCATTTCGCTTCTACGGAAATATGAAACCTTGGAATGTCTGAAAACATTTCATTAATTTAATAATATAACTGATAAACATATGTTTATTGAGATTAACCTCATACTTGGAAATAAGATTGCGACAATAAACTCACAAGAATATGGAAAATATTATTACGATACACTTTATTCTTTTCCGTGCATATATTGGGAGCAGTTATTGATAGTAGTCACGTTCAAGAGTTATTCAAAACGATTTGAATTTAACGTGGTATTTACTCATGGATTATATACCATGGAACGCAAAATCTCCCAGTCGGACGTTTATAATCCGATGGCAATTTTATGTCATGTTTGACAATATTGAGCACCCTCTACTGAACTATCCATAAATCCCTGGGTATTTAAATAATAAAACATGGTTCCGGGGTGACTAGGAACATACTGTATCATTTTAAAATCAATAATCTTATCATCTATATTTTGAATATCAGCCCTAATTGAATATAACTGTTTGTTTGTGGTGCCCCCCCCCCTCCCCCTATCAATGGTTCTTCTGGTTACCCCTGCATCCGTCTTTTAAGAAAGTGAAAACTGCCGCAAACATTCATTACGGAAGCGCCAAAGAGGTTCGAGTTCGGGTCATTGTCGGTGGGTTGGTGGGAGTACCTGGAGCGTACCTTTATATTATTTGGCCTAGTCAGAACTTGATTACATACACGTTCGTTTCACGTTGTACGGACATTTATATTTGTATTTTTCTTCGGTCAGTCAATAATGGCAATAATGGCAGTACGATTGGTTTTCCGCTGTTATGGCTATCACAATCTTTTGAGTTAGACTGATTCCATTATGTCGTAAAAGTGAAACGTCATAACGTCATCTGCAATCATTTTTAGATATCTATTTTGAAATCATTTTTATTTCCAAATGGCGAATACACAGAAATGGTGTCTAATGCAATTGCGAAACCCTTGATATAAAGGTCAATGTATGATTCAAAGGGGTATTACACAGTGTCTCTATATCACCATTCCATGATATGTAAATGAACCATTTGACTGAAGTTGTAGTTACTCATCGTCAGAGTATTATGGTGAATGTACTTGAAGAGTGTTATATTGAAACAATATACAATTGCAGTTGATAAAATTGGAAAATGTACTATCGGTCTGTTTGGCCAATAAACATAGGTACGCCTTAAGTAGTATGACCTATCATGCTCTGCCGTATTAAGCAGTGAGTTTCAGGTATCATTGTCAATGAAAACAAACGGATATTGTCATAAAACAAATGACTATTTAGATAGTGTTGTCATAAACAGCGCATTATTGCTAGTGTGCGGTCAACATTTTGTTTCGTGTTCGCTGATTGGCTAATTCATTATGAAATACAAACTCCGATTGGTCACATGTCTCAGTCGTAAAGGCTGTCATAAAATTGAAAATTTTACACACTTCCTTTTTAATAAGAGTTTTGTACCAAAATCAGAGTTCAAGAACGCGGGATCAGCACAAGGTCAGTGCCAGAGAACCAATAAAGGGTAGACTATAACTTTGTTTATGGATTTTAACGTATTTTATATTACATTTTTGCTACAAAAACACTTGACTGTTGCTTAGTTGTGTGTGACGATACCAGCATGATACAAGCATGACCTTGCCCTGTTTGAACCACTAAATGTCTACAAATGAGAACAGTGTATTCATAATTATATATTCTGAATTGAATAAGGAATATGTTGCGATTTCATATTACACTTTGAGCCGCCGGATATTATCCGTTAAGATCTTTCATATGAGCAGTGAGTGGCAAACTCGGACTCGACTTGAAAACAAATCATCACCTTGATATCATAAGCCAAATTTTATTTATTGTCACAAATAATCAATGGAAACCCAATTCGACCTCACATAATTACAAAATCTAAGTATACAGGGCAAAAGTGCTAACCCGACAGTCATATTTCATATAATTTCTAAAAAGCCATTTTATACATCTTCTGTTCATGTTGATTGCTAAAACCTGCAGCATTGATGATTCTAATAAATTGAACAGTCAGTTTACATAATGGCATTGGGCAATGTTGCGAAGAAAGCCATCGGGAATGCCGGCGTACCATATTGACACAATATTCAACGGTACCTGGACCCTTCTCAAATGAAAAGTTTTTTTTTTTACCAAACTCGCTTGGGCTTGTACTAAAAAGGGATTTTTAAGCGAGTCTTTTGGGAAAATAAGTGAGTTTAAAGTCGGTTCAAGTCGGTTTGAGTGGGGTTTTTTTCATACCAAATGAGCAAAAAACTTTTGAAGTGTGTCTTTTACTTCAAAAGTGGGTATTTTTTCTTCAAAAGTGAGCAAAAAGCGAGTATTTTACTTTAGAAGTGGGTCTTTTTTCTTATAAATGAGTCTTTATATTCAATAAGCGAGTCCTTTTAATTCAAAAGTGAGTCTTTTGGAAAAAAGACACGAATAAAAGTTAGTATGTTTTCATAATAAGTGGGATTTTCGCCGGAGAAGTGGGTTAATTAAAGTGGGTTTTTAAGCACTCTTTTTTAGGAAAGTAGGGTTTCATGCATAAAAAACTCGCTTTTTGCTCCCTTGTAGCCCAGAAAAACCCAACTAAGTGTGTTAAAGGTGAGTTTTTTTTCTCTGGAAAACCCATATTTTGCCTAGAAAAGTCTGCTCGGTAAGCTAAAAGACCCACTTTTAACCCGGTGCCAATACCACCGTGTATAACTCAGATTAAACAACCTCGCTACTTTTCAATACTGGATCGAATCTGAATCATGATCTGATCGAGTGTCCCATCTCATGGTCAGCTACTGTTTGTACATAATTTGTAACCTTGTCCTGAATGTCTGGTATTGGACTCAGCGTAGAAGTTCATGGCCTTTTCTCCTTCGGTGCGTCTTTCATGGGAAAATTATGGCTGTCGTGTCCTCTGCTTTAACCGTAATTTATATTTTCTTTTCATCTGTGTATTCATGATTACAACTTAGATTTTTTCGTAAATATATGACAAAGATATCAAAAGGTCTTTATTCAGTACTTGTTTATTGTATGTAAGTGTTAGATATTTGAAAGAACCGTTGAAAATACCACTTCATAATGACAGTGTCTTAATACGCAAAACATCGATCTTTGTACGGAGTTGAACTAATACTTTTTTCCTGCTATGATCATGCTGGTTCGGTTACTATATTTGATGATACTATCAATGTCAACAAAGGCGTATAGCATCTTATGTTTAATCCCTTGACCATACAATCTGAAATCCCTGAAAATATTCGAGTGTCACTATAACAGTAAGGCCAATATCCAGCTCACAAAATGGTCAGTCTTGGCACAATATCGCATGGTGGTCTTAGTCTATATATTCACCTATATGGATTCATAATTAAGAGCATTTGATATAACAGCTGTGGTCACAAGTTCATTATATAATACAAAATGTATAACCCGACATTTCAGTTTGAATTGAATCTAAATCGTGGGTCGATGTTTTAAGTATCTGCAAGCCGCCTTATTTCAGGACATTACTTGACCAAATATTTAATAAAACTTAAATACTTGTTTATATGGGAGACATAGTGACAGATAGTAAAATTTTAAAGCAGAAAAAAATGTACTTGTAAAAGTCCCTGTTTGTTAAAAAAAATTATTTTTAGTTCAAAGATGTTACCAACTTCTTTTCCAACAATTACGGAGAAACTCGTATCATTAGTGTAGTTTGATAATGCGTATTAATTGATGTTTTATCTATAATAATTATGAAATATATTTTTACGTGAACATATATGTTGTACTTTAACTGTTTGTTTGCGATTGTGTTTGTATGTCTGACACTATATTAGAGGTTGTTAGGTAGGAAGAATGTCGATGTTTTGGTTATTTTAACTTGATTAAGTAGAGCTACTGTACAAAAGAGTAATATGATGCGAAAAAAGCCTACACAGAGGAGTCCGAAAAAATTTAGTACGAACCAATGTCAGTGGGTTAGTCAGGTCAAGTGTCAGTCTTTCATGTATCATGTTTGCGGTATCAAAGTGGGGTCGGATTAACACCTAGAAACACGAAGATAGCTTTGGACTCACACCTGTGTATAACGAACGATTATTTTGATAATTCATCAAACATTTTTGTTTGAGGAAAATTATCGGCATTGGCAAGGGCACTCAGGAACTCGAAACTTGATAGCATTAAACCACACTTAATCCTTACATGAATGAAACACGCATCTCTTCTCTTCATGTTTACCGACTGTATCGTGACGGCCGCACTTAAAAGTGCGTAGCCTTCAGATTATCATTAAAAGTCCGAAAATACGATCTTATTTATACTGCTAATGTTTTTATCTAAATGATTGTCTTTTGACCAATTAAGTTTGCTTTTGATATTCAATGCAGTAAATGATTTTTCGATTGTTGTTCAAACAAGAGGCCACTTTATTGTAGTCAAAATATTTGCTCAGTTTATGCTAACATTTGCTTGTTACAAAACAGACACGTGTGTCGGAGTTCTGGATTTAACCGAGGGACGTGTACTTTTAACCTATCGCAATACACATTTGTTTTTCAACTTTGAACATCAACTGCAGACTGGTTCATTGTTCAAGTCAAAAAATACGTTAATAGTAATATGTATGTGAATAATATAGTTTTCTTGCAAGAGTTTGAAGTGCGGTACGTGAATTTACTGTTCTCAGTCTTCGATATCAAAACCACGAGGATGCTTGCATGCTATGATACATTCTGTTTACAGAAACCTCCTATTAGTTTATACGAACATTGGCAATGACTTTCACGCATATATCTACACTATTCGTTCAAAAGCTAGATCGTTACTCGACCTTCAGGCAAGCGTTTGTTCTGTATAAGTAGTTAACCGAACAAAAACAGTCATTCTTCCCCAGCATACATTACTTCACATCAATCTGCATGCTTAAAACGTATATTTATTCTAAACTTATTTCAGTCAACTATGAACTCGTTTTACTTAATTTAGTAAGTATTCAAATTAATTATGTCGACTATATATACTACTTATTCCCAATTTTATATCATAACAGAACTAATCATTAAGGTGAACTAAAAATCACATGAGCACTGCATGACAAGATGTTCATACGCGCATGCGCATTGAGACCAATTTACGGAACATTTAATTCCATAGTTTCCAATCTCTAAACACCAAACACACATGAACAGTCATCTTTAGTAGAAAATTCGATATGGTTCTAAAAATGTTATCAATGAACATTCAAAACCGCAACACTGTCTTAAGCTTCGTAGGTATTTCCTAAAGTAAATGTTATGGTCAGTGTTAGAAAACCCTCGTGTTTAAGTGTTTACTATTTGTATGTTCACCTGGACTTTCTAAAAATACCGGACGATCCATTAACGCCTCATTTGTTTAAAGAAAGATTTGATTCAACTTCGTCAATATTGTTTTTACTAAATTTAGAAGATTAGTCAGCCAACGTGAAAAGTGCATAATGAGAATGATTAAGTGTGCAAACAGTGATAGGGGATTTTGGTAAAACATTTCCTTCAGAAAATGAATGTAATGCAATAATACGAAAAGAAAACATGACATTATTAGTATTATGGCTACACCGGTTGTAGTAGCAAATGTTTGCTTAATATTCATCTAGTTGACCTTTTATACTAACAATAATGTTAGGTTACACATACAGTTCCTGCGCATGCGCAAACTCTGATCAACTTTGGTCCGTACTGAGTATGACAAGCTTTCACTATTCTGTTAAAACGTTGTTCCTTGTCAACAGTCACGTGCACTATACAATCCCTACTACAGTAAAACCTCAATGATAAGACTACCATTAGAAAACTGGTATTTTTAAAGCGGTGGTCCTAGTATTGAGGTTGAATAAAGATCAACACAGTTATAATATACTTAAAAAGTGTGTTCTTAATTTTGCAATGGTCTTTAAGTGAGGTTTTATTGTATAATGGCACTGTGTTCTTACTGTTTGTTTTCGCTACCGATCGCCAAGTTAGAAGAAATATCCAAGCACTCATTTTTAGGCACTGTTGCCCCATTCATTATTGTATCGTTGGGTAAACAATAATATATATTATTCTCGTTTTTTAATCTCCATTGTATCAATAACATTGGGAGTCAATATGTCAACAACAGAGTATATAATTACGTGGCCAAATGTTAGTGACTTTTTCAGGATTGGTTGTTACTTTGAGTTAAGACGTCCGTTTTGTTTAAATAATTCAAAATATGGCGGTCAGCGGACTAAATCAGTAATCATAGGAGACTAACCTATTTTAGTTTTCTCTTAAACTGAGCCCCTTATTTCTTCCTAACACGAGTCAGGGCCTAAGTACGAAAGACCAGCAGTGACATTCTCCCTTCATTATTTCTGTCCTAGGAAATACAAAATGTATTGAATTCGGAAAGTTGAAATTGTGAATAATGTAATGCGAATGTAACCACCGGTCTTTCTTATTCAAGTCATTAAATTGGGGATAAATATTCTGTCAATGTACGAGTACATGCTTTAAGTATTAAAATAATGATTATGCAGTGTGCATTATTTTAATGAACACCCTATCAGTGCATTTGCTATCACACTTCGCAGGCTTTCATTCTTTTAGGGCGTACGTTGTTTCTTCTCGCATGTTTCAATGAGCAGGCTTTTATAAATTCATTATTATCAATCATTCGTAAGTAATTATTTTTGTGTATTGAATTGTATTGAAATGCACATTAAAGACGTATTCGGGAGTTGCCATTGCGCAACTTAAATGCGCATGTTCTTTTCGATTATTGTAGTGTTTGCATTGGGTTAAAGACGTATAAGGGAGTAGTTTACTATTTTCTTTTACGATGCAAAGATTTTTTCTGAACTTATAGTCACCAATCACAATACAAATAATGATATCAGTTTGTTTAATTGAAGGATTTCATTATAGTTTCGCAGTTTTCCTTCTACTTTCTTTTTCTATATAATTTATTATTAAAAACAGAAAAGTCATTGATATTTAAAATTCTACATTTGAAATTATAAAATGATCTTCAATAAATATTTAAAACTAACACATTTTATAAAAATGTAAAACGATAATGGGTTACCAAGTGTATTAAGGGTAAATTTCTCTTTCCATATATATTACATTGAAACACAATAAAACAATCTTTATCTTAAAATCAAGCAAGGTGACCTACTATTTTTATTTCATATTTTCATTCAGACAGTAACTCTCATATAATATACCAAGTTGTAAGAAAATATTTGCGCTAGAAAAAAATATAGTAAACTTGTATAGATTTTGCTCTATATTCATATGAAATATTCACGTTTTAAATCTTGATTATCATAAAATCTATCATTTTTATTTCATATTTTGGTTAGATACATTACACTGATCAAATATAAAAAGTTTAAAGGAAATCTCTGCGTTAGAAAAAAAAACGGCCTTATTGTAGGATACGTCTTTAACAAGTACGACGTCGTATGTTTTGCGTCCAGTGGATGCCGTGATTAATTTTGCGGGAAGGTCGATTCTCTGATTGACAAACACTAATTCCACAACCCGTTTGTTACGCATAGAGATTTATTCCTAATGTATGACATATACGTAACTCCCACAGTTCTTTCATTTAGAAATTAACAACATGTTTTTAAAACCCTGTGTTGGAATGTACTATTGTAGCGTATTAAAAATCGTATCGGGTGATTTTTAGTTTCTGGGGATTAAAATAAATCTCACTTGAAGGTTATGTTCTAGTTATTAGAAATTAAACATTGTAAATATCCTATAGGGACCTTGGCTAAGTAATTAACTGTATTATAAAGGAATGCTTATAAATATTCATGTAAACCAAAAATGACAGAAGCTTCTAGGACGAACTTAATGCAACTTAACAACCCCTCTCTTCTACGACATTATCGAATTTCCTGTTATAAAACTGTACATCTGACTAAACCTCTCCAGATTTGCCCCCCCCCCCCCAAACAGCCGAATGTGGTGTTGCTCTGGCCACGGTCACTCACCGCTGTATGTTTCGAATACTAATCGGGAAGAAGAATATGTGTAGAAGCTATCCAGCTGGCTTTCAAAAGGCTCGCAGTTCTACCCAGATGCCTATCTATGCCCAATACTGTCAGAAGAGGCAGACGACGTCCTCCACCACCCTAATAGCTGGATATGTCACTGACCAGGGATTTCCCTGACGCAGAAATCTTGAGTCCCTGACTCCCTTTTCTTTCTTGGGACTCCCATTTTCCACTTTCTGTGCATCCCTAGGATCCCTAAAATAAACTTTTGTCAAATATAAACTGCATATCTGGGACCCTACAAATTTACTGAGGACCCCCAATTTATCAAACATGAGGGTTCAAGGACGCCTAGCTGAAAATCCTGGGGGAAATTCTGACTGACTATGTGACTTAAAGTCCCATTACAAAAACAATATTGACATCGCAATGTACAGGATTATCAGGCCACCTGTTTTGACCATCCCGATATTGAACGGAATGAAAGGCTTAAGTATTTACAAATATACACAGTGACCATTTAAACAAACAGAAGGCAAATGGTAATTGTTGGAATACTTTGTAGAAATACGACACCATTAAATACACTAATGAATTCAAACTGCAATAAACCGTTTAGCTACTGTTTGTATGTAATGATCCGTATGTGCTTAGTGTGGAGTTAGGCCATGGATCAAAATTGCTGGGTTGTTATCCAGTTATTGTCTGAAAAACACGATAGGGTGGGATTTCTTATGGCCTGAAAACTTGTATCTACTCAAAGATGTATGTATTGTGGAGCAACATTTCCTGTTGTGTAGCAATAGAACAGTATCGGGACAGCATTAACATTGTAGGTCCCCTTAAATCAAGGACTTCAATTAGCATTGCCTTAATGGAGATTTTTTATTTCTGAATGAAAAAACATACGGTGAAACACCCACTATACTTAAAAATACCCGGAGAATTATGACTCACTCGGGTATTAATCTACCTGTCTATTTAATAAGCTGTATAGATTAAACATATTACATCCGAATGATCGCACAAGTCATTCTTTTCATATACGTATACAACTACTAGGCAATTGAGTGCATTTGTGAGGGATGGGGGGAATAGGAAGGAAGGAGAGCAAAGGCAGAGGGGGGAGTGAGGGAAGAGAGAGAATACGGGATTTGGGGGAGTGAGGGAAGAGAGAGAATACGGGAGTGGGGTAGATCGGTCAGAAAGACAGAGGAGAGACGGGATCATGATGGAAAGAAGGTGAATGATAGAAGAAAACTGACATGGATGAGAAATTAGAGAGAAAAGTGGTAGAGGAAGGGGTCTAGAGAAGACACATACTTTATGCATGGAGAAGAGCTGGGTTATGTCCCCACACTAAGAGTTCTAATATACAAATTAGATAATAATCACAAAACTAATGGCACTAACAAAATACTAGTTGAACACTCATAATGTTCGTCAGTACGTTAAAGTTATAGATGTAAAATTTCATTAAGTCATTATCTGGTCTAAATTCGCCAATTTTGCCAAATTCTTCCTACAGCTGGTTTGGTAATGTGCCAAAACAGAGGTTATTAAATCTGTTTAATGCTAAAACAAGGGCTATAATATGCAAATGAGATATTTAATTGTCGCTTTTAATCACTGGTCAATTTAGTTTCTAGATAAAAGACTCTATAAACGTACTGCGACAACCAAACTGGTCAATTTGATTAAGTTGGATTGGTCACAGCCCAGTTCGAAGCTGAAATTTTGCTTAATGAAATTGTGATCCAGACGGTTTTATACCGCGCACGAAATGTGAACAATAGTATCAACAAAACGTGTGAACTTTAGTTTTACAAAAACATACAGGATATAGATATTTATTTTACCCACGCAGATTACGTAAGTACAATTATTGTTCCTCCAAACCACTAAAGGGGTATTGAATTGATGATATTTCACGAACGGTCATAAATTAGTAACAAGTTTTCAAGGAAACGTAACAATTGAACATTGGGTTGAATAAATTTAGTATTTTATGAACACGAATGCGGTATTTTATTTCTTTAATATAATGCACAACTGGCGGACTAAATTTCCCCCATAATACACATAACATTATTGGAATATAATGTCAGACACTTCAGCTACATTGTAAATATACATTTGAATATTATATGAAATAAAAAGTTTTAAGCCATTTGCGCGAAATAGGATGTGGGATCCTTAAAAGGGATATTTTCACAACTTGTAAACCGAAAGCCACGAGTTTGAGGGCAACCTATTTGGATATTAGTATTTTTCTGACGGATTTGGTCGAATATTGGATGAATTCGAACAGTAGTTAGTCATTTAGTAAAAGGGCTAGTCGACTTCTCCCGAGGCGAAGTGACCGTCGGAAGAATTACTTTGGTAATGCAACAGTTAATTGTGTCTGTAATATTTACCTTATTTTTCTAAACCTTTTTATGCATACGACTAGAATTGTTTTCATTAACTCCAAACAAACTAAAATGTATGAAGTGCGCACACCTATACTTGTCATTAATGTATGAAACTGTCATTGTGTCGTGTTAGATCGTCCATATTCACTTGTTTTAACCGTCTTCCGTGGCCGAGTGGTTAAGGCATGAGCCATGGAAGCGGGAGGTCGACGGTTTGAATCTGGTAGGGGTCCGTTCTGATATTGCCGGATGGTGAGCCACCAGCCTGTTAAATAACCGTTACCGTGCGTCTACCTGTCTGATGCTTGGCATGAAGGATATGAATCGGGAAGTAAATGTTCTCAGAAAGTAGGTGTCCGAAATGGCCGGCCCTTAGATGGCAGTGACACTTCAGGTACATAAATAAACACTTCCCTTCACTTTACTTTTTTTGGTAAATTCAAAATGATGTAGCATGAACTAAGTATATACTAATAGATCATTTACATTGTAATAATTTACTGCACGAACTACTCAGTTCACATACGTCAAATACATTAGATCTGATTGCTCTAGAAATACAGTAAGTGAACATCGGGTGTATGCATTGTGTTCTTCAAACCTGGTTCAGTTGGAATACAGTTCTATGATGTGTTGTCCAAAATATAGTTCAATTCGAAAGAAATATGTAGAGAAATAATCATTGGCCATCAGTTGGATAATTAGTACTCACTTCTTCTATACAAATAAGACATAATGAATAACATTGCTGTATGCTTGTAAGAAGCATTGTTAGAATAGTTAAATAGTTTTACATTTCATAGCAGTTTCATTTGTAATGATTACCTTGTGAAAAAAGTTACAATGACTCTCGTAAATACGACGAAATGACGTTTTTACTTGACATTAAGTCGAGATTACGTGATGTTTATGAGAATTTACATAATAATCGAATTTCAAGCTATTAATTAAAATTAAACGCACCTCACCGTTAAATTCAAATTTCTTTTGATGTATATAACAATTTCTCAGTGTCAATTTAGCAAGCACCTGTTACACAGAACACAAAGCTTCAATGTCACTGTGTGTCGTCCTCAGTAATTTGATACATTAATCTGCAAAGTTTCAAAGAAAAAAATACTATGGAGCCCTTTTGGGGGGTAAAATTATTATGTTAGCAGGTTACTCTGCCTATGGATAATTATTGGTTATAGGGGCCACATAAAAGTCATAAGTTTATGCCGTTTTTTTACCTTAAATATGTCCGTTAAGAGTGCCGTAATTAACAAACACGGTGTTATTAAGTCCTAAGAATACATTTATTTCGTATTGTAAAGTAGAATAATTGTTTGAAATATACTGTAAAAAGGTTAAAGTGAGTTGAAACGTCTTTGTCGTATATATTGTCAATATAGCAGCAGTGAAAAAGTAAAATGTTTTGCATGAACCGTTCCTGCATTGTTTAGCGGTCTAATGTTTGATACTATGTATTGATTGACGAGTGTTTCTTACAACTGTAGAATACATGGCGCGAACACCTGTAGAATACATGGCGCCAACACCTGTATAATACATGGAATGAACACCTGTAGAATACATGACGCGAACACCTGTAGACTACTTGGCGCGAACACCTGTATAATACATGGCGCCAACACCTGTATAATACATGGAGTGAACACCTGTAGAATACATGGCGCGAACACCTGTAGACTACTTGGCGCGAACACCTGTAGAATACATGGCGCGAACACCTGTAGAATACATGGCGCCAACACCTGTAGAATACATGGCGCGAACACCTGTAGAATACATGGCGCGAACACCTGTAGAATACATGGCGCGAACACCTGTAGAATACATGGCGCGAACACCTGTAGAATACATGGCGCGAACACCTGTAGAATACATGGCGCGAACACCTGTAGAATACATGGCGCGAACACCTGTAGAATCCATGGCGCCAACACCTGTAGAATCCATGGCGCGAACATCTGTAGAATGCATGGCGCCAACACCTGTAAAATACATGGCGCGAACACCTGTAGAATACATGGCGCCAACACCTGTATAATACATGGCGCCAACACCTGTAGAATACATGGCGCGAACACCTGTAGAATACATGGCGCGAACACCTGTAGAATACATGGCGCGAACACCTGTAGAATACATGGCGCGAACACCTGTAGAATACATGGCGCGAACACCTGTAGAATACATGGCGCGAACACCTGTAGAATCCATGGCGCGAACACCTGTAGAATCCATGGCGCGAACATCTGTAGAATGCATGGCGCCAACACCTGTAGAATACATGGCGCGAACACCTGTAGAATACATGGCGCCAACACCTGTATAATACATGGCGCCAACACCTGTAGAATACATGGCGCGAACACCTGTATAATACATGGCGCGAACACCTATTGAATACATGGCGCCAACACCTGTATAATACATGGCGCCAACACCTGTATAATACATGGCGCCAACACCTGTAATTTACATGGCGCCAACACCTGTAGAATACATGGCGCCAACACCTGTAGAATACATGGCGCCATTCACCTGTAGAATACATGGCGCCAACACCTGTAGAATACATGGCGCGAACACCTGTTTAAAACATGGCGCCAACACCTGTATAATACATGGCGCGAACACCTGTATAATACATGGCGCGAACACCTGTAGAATACATGGTGCGAACACCTGTATAATACATGGCGCCAACACCTGTATAATACATTGGGCCAACACCTGTAGAATACATGGCGCCAACACCTGTAGAATACATGGCGCCAACACCTGTAGAATACATGGCGCCACCGCTTATTATACAACATAATTTTAATTATATCAACCCGAAAAATCAGGTGCTGTAAGGACTTCACTTCTGTGTCCTAATGCTCAATACCTCAGTATTGCTGTCCTAATTCATGTGTGTGACATAATCGACAGAGGTTATTCATTGAATCTACATGGCAACCTCTCCAATTCGGCCCTCTTTTGGGCAACAACCTCTCTTCAACAATAGTATCGTGTCGGCATAGTGGCCAAAGAGCAGAGCATTTAACATCTGATCCATGGGTCGTAAGTTCGAATCCAGTCTTGGGCAATGTTGAACTGGGCACTTCACAATCCCTAAATTAGGCGCGAGCACTGGTTAGTAACTCAGGAAGCATTAATCGAGAGTGATTAAAAACAGTTGCAAACTTGTACAACGATCGATGTCAAATCAATACGTTTACACTAACAACATGTTTAATTGAAGAATGAATAATTTACTATCAGTTTCACCTCACTGCAGCAACAACCTCTCTACAACAGTCAGAATTTGTGTCACCATAGTGTGTTGAACTGAAGTGGATCTACTGTACTTGCGTATTTAATTGCGAACTTTTTCCTGAAACCTGAGCGTATTTCTTCAAGATTATACTGATTAATTATACAATACGATCGATGGTAGATCGTACATCATGATAAATTAAAATATCCCACACAAAAGAAAATTGCAGGTCATACAAGCTAGCGAAGAAGTATAGAGAGAACATGTGCATATTTAATAAGCGTACTGTGAGAAGTTACAGTCTGTTTGTCAAATGTCATGACACGCATATGTAGTATTCTTATTCAATTAATAGCAGTTTCATACAGGGTGTTTCATAATAACTGTTACCATTTCATAATATTTCAGTTCGCATAACATCAAATATATAATGAAACGAAAACATACAGCTTACAGTTGAGAGAATAAAGTTTTATTTGGTTTACAACATTGTATCATTATACCTTTAACATACAATTCCGTACAACAAGTTTGCGAAACTCTCTCGGGATCGCTCAAGAACATATTCCTTCTCGTAAAAGTTTCAATGAAATGACATGTACTATACAGAGTAGATCTGCTATAAAATGCCATGTATTCCAACACGGACTACTCGTTGTGTTAGTTGTACGACTTTGCTGTCGTATTTTGAGTTCGTAAATTATTGTTGGTTTATGGTGAATATTTTTCGTATAACATTATTACCGAATTATATTGACGGTTTTTAGATCGGAATGATTAACAGTTTGATTACTGGAAAAGGCAAAAGTACTATAAATGATGTCATGTTCGATAATAAATTTTTATTCAAAAATTGTCAATCTGTCTGATTTGAATAATAAACATTTACAGCTTGTTTACTTGTGTAAGAAAATATGTCTGGTTGTTTCAAATCGATGGTCAGAACTTACGTACTGTTAACAAATATTTTAAATTAAAGTACCCATTTGACCCAAACTTCTTGTAAAAACAAACATAACATTTTTTTATATAGTCGTAAATACAATCATTATTCGAGCCTTTGATAAATTAATGTCACAATCATTGACGGATTAATTATTAGCACTACAGAATTTATTATTATTCAAGTCTGGGTAAGTGTGTTAAACGTTAATCGTACTTTAGTAGCTTAAATTGCGATAGTGACTCAGGTCGTATATATAATATTACGAATCGTAATTTCCAATCTTATTCGGCAAATCTCTTTTACCCAACATTACAGACTCTTATCTTGGTCGGTTAATACAATCCTATACAATTGTACAACTTATTTCTTAAAACCGAAAAAGCAAAGATGTGATAATATTATACGGTCTGTTTCGTAATGTTTAGTTTAAACTTACTTATATTACCTCGATTGTAAAACACAATTCCAAACTATATTAAGCATTGTCGATGTCTGATTACTGGGGTACTAAATAGTACTCACACCTGATTTAGGGATTGTGAAGTACATGGTCCAAATCTCGCTTACGACGGAATTCGATTCCAAGACATTCGGACCAGGAGCCTTAATGATTTCAATATCATATCATTGAAATTTAATGAAAGAATAACCCTATTTGAATGATTAAATAATACCTGGAGCATATCTGTGTATCCAGGGTCGTAGTGTGTAATATCTGGAGCATATCTGTGTATCCAGGGTCGTAGTGTGTAATATCTGGAGCATATCTGTGTATCCAGGGTCGTAGTGTGTAATATCTGGAGCATATCTGTGTATCCAGGGTCGTAGTGTGTAATATCTGGAGCATATCTGTGTATCCAGGGTCGTAGTGTGTAATATCTGGAGCATATCTGTGTATCCAGGGTCGTAGTGTGTAATATCTGGAGCATATCTGTGTATCCAGGGTCGTAGTGTGTGCTTTGTTGCATTTGTTGACAGCGTAAAATAAACACGACCTTTATACATACAAGCATTGGTTTTTACACGTGTAGTTTCTCTATATAAAGTTCGTATACAGGTGGTCCATTGAAGTAAACAGAGACTGAAATAGTGTAAGTCTATTTGTTCCCTTTTTATGTACATTAAATAATCTATTGTTTAAATACTTTGACATTTTTCTTGCAGTAAAGTTGTGTTTCGAAGCTAGGAACGCTTTGGAAATTGTCCATAATTAAGGGAATCGGTATTTTGTATCCTGCAACTAGTTATCATTCAGGACAATTGTTTTAATTAGAGCATCGTTGGTTTCCATATTCTTAATTTCCATTTTCTTATTCTTATTCCATAGGTGTTCGCTTAAAGTGTGGGATAAAATTTATAATGCGGTCAATGAAAATATGGTCTTGTTAGTGAAGTGGTCGCCATTTCGAGATGATCTTAAAATTACGTTTCAGTGTACACCTTAACTCATTGTCTCCAATACGATTCGTGTGGAGACACGGTCTGTGGTTATGGAAGAACGGGTTGGTGCGGGCTATAACTAAACCTTTCTTCACAATTCGTCAATCGCACTCAAATCTAAATTCTTCTACCAAATCTCAAATACAGTAGATGGCAATTTAAAGGTGTCCCCGAAGCCTATCACTCAGACTAAGCGGAGTAAAGTTTGTGTTCTCAAAACGGCAATTATCTCTGACACATGTTTGACATCAGCTAAGTCTCGTACGCATGAAACATTTTGTCAGTAAGCAGTAATTTCGTACCTTTTAAGGGGTCGTCATATATATCGATTTCGGATATACCGTGTGAAAACCTGAACGATATTTCCAAAATTAGCACGGTCGTTAAGTGAATATTGACTGATGTTTTTTAATCAATTGATCAAAATCTTTGTACTGTCTTCGCAGTTAGGTTTTGTAATCTGAATAATATAAGGGCAGAATGGAATTCACTTATGAGAGCTTCTGTATTGTGTTTTCAAATGTACAATTACCATTTTATCAATGTTCTATCTCCTTTCCTATTGAAGAAGATCAATACTTCAGATACATACATATGTATATCTATGACAGTACTACATCCAAATATAATTGTTTACATACGACATTACCCAATTAAACTTTTATGTTTGCGCTTAATTACTTCTCAATGTCAATATAACCCGATGTTACCCGACATCCCCTAAGCTATCTCTTTTCATTTACGCCTTTCTTCAATTCTATTTAAGATTTATAAAGTACATTTATTGAACGTATTTAGTCAGAATAATGATTCATGGAATGATGAGACGATCTCCTGCCAAGGTGAGGATAATGTTTTTAGTTTATTCGTATAGCTGTAGAGATTTAATTTCTTAATTTCGTACAAGGATTGACAGTGCTCGTTTTGAAAGAGAGTAAGGGTGATCATATTCTCGTGAATTGTGCGATTATTAAACTGTTATATGAAACATAAGGAAAGTTTTAGTGACTACATTGTGGTATAAATACAAAAAGGTATAGTTATTTTCATTATAATTTTATTCATTTTTTTCTTACATTTTGTGAAACACTGAAATCTTGACTACGTGACTTTCAACAAACCAGGTCACTTTCAAAAAACTACGTCATTTTCAACAAACCACGTGACTTTCAACAAACAGCGTCAATTTCAACAAACCACGTCTCTTTCAACAAACCACGTCACTTTCAACAAATCAGGTCACTTTAAAAAAACTACGTCATTTTCAACAAACCACGTGACTTTCAACAAACAGCGTCAATTTCAACAAACAACGTCACTTTCAACAAACCACGTCACTTTCAACAAACTACGTCACTTTCAACAAACCACGTCACTTTCAACAAACCACGTCACTTTCAACAAACTACGTCACTTTCAACAAACCACGTCACTTTCAACAAACCACGTCACTTTCAACAAACTACGTCACTTTCAACAAACCACGTCACTTTCAACAAACTATGTGATTTCTACAAACCATGTAAATGTTGAGTGCCGTCTATTTGTAGGTGTCAACTTCTCTACATGACCATCAATATTAAAACATTTTTATTTTTCATACCACAAATAATTATTATGGTACCGAATTTGTTCTGGGTTATAATACACAGTGTAGTCTAGGATGTCTGAGGAAACACGCGCTGAATTTTACGAATGATTTGTTCATCGTTTTTCTGTTCTTTAACAGTATGTAAAATTATTCCTTTGTGGTAAATTACCAGTATCAAAAAGGATTAAAATTCAGAACAAACCACATGACTTTCAACAAACAGCGTCAATTTCAACACACAACGTCACTTTCAACAAACCACGTCACTTTCAACAAACTACGTCACTTTCAACAAACCACGTCACTTTCAACAAACTATGTGATTTCTACAAACCATGTAAATGTTGAGTGCCGTCTATTTGTAGGTGTCAACTTCTCTACATGACCATCAATATTAAAACATTTTTATTTTTCATACCACAAATAATTATTATGGTACCGAATTTGTTCTGGGTTATAATACACAGCGTAGTCTAGGATGTCTGAGGAAACACGCGCTGAATTTTACGAATGATTTGTTCATCGTTTTTCTGTTCTTTAACAGTATGTAAAATTATTCCTTTGTGGTAAATTACCTGTATCAAAAAGGATTAAAATTCAGTATTCCCGCACATTGGTCTAAGAACACAATTATGCTAGCACCTAACACCTTCTCGCGATGGCAGTTATAAGATTCCGTAGATATCACAGAGCAAATATTGTTTTGCGAAACAAACATCTTAATGTTATTCATTTGCATTATGTATAGACATTATTTTACATATCTAATATAAAATAAAAAATACGTAGGATGTCGTAAAGTTGTTTGTGCAAAGTTCAAAACTTATAAACCGGAATCATTAATCACATGATGTTTACTTTGCCATGCATTGCAATCGTTTTACAGCGATAAAATAACTATTTGCAGCAATATTGCAAGAATTTCCTTTGATTTAGAGACCTATAGGATAAAATAAATTGTCAATCGTTTGATATTTTTCAAACAGATAAGTGCGAATCACTTGACAAGATACCTGAAGACGTTATGTAAAAAAGGAAGTAGCTTTCTGTTACCCCTTTGTATTGCTCGGTTCTGGCGCCACGAGTGTTATCAACCGTCCCCAGCGAAGTATTCTGAACAATGCAGTCGACTCAATAAACCATAAAAGATAGACACTGTAAATTATAGTAGCATTGTTTCATGATATCCAAATTTATGACCAAAAATGAAGTGTGGGCAGGTTGGGAATCACCAATAATTCATGGCACGGTAAAGTTCGTTTTCGGCCCTTTCTATAAAACAATCCCCAATCTCGCGCTGTTTGAACGTTACTTGTGTTTTTGATTAAATTTGAAAGGTAACATCGTGAATCTTGAAATATGTAGAAACCTACGATAGGCTGATATTTTTTATTTATAATATCGTATCCTAGAAAGCGTGACAATGTGAGACATGAAAATCATAAAGTTAAAGATTTCACAATGTATCACAATCCTGCATTGTTAACAACCCAATGTATGACTTTATTGCGAATGTATTCATTATACACATTACCACACTTGCTTAAATAAGGATTTCTTTCATTTTAAAACAATGCCCTTAGTCTGAAGCCCAGTCCCCGAAAGTCACGTGACACATTATGTATGTTCTAATGAAGGGTTTCCAAGTGACCAAATTTCAAATTTTCACAGAATCAGTTTTGGACCATTTAAAGTGTTCCTAAATGTCAGTAAAACCCCATTTTATTTTACGTTTCACTCAGGAAATTTTACGCTGAAGTTCTATTTGAAGTTGATTTTAGTATTTCGACGAGTACTTTGTAAATACCTGCTAGTGTTTATATAGTTATGTACTTTAAAGACTCTTTGGGTTTAATCCGAGTAATAAGTCGATTAAGTACCAATTAAAATAAATTGACTATTAATCGATACTCAAGCAAGTTGTTTCAATACCTGCCGTGGAACGAAATCAGCAACGACAATTTTTTGTATCGAACTTAATTTTATTCACATGAGCTAAAAACGCCGCGATAAATTTACCACAAAATCCTACGCATATCTTCAACGTAAGTGAATTATTTATGAACCCATGAGATGAAATTACCTGAAAAAGGAGATCATAATAATCATTAAGACAATCTGTTTAAGTATCAAGCGTGGCCTCACGCAATACAGGAGCTTTTTTATAGTACAAATTGTTCACCAATGTCTCATGTAAGTGACATTCAATACAATACAATCCTCACTGAACTATCTCCGTGTACTTTAACACGTGAATATACTTCCTAAAATAGAAACCAAGGTGATTGTACTTTTACTGAACTTCTTACTTGACTGAAGACAGTCTTTGGTTAAAGATATAAATGTGAAATCGGAAACCAGGAAACAAGGAGCCTTCGTAAACATCGTAGACCGAAACTCTGACTAAGCCTTAAAATCTGCAAACATTGTGTTAACCAACCGTTTGATGTCATTAAATAGAAACGAATGCATTTTTGTCTGAATAACTAATGCACACTTTTGCCAATTTTTCTAAAAGTATGTCTTGTTTTTTCTGCAACGCAGGAGGAAAAACAACAAGATCAAATTCCGTTCTTATAATGTTAATATTATTATCACACCTTATAATGTGATTTTAAGCGCATTTCAGGAAAACCACGTCTTGCTTCTTAGTTCGCTTTGAAGGGTTGGTGTGCAAAGTAGCGAAAAGTGACGCGTTGAAGGGTTGGTGTGCAAAGTAGCGAAAAGTGACGCGTTGAAGGGTTGGTGTGCAAAGGAGCGAAAAGTGACGCGTTGAAGGGTTGATGTGCAAAGTAGCGAAAAGTGACGCGTTGAAGGGTTGGTGTGCAAAGGAGCGAAAAGTGACGCGTTGAAGGGTTGGTGTGCAAAGGAGCGAAAAGTGACGCGTTGAAGTGTTGGTGTGCAAAGGAGCGAAAAGTGACGCGTTGAAGGGTTGGTGTGCAAAGGAGCGAAAAGTGAAGATAGTATACTAGTAAGCATGGTATGTGCTACACTAAGCATACTACGTATATATACTTAGTTCTTCAGAAAGTTTTTGAATAACTTATCAATGATCAGCTAAGCACAACAACAGACTAAAGTATTATCCTCAGAATTTTCTTGCCCATTTACTCAAGTATTTTTGTGAAATTGTAAATGACTGACGGGTACTAAATATCAATAACTGAAAAGGCATTTGATTTCATACCCAACTTCTTAATTGTAGGCATGTAGACAATATAAATTACACTTTAAACTTCAATTCCTGTCATCAGTTTATCCGGCACGGACAAAGTGCTGATGTAGGGGGTAAACACTGTGAACTTGCGCTGTACATTGGTCGAGTTCTGCGCAACATGCAGGATTAGATCCCTTCTCAAAGTTTGTCGAAACGTGAAAGGCTTTTAAATGCGCCACAACTCACAGCGTTTTGAGATTACTCACGTCAGTATAGGATTAATTCCTGACAGATTTTGTAATTCATGAGTGCATGAATGACCATGATATTCTTGATAGACTGCAGTCCCTGAAAAGACATATATTCTATTACAGTTTGCATAAATGTTGAAATGACTCATTTTGAACCTTGGTTGTCTAAGCATTACGCTATAAGTGTTTGAAAGTGTGTGCAGTGTTAAACAAGAAAACGTTTTAACAACATTACTTCAGAAATCGAAAATTCTGCCACCTGAGCATGTCAATAATTTCATTAGCAAAATGTAATCTGCATCGCATGATAAATTAGGGTTAAATAAATAATAAGTAAAGTGAAAGGGTGCGCTTGATTTCCATGATAAATGCTTTGTAGATACGGAGAGTGTTTGATTACTATAAGAACTTTAGCGCGCAGCAGAACAATGTTCTTAAATGTCGTCAGGATTCAGCAAAGTGAAGTTGGAATTTTTTAATAGCTTTTGATGGAAATTAGTTGTGCAATGGTAAATTTATTTGCTATCTACTTTCAATGAATGCTTAGCACAGGCTTTTCGTTCGTTTAATGTTGTATTTTTTCTCTCATTTTATGGTCTTTTTTATCTGTCGGTGATATTTCGATTTTATGTAAGGATCAATTTAAAAATGTTCATGTTCTATTGTGGTCGATAAATGAACATGCGTGGGCTATATGGACATGTATACTACTATATATGCTAGTTGTTTATTTACAAATATAATAACCCGAAAAAAATGCAACATAATCATTTTAGTAGAACATGTATTTCGTATCAGTTTGATATGTGAGGAGGGTTTCGTCCGCTCTGACATAGTCAGTGAAATCTTTTCACGGAAGACGTTTCGTTCTGCTTGAAAAAAACACGAAAGGGGTTTGACGGTCATAGCAAAAGTACGGGATGGGGTTTTAAACAATTGTCGTATTATAATGTACGAAGTCATATCCCTAAACTTTGAAGTGTCCACTTTAATTGTTCAGGGATTGTTCCATGCCGTATCTATTTGTATAAAAACACCCCTACATGTTTGCCTGGTGATTGGACATGTATTTTTACATAATATTGTTCATTAGCCGTTGTAAAAACGTGTTGCTTGATACAGTTGCTTAAAATAATAACAATTCGACTTGACTCCCAATGTGTATATACGATCATTTACAGCAATGGCCGACTTATACTCGCAATCATCATTGGCATGGCAACTAAAGGTCGTATTGTGAGCAAACATGTTGAAGACGATTTTAGAATCAGTTGACACCATTCAGACATTTAACACTATTCACTCATCGTTTATGTAGGTTAGAAGCTAAATACTTATAGTCGTATTAACAAGAATAATTAAAATAGCTTAAAAGGAAAATACGCCGACGTCGTCCTTTGATGTATGTGTATTATCGTAATATTTTATACTACGCAGGTATTATTTAGTGCTTTTTTAAATATTATCACCCTTCATTTTGATCTAGACTATGTTTTGTTTAATCTATCAGGAGTCCCTCCAAGATATATAGTGTCAATAGTAACGATATTGAACGTCGATAAAATTGAGCCGCAGATAGGAAATTTTATCCGCACATCAGACAGTTTTCCGATATATTTTTCCTTGATGACAAGTCATAAAATCGCTTTAATTGCTAGTCGTAACTCCGTAATTTTGATAATGTAGAAAACGACGCGACATTAAACAATTAAAGCGGCTCAACCAGAGTTAACGAAAACTATATCGCACTATTTAAAGATATATCATGCTCATTTTTGTTCATTTGTTTACCTAAACAAACATGAACAATACAGTTTATCTAGTTAAAACTTCAATAAATAAGCATCATCACAGAATACATTTATAATTTATGTCTCTGTATTCGTCGAAAAAAGATGTTTGTATTATCATGAAATTAAAAAAAAATTTTTTTACCAAGTGGTGTTTTTTACTAGTTTTATCTGTTAGTAATATGATTAAACAGGATTGTTTAAACAGTTATACATGACAATGGTTCTTATTAATGATGTTTTAGACAATGTAACAACACATTACACAAGTTTAGGTTTAGATTAGCCAGATACATATTCAAGCCTTCGAAACGGCACACTATTTTATGGACATTTATAATTTATGTATATAACAGAATTTCTCCTCTATTTTAACCTTGCCATATTTTGCAATGACTAAAATGCAACGCCGGTGGTTTGAAAGTAAAGCATATAGTATGATAAAGTCAAGGTTGGACATTTTTGTATTGAGTAACATACCGTTAACTGAACTTAAGGATTTTTTCAAGGAAAATTTATTTTTCCAATAATATTGCAGAAAAATTGTTTTTTGAAAGCAAAGTACTTTTTAAAGAGCGAGATTGGGTGATCGCTGATCGCTTAGTCTGATGTCATGTGAATGAAATTGAATAGTCGCATTTTAGCTGTTTCTATTTTCATCAAACTTGGTGGGAGATATAGTATTTTGATTCCGGTAGTTTGCTGTGCATATCATGTTTAATTGGATGACATAGGCATTTCAATGAAACAGCAATTTATTAATGTTCCGATTAAAGCGATTGCATTAATCATAATATTTAGGATCGTCCCAATAAATTGTGTGTTTGCGGTCCCCCACCAAGTACTTTTATTTCGGTTGATGGAAAATATATAACTGAAATATGGTTTTCAATATTGTCACTATATTTCAGACACAACATATTTATCATGTACGACAGAGACAACAACAATTTGAAACGAATCTGTATTGGTGTGCCTGTCCGGGTAGAACAAACCGAACCATTCTTATGGTCGACCCAGACAAATTGATATAGATTGCTGCCCTATAAATTAAATATTATGAGAAATAGAATAGAAATATTGAAACAGGCGATGACTGCACTTAAGTAATGACATAATTATATTCAATTTATGGTGCATTGAACCAATAGTATTATGTATTATACGAATAAAATCAATCTGCTTCAAAGTAAACCATTGAAATGAGTGAAAGAAATTACAAAAAATTACATTCTATTAAATTTGAAAGGAGTGAAATTAAAAATAGAAAATGTGAAGTTACAACATACAATTCAAAGTCTATTTACAAAGCTGTCGAGTCATTGTGGACTGGTAACGCTGCATGGAACTTGGTAGACAACAATGGCCTCTTTCAAACTTCCTTAACATTTAGACTGCAAGGCCTCGGCGTATGTAGCAATATATATCTTGTAATCAGTGTATGCAGACGCATTGACGCATCAATGAATGAACCAAACCTTTGGTGACCGTGATGTTTTTAATAATTAATGTGTGACTTAGTTTAACAGCACAAAGTCAGCACCAGATTGCGTGAAGATATTGTACCAAAAGCGAAGTTCAGAAATTGGAGTTTCAACTTTCGTCGGTACGAATAGATCTGTTCACTACAGCATTTTCGGTGCATTGACGAAGTGTACCGAAGTACATGTACGGAAATTACCGAGTAATCATTCTTCTCAGTCATTTTAATATGATGTTGATACTTAGAATGCAAATATATTTTCAATTATTCCTGTTGTCATGTTTCGGTGTTTATCAGATACAACTAACACATATTTTATTAACCGGAAGTCAAAATAGTTATTTGTTGTGTTTGCTTCCTGTTTGGGGAGTATGGTTTTTTAATCGGGAAGTTTCTGTTTTTTTGCAACTTGGCATGAACTTCACCGCCAGGATAAACAACAACTGGACAATTAAAGCTAAGAATATCTTGAAAAACGATGGTTGGCACAATTTGAAGGTTAAGATTTGTTGTGCAACATAAAAATTGCTGATATGTTACGATTGCTGGTCACTCCAGATCCAAAATTGAATTCGGTAAATTGACTAAATTCAGTTGATTTCGTTCAGGTAACGTACCCCTTTTCGAAAGGTTAACCAATCCGCGACAATGTTACAAACGGTGCTCGGTTGAAGAGAAGTGGGCTTAGTGGTTAACGTTAAGACGTGATTGGTTTACACAACGCTGATATGCAAATAGCAAAGCCATGTTAGTACGGCTGCGCCGAAAAATCGGCGAGACTTTAGATATGTTATTCCTGTATGGATAACCAGTGTTCAAAATCGTCTTAGCTCGACAAGAAAGTATTCCTCTAGACATGTAGTCTAGAAACATAAAAAAGAGGCATTTTGCTTCCGGCTCGGGAATTTAAAATCTTAATATTGTAACACTCTTCTTGATCGGGAAGTTTCTGTTATCTAATGTCTATTGATTTTCTGACTGAATCCATAACATAATGAATACAGTAAACATCAATAATAAGACAACCATTGGGACCATTGAAAACAGGTCTTCTTATTGAAAAGAGCAAAACAGTGAAAATGGACTTGAACATTGTGTTCTTAATTTTCAGGTGGTCTTATTATTGAGGTAGTTCTTAAATTATGTGACAACCATTTTTTTTTAACTTACTGAGCCAACTGCCGACATGAGCCTAATGAATAAGTTATTTTTGTTTATATCTGATTAGTTTATCATCATTTACATTACATTCCCTATAATGTTTAAGGAAATTTGCCTATCACTATGGCCGATAATTTAGAACAATAGAGTTACTATTGTAAATGTGGGAACTATCTATTCATGGACGTTCTCTTGTATTCTATGCGGTAAAGTCTGTTGCCACGCTTAACTATACATTTAGTTTTTTTATATTGACACACAGAAACATGATATGTCCTTTCTAAACGACAAAAAGAACATTTCACGACCAAAGGGTCCATTAAATGGTTGTTGGCACTTATCAGACTTCAATGGTATAGAAGTAAAATAGAAATTATAGTCTAAATTGAAATTATGACACTCCCTGACAAATCAAACGTATATCTATAATTATTATTGTGTAATGAAAGTCGTTATTTGATGAGTTGATCGCAACGTTGATCGAAGTATTGATAAATCTATCATGATGATAGTTTTTTTTGTGTTAAAATCAATTTTCGGTGATATTTATATATGATCTGTATGTGAAATGAGAGTCCAAGGCTTTTGTAATATAAGCACATTGATAATGGCATCCCTCTATTGACTCTATCTCTCCGTTGGTTGAGGTGACATTGCTTCGTGTCATCTGTGTATGATAAATAGGTAAACTTAATGTCAGCGTAGAATCGCATTATATTTGATGGAAGAGATGTTTCATGCGGGAACACATCATTCTTGTATAGATTTATCGAGTTTCATAGACAAAATATTCTTGAGCTACCAGAGAGTCATAGCAGCTGCACTTGTAAGATGCTTTAATATAATTTATGTTGGGATATTTGGGATATTACATTCAGTGATACGTCTACCGCCATTTACCATGGAATACTCCACTATCCCATGGTAAGTATTATAATTTGTTATCTAATTGATATTACAAGCCAACATTTAAGATTTTTACTTACTATATTCATTGACTCAGGTCAAGTCCATTATCCCTACGCATTTTGGCTGTTTTATTTAGTCTTCATTATGTAAACTCATTAGGACAACTTTGATGACGTCATAACATTGTGACGTCATTATATTAAATAATTGAAGGTAACACTCCTTTGTAATTATATCTGAAATATGTACAATTATACACCAGACATGAACAGTGTATATGTGTAAATGGTTAACTATTCATGTAGTACGAGGCTTGTTAGAAATGTCTGTAGTCATTGGTGACTTTGTAATGGAACAAACCGTTGCTCTTCACTACTATACTTTTAATCTTTATAGATAGATAGATTTTTTATTTGCATATTGAAGTTTTTTTTACAAAGCAGCTTTTTTCAGTTATGAGCAGTGTGACAAATAGCGAGAAAGCATGTAATATGGGTTTGTGAATTTTATAAATTTCATTACGAGTATATCGAGATTTAAATCATGTTTTTATTTATTTATTTTTGAAATAGTCATAAAAGGTTACAGACATTTAACATGCGTGCTCGTTATATCTGCATAGCATCTGTCGATAAACTTATCATTGGTTATCAATAAAACAATTTGTGATAAGCTCCTTGTACTAGCTAAAAATGAAAATATATAAGATATAAATATCCGCTAATACTATGCAGATATCCGCGAAAATAATCCCACGAACATCCTAAATCTTTTAATGGGTTTTTGGGTGCACTTTCGATTTTTTTGTTCGGAAATTACTGCGATAAAATGATAGAAGTTTGAACACATCTCGTCAAACTTAGGTCTTAAATAACTGACTTTCATTATTAAACCACCTTAGAACACGCTGTAACGACCCCGGACCAGGATATTTGTTAAGGTATTAAGGTATTATTGTGAGAAATGGGATACAAGTGTTTGCTAAGATATGGGCCCTTTTGTTTGAAGTCCACATTTTTATATGATTTATGAAATGGAACGCTACTGTCTTGATCGGGTAGATATTTATAAACACATGTCACAAGTAGATGAGGTAACTGACATCCGAGATTTAGGATATCTTCGCAGCAAACTATGACAAAGCGTTTTGAAACTTGGAGCAAGTCTTGACAAACATATGTCGATACAAGACTGAATTCGTTGGCTTGGAAATAGAAACAATAATATACAGGACAATCTCTCCATAGCAACAGCCTTTGGTGTTTCTGTTGTTGTTTAATGTTAAATCGGCACTAAAGGTCTACAATTGAAAAATTGAAAATACTTTTCAACAGAGGTTGTTGCCCAAGAAAGGACCGCGCTAAAAGAGTTGTACTGTATCTTAACATTTAGGCCCAACTCAGTTTTTTTTCAATATGTTTAAAACGGTTAGAAAACAGTATCACTGTTCAAATTATAAAACAAACTGTTCTGAGTACCGTATTGTGTAACATTTATAAACGAGAGCCTCATTATAACCTATATACAGAAAATGCATCCACTACGGTATACATGTAAATGAATAAAGTACACAGATCACGATAGCGAACAATCTGATTACTTACTTACAGGGTGTTAAACAAGTTCGTTCACAAAGTTTGAATTTTAGTATTTTTTAACTGCTCTTTTCAATTACATGTATATTGCTATGTACCGACAGTTTACGTCTGTGTGAGACTTCTTAATAAACACGACATATTCATGAAAAAAGCAGTATATTTCATGATGCAAAAATGAAGCCAGTGTACATATATATTATCTAAATTCAAACTTTATGAACAAACTTATTAAATACCCTGTACTTATTCAATTACTAGTCGGTCATATTTAATACTAATGTGTTCTGCTCGAAAAGACTGCTTTATACTGTGACTTTCAGAAGAGAATTCCCTTTCAATTATAGACAGTTATTTGAAAGTATTTACTTGATCTATACGACCTTGATGTATGACCTTGATGTAGCCTTGTCGTATAGTTGCAAACTTCTTACAGATATCTGTAAATGCTGAGCCCTTCTATTGCTTTAATGTATAATGTATGACCGAGTCGAACAAATCAATAAGTTGAAAGTGAGTAATCTTAAACATGCCTGTTATCGCTACTTATGTATCAAAGCCTCGTTATCTGGTCCAATAAAGCGAATTGTGAGAGATCTGATGTTTCACACCAAACATAATGTTCTGAACAACACGTACAGTGAAACCTCCTCACAGCGGCTCTCTACAGCAACAACCTCTCTTCAATAATATTATCAATTTTCGTACGGTTTAAGTTTGCTACAAATTTAACCTCTATGGAGTATCAACCTATCCAAAACAACCAAGATGTACATATCACAGATGACGTTGCTCAAGAGAGGATGTGTTGCACCCTCTGTACTAAAATTCATCTCGTGTGCAACTTTCCTTCCAGTTTTGCAAGTAACAATACCTGATTGAATGTACAGTCTCCTTTTCGTGATTTGAATATCTTTTCGTTCCTTGTCATTTCCTTCTTTCGAATATTTTGTCAACTTTGAGTGCATTGTCACCTTTGATCAAATACCGATATATGTCAATATTTATCTTTGGTACGATTGACCTGAAAGTGGAACATTTACCTCATATCTCTGAAGGTCGTTCAGTGGCTAAGTTATTGTTTGTGTAAGAAATTCCAGTGGACTTGTTCACTGTATATAATTGATTAAACAAAGTGAATATAACGGTGAACGTACGATGGTATGCCTACTGCTCTTAAAGCACCCACAGAGACCAAAGTTCTTTAAATTAAAAAGATAACTTGTCCTGTAGTTATATTCAGCTGGGCAAACATTTCAATCGTGTAAATTTGACCAGACAAGTTTGCTTTCAATGACTGTCATATGAACAAGCATTTTCTGAAGTAGGTCTTGAAAATAAATGTAATATGATTAAAAATGACAAACTACTAGCGAGGAACACGATTAGTATTGACAAATTTAACAAAAGTGTGCTTCAGACAGGGCGACATAATAGGGTGACCGACAAAAGTAAGAAAATGGCGATTTTGAAGGGGCGATAAAATAAGGAGAAAGACGTAACTCCATGGGCTTAAAATATGAAAACAAAGTTATTTTCCATGTACACATGACAATTTATACAATACTGTATACACATTGTATATTTAAACATTTTATCAACTTTATGAAAGTGTCTAAACAGTGCATTCAATGTGGATTCAAAGCTATATCTATTACTAGCGAATAACACGTGCCAAAATTCGCTTATAAAAAGGTCAATTGACACACTAATATACAGAAAAGTCATAATCGAAATATTTTCATTAGACTCCAGCAGTCTGTTTAGGTCTTATCTCAAGGAAATATCACGCTACCTGTGTGTGACGCTTATATAAAAATCTTAAATCATAACGAAAATAATTGCATTAGCGCAATTATCATTATTATGATTAAATAAAAATATTTTATCTATAGATATATCTTATACACTGACCTCGGCGGGGTAAATTTATACAATGTGGTGTTTGATTTTTGACTGTGTTTACATTAAATTGTTCTATGTTACTATGCTGAAGTGAATCATGACTTTATTAATGACTCCTTGGCGATTTAATACCAAACATATGTTATTCAATGTTTGTATGACCACAATGTGACATTATTCCGAAATTAATAAACGGCGATGGTGACAAAGCCATCGTCTATAAGATATAACCAGTATACAAATGTGCTTGGAGACCAGTCTAAAAACTCAAGTGCCTGATAGGTTGTTTCTTAGCTCAGTCTTTAAATTGACCAATGGTAAGACAGCATACTTAGACTGGTCTCAACACTACGTTTAACAAACACAGACCAAGTCGATCGATTTGTATATCGAATATGCACGTATTCGCCTCCAGATCCATATCAATCAACTTAAGATTGATTGTAAAATTGAAAACAAATCTGTATTCGAATAATTCACAAGTCAGCCTTTAGCGGGAACTTACTAGCACTGAACTGGCGATTTTTAAAGTGATGTTCGAAACCAGTTGCAAAGTTCAAACGCCTGATTGATTGTTACAGAACATAGTCAGATATTAACCAATGCAAGGAAGATGGTTTAGGACGTATAACCCTGACCCCGACGAATTCTACATGTAGCGACCGACATCGACTTCACCATAATATCAGTCCCTTCCCTTAAAGTTCCAAGCTTTAGATTTCAGCAAGACTTCGGCAGACGTCACACGGTTTGTGTTCATATATTCCAGTTACTGGTTACTACAATTGCTTCAAAATTATAATCGGTTCCGATTTTTAAGCAATGTTATTGGTAGAAGCTACAAATATGCTACATCAGCGTCAAGTAAATGTATTTAGATTAGTTAAAGTTTATTTATTCTACACCGAACGTGAAGCAAAGTGATCATACTTAATACACGTTGCCTCCTTTAAACAGTTTTACGTGTGAAAACGTGAAATTGGACATGTCAAATATTGCCGAATAAAAGTGGACATTCTAAGCGGAAAGGGTCCCAAGTCCCTAAATTATTTTACAATTATATTTATTATCTTATTATTATACCATTATACGCGTTGTCAATAATTGCGCTTCTCTGATTCTTTCCACTTGTGACAATAATGACGTTATTTTACTGATTCAATGCAATGTTAAGCCTTGCCCCGCATACGTGTCTCTGTACTCCGACTATGACTATGTTTAGGCCAACCTTAAATGCTTGTTACACGGATTTTGAACGCAGATGTGTCTTTAACGACATCTACTACTTTTGATTTTGAATTAATTTTAATATCATTATCATCACCTTTGTCGTCGTCATCATCATCATGATGATGATTGATTGTTGTTTGATGACTTGATTTTCTTCTATCTGTGATTTGCACCAAATGACTTGAACTTATTTTGAACGGATCGGCGAATTCGTTTGATTGTGTTTAAACAAACTCATACTTTCGGAAAGTATTCCATTTCCTTTTAATCAAAGGGTGTGCTTATATGTCATTCGTTTGATTTAAAGTATCATTGGCAATACATTCTCGATGTATTGTCTGTGAATTATGTACCGAATTTTCATTTATTTGCGAAAAGTAATGATGTCAATATTTATTTTGCCATCCAAACGCTTTATTTTACAAATATATGTAATTTGCTTATGACGTAGTACATGTTGGACTGGTTTCGTGTTTTCTTGGTGCATTCAAACAAAGTCAGGGAACTATAATAATTGTACTCGAACAATGGGCTCCAAAAGTTCAAAATTTGCATTTTCAGTCGACTGTGTTTATTCGTTTTCGTTGACGTAATCAAATTGAAGTTTAATAGCTCGTACCGGCATGAACCTGAATAGTTTAAAATAATTTAAATACTTACGTTTGGCTAATACAATATTAGTTCAGTCAAATACAAAACGATTCAGACGGGAGTACTACGTGGACATTTTTCTGCCACATAAAGTGCAACCTCCCCGGGTCAACACTCTTTGGGAGATGTAAAATTGGCTGTTGCGGAGAAGTTTTTACTCCAGCGAGGTTAAAATATAGCAGAAACAGGTGGCTGAACGTACTTGCAATGGGAATACTGATATTGTTGAAGATAGGTTGTTGTTAGGGAGGTCCGCTGTACAGAGATTGCGCTGCGTATAAAATAGCCACCATTTCTTTTCCTGATAAGCAGTTTGCGATTCACTGGTCAATTTAAAGACTGTTCTCTGGAACAACCAATGAAATATTACAACTTTTATACTAGTATCTAAGTACGTTATTATATATCCTCCTGTTCATTTCTCTAGATTACAATTCTTACTGACAACATTCAGCATTCAGTATTTACACACACATCTCAGATTCATACTCAATTCTCAAGACAGTGCATTGCAATTAATACTCAGTGTAAGCATTGTAAACCACTTCGCATCCCCATGCCCTATACCCGCCCTATACCCGCCCTATACCCGCCCTATACCCGCCCTATACCCGCCCTATACCCGCCCTATACCCGCCCTATACCCGCCCTATACCCGCCCTATACCCGCCCTATACCCGCCCTATACCCGCCCTATACCCGCCCTATACCCGCCCTATACCCGCCCTATACCCGCCCTATACCCGCCCTATACCCGCCCTATACCCGCCCTATACCCGCCCTATACCCGCCCTATACCCGCCCTATACCCGCCCTATACCCGCCCTATACCCGCCCTATACCCGCCCTATACCCGCCCTATACCCGCCCTATACCCGCCCTATACCCGCCCTATACCCGCCCTATACCCGCCCTATACCCGCCCTATACCCGCCCTATACCCGCCCTATACCCGCCCTATACCCGCCCTATACCCGCCCTATACCCGCCCTATACCCGCCCTATAACCCGCCCTATACCCGCCCTATACCCGCCCTATACCCGCCCTATACCCGCCCTATACCCACCCTATACCCGCCCTATACCCGCCCTATACCCGCCCTATACCCGCCCTATACCCGCCCTATACCCGCCCTATACCCGCCCTATACCCGCCCTATACCCGCCCTATACCCACCCTATACCCGCCCTATACCCGCCCTATACCCGCCCTATACCCGGACATACCCGCCCTATACCCGCCCTATACCCGGACATACCCGCCCTATACCCGCCCTATACCCGGACATACCCGCCCTATACCCGCCCTATACCCGGACATGTTTCTGGTTATGATGTTTTAATGTTTTCATTCCGAGCAAACATTTGTTCACTGGGGATGGTGCCACATAATTATAGTTGTATCTTAACTGGGTTCATTCTTCATTCCGGGAAACTATTGTTTGCGGGCATCGACTGTCCTGTATCTAGTTTCACTTTTTGAAGTTCAAGTTGTGATCTCTGATACATGCATAAGTCTTACCGGGTACAATTTAAAAACTCATAAAAGCCCCTAACAAGCCGATTGAAAGACGCGTGGGTGCAAAATGAGCGTTTAACATATTTTAACGACAATTTTAGGGAATTGTAAAAATTGTTTGCAGTATGACATAACGGCATAACTTTACATTAAATTGGAGCGTCATTTCTTTGTTAGTTTTTATCCGGGAAGAAAAAACTAAAATGATAGTACTTGTTAAATAATTGATAGTGTTTGAACGTTCTTGGTCCAGATATATCTATTCCACAAGCAGATAAGTCATGGTTAAAGGATTTTGATGTTATTAATATTGCTAAATAACGCCTTAACCACAATAAAGTTGTTACCAGTTTGGGGTGAAATCTAGTTAATCCTCATTCGGAATGTTTTCATTTCTGAAATCATAACTACTCTGAAAGGTGCTATGTTTATTTTGTGAAAGTATGAATACAAAACAACAGACTTGATTTTTTTGTCTAGTGATAAAAGTGGTTTATATATAATATATGGCTGGTATTTCACAGCGCGGCTTCAACGTAAGTACTCAATGTAAATGTTGATTTTGATATATTTCTGTATAACCTTATATTGCCGGATGTTGGTAGAATATTGTAAGGTACATATAGTTTGTATTTAATGATAAATGATACTCGACATGATGTTGTGGGAAGTGGAGATGGACGTAGTATTTGTTTATTGTTCATGCTTATTTACTTTAAACTGTCGATGATTACTACCAGGGTTACTAACCCGTACTGACGCTTATTCGGGATTGGGAAGTTCGAGATTCAACCTCGCCATGGTTGGATTCGATCTCACGACCTCCGGAGCCAGGAGTCAGCCACACTAGCCCGGGAACACTACGCCCACTATTCACATGGATGCTTGTTTAGTACAAAGGTTTTTAATCTAAGTTTGGGACATGATAACCTTTGTGGTCGAGATCTGAGTACGCGGTGATAATTCTTGAGAATATACTTTAACCATAAGACGGTGCCGCGGTGATAAATTACCATCGTATAATTGTACTTTCCACGCAAGCTTATCGATATCATAGTAGTTAATCATTATGCAGTTATTAGGTCCTAAAACGTGAAATTCATTTAAATAGTTTACTGTTCATGATTTCTTGATTGCAGACTTAATACACTCATTACCTCACTAATTATACCACACGCACAGTTGTTCCTGGTTAGCATTCCATATAATCATCTCGTGTCGTAGTCAGGCATTTTTATGCGATAGCAACAAAAGAATGATTAGGTACGGAATTCCCAATTTTTATGATAAATTAAGGGTCGTTCTCAGTGCAGTTGGCTATCATTGTATTGTTAATACATTTAAAACATACTAAATTGGTTTTAAATCTTACACTTTTTACAATTTATATAATAAAAAAATGTTTTATATATGATTAAGATGTCATTTATCTTTATTATGTTGTGAAAATTATCACTGCAGGACCGGTGGGTGGGGGGTAATGTGTTGTTAAAATGATTACTAATACATAACTTAATCATATCTAAGTTTTATATTTGTAATTTGAATTGTTTGAATATTAAAGAAATCTGTGATTTTCGCCATTAGGTGCATACCGTTCTCAGCTTAAAGGCACATCATAAAATGGGTGAGAGAAATAATGATTATAACAATAACAGCAATAATAATAAAATGATAATAAAAATGATGATAATAAAATAACAACAATGATAATAGATTAGTATTGATAATGCCACAATACTTGAATAATAAACAATTATAATACATCAATAATGAAACTTGATAATAATCGAACTATATTTATGAGCATGAGATAATAGTATTTATTTCTAGACGATGTCTTCTGGTGTACGAACGTAACATCACAAATCCAGACCTGAAATCAATATTTGAAAAATATAATGACATAAATTGAAATTAATTCACATTCGGTACTGGTGATGCGGACTGTGTCTGATTTTGCATATTCAAAAATGTACTCTACATGTATTGTGTTTACAACATGAAACTCCGCCCAGTATATCAGATGAAACTCCGCCCAGTATATCAGACCTCAATTAGAAATATGATGACCCTTTCTCTTTGCCTTTGGCTGACGTAGTGTTTGACTGTTTGTGAGAGTTTGTGATCGGATACAATTGGTAATATTTGTTTTCCAAATGAAAATTGATACTGTGGTTGGAGAAAGGTTGTTGTTTAACAGAGGACCGCTTTTAAGAGGTTACGTTGTATAAGCACTATGCAACAATAAACCAAAGGTTACGTCTATAGCTCATAGGTTATGTATGTGAGTTTTGAGACCAGTCACAATCTGATTGGTTGATTCTTAGCGCAATCTTTAAATTGACAAATGATGCGACTATAAGCATCTTTATGACAAATTGCATCACGCTGAGCACTAAGAATCAAAATGATCAACTGATATTTGTATCATTGTTTGAAACTTATTCCCTGTTGATGATAGACGTGAAAAAGGTTCTAAATGTGCAATCTCAAAACGAAAAGTAATCTAATCACAGAAGAACGACAATACTGTTCATTTGTTGAATAAAACCGTTTATTTAGTTGAGATAAGAAATCTATGAATATTTGAGTCATGCGATTTTCCGATTTAAAACCGTTTCAAATCTGCTAATTTAACATGCGCTGGGTATATTTAGATAGGATACATTTAGCCAAAAACAACTTATCGATCTATAAGTGTTTGTAGAATGATAACTGTGTTGAACTCGTTTCTAAGTTGAACAAGTACAAGTATTTGCTGATAATAATAAATGTACAAATTTCTCTTACTTACAAATACATTCGGAATCATTCGGTCAAATATATCTCATTGCGTTCTGCGAGCGTTGACCGGGTCAATCCGAATAACCTCTTTATTTGATAACTACTGTCGTTTGGCAAACTGATCAGATTTACCTACACGTAGTCCCATTTTTGCTAGTATGCAGCAAAATGTCCATTCTTCAACAAAGACGAGTCCTAGTGATGGGGACGAGAAATGGACCGCAGGAAGTGTCAGTATTTGTCCCCATACGGTCTGGGTGGATTGAAACCTCGACCATGACCCTGTGGGTTCGTTTTCACAGACCAGTTCTTATATATCTCAGAACTAAGACTGTTTCACATACGTCCAAATGACAATAATATTATATCAATTAAATTTTAAAATTACCATTTATTCAGTGTTCTTTCGGTCGATGAAATAAACGAATCCTAATGCTGTAGTATTATTTCAAGAGCAGTCTTAAAACGTTTAGATAGATTCGCCTTGTACATAATCGACACTAAACTAAATTTCCTTTATGATTCTGCTTTGCTTGCTTTTCTAAAATAATAAAACAATAATGCAACTACAGTCGGACCTCGTTTATTCGACTACCTTCTCTCCGAATACTCTGTACCGTCGTGAAATAAATATCAGGTATCCATGTATCTTCTTATGCACGTCGAATTGAAATGGGCTATTCGAAACCATGTAAAATTTCGAACCCCATGAATTCGAATGAAAGAGGTCCGTCTCAACTAACAAGAATATCTACAGAGCTCGGTTTGCACGTACTCGTATAAAGCTTTTTTTCTACAAAATGTCGTCTAGTCATATTTTAACTGACAATACTAAAGTTAAAAAGTCACTTTGATGTATTAAAGTGTTTGCTTGATTTTTTTCCAGCGACATCGTGTGTTTGATCAGTTTAAGAAACTTCTGCGCTTACACAAGCTATGTAAACACTAATGTATTACTTAAATTGGGTGTAAAAACCGGACCAAGATATATTCACAAACATACAGCCTTGTGAGTTGATATCGCGGCATTTACAAAGTTTACATTTATTTACTTTTCAGATCGAAGTTTAGCAATTTATCGAAGCAGCATTGATCAGCGGACACAGTTTAACAGACGACAGGAAATATTTTTGGATGGGTAACTGAATGATCATCTGCCGAACTCATGAAGGAATGACGTCATCATATTGTGAGCTAATGAATAGAAAGGTTTAAACTTACTGAAAAACGGTATTGATCGATATAATTAGAATACAAAAGAACAAACTGGTTATAACTAAGCAAATAGCGATTTTAAATACAGCTTTTATGATATTCGATACGGATCGAACACGGAAAAGCGGCTTTTAAACTCGACATAATGAAAAATCCTTCACGCATGCGCAGAATGGATTATAATACTAAAACTAAGTCGTCTGCATTTGAAGTCTATTCTATATCTTCAGAAGTTATCGGGTCGTCATACCGTACGCGTCAACTTGTGTCAGCTAAATATAATAATCGCAGACGATACGTTAATTTTAAAATACCCGAATCGGAAACTCTGAACTGTGATACGGATATTTCAAACACGACTCAATTCTCTGATTATGATAATGATAATTATGTTGGATTAAATAATGACATATTTGGAATACGGGAAGATGATGGTGATGACACAGAGGATTTTGTGTATGCAGGGCCTAGAAGAATGAGTGCCCCGGAACTACCTCCAATTTCCCGGAAATCAACACTGGTTAGCAACGGTTATTTAACTACACGGAGCAACACTTTCTTTTCTTCAAAACCAGACCGGAAGAGCATTCACAGTGACTCTTCAATACAAGGGTATAGACTAAATTCGCAAAGTCGAACATCGTCATCATCTAGTCAGAAAAGTCGAGGACGGGTCTTGTCGGCTGGAACTGCAGGCCGCTCTTCGAAACAAACTTTAATTGCTGAATTACCAAAAGCGACTAATCAACGTAAGTATCTTTGTCGTCCTAATAGGTAACACAGTAGTATATAATTCTGCATGTACAATCTTTACATTTCGTGTCATCAAATGATTTTATTTTGAAGTATTAGTTTGGCTACGGAAAATACTTTCTTATACATTAGAGTATAGAACAATACTCTCACGACTGTGACCGAAATACTTCAACTGAAATACATAGTGTTGTTAGTGGGTGGGGGTCTTGGATTGAAATGCAAAATACCAGTCAAATTTAAGGACATAAAATACATTGCTATGCATTTAGACCCTAATATTGGCCTAATGATTCAACGCAGCGTCGTTTTATAATGATTTAGTTTAATATATATTTTTCTCGATAGACATGGATATTTTTATACGGCTGATTACATCGAATTTTATTCACAGATTCAACATAAGTTTCAGATCGGACAATATTTCCATTCTTCCCACTCGCAATCTAATTTCAAATGAAATAGTTTTCCCATGACTTATGTTTATCCTATTTACAAATATTCAATTTGTTTGAATGTTGTATATGAATGTAAATAGCTGACGAGATGTACGATGAGATACATTTATTGATTTCCCTCAAAATGAATGGTTTTAGCATAATTATATTGAAAAGGTTTGTAAACGATCAAATTTTTCCAAATTAATTTTCAATTATTTGTTTCCTTATGAAACATTTATTCTGTAATTTTATGTCCTTAAACTTGAAATATGCGGTGCACAAAGGATATGTCCTGGTCAATGTATTAAAGTAGCCTGGTGATGTATCTAGTACTTGAACGATTCCACCAGTGTCGGTATACCCGTCAGCTAGTGTAACACCGGTGTTATTGCCCCAGACCGTTCCAAGGCGATGCTCCTACTTTCACCCAATGGTCACGTTTGTCTTGCGTGCCTTTTGCATGGGTAATTTTTAACAAGTATATATGTATTTTCATGAATCCATGTGATTTGGGGATGCTGTGTGATTTCTATGTAACACTTACTGGTCGACTTCCGTATTGACGTTAATGTAGTCTCTATCTTAACATTCATTCAGCTTTGACAACTTTTATGTATCGTATTATAACAAATTAAATATCTCTTAATACCTTATACAAAGGCAGGAATTCACGTGACATAGTAATAAAGTGTTAAGTTCAGAATGAAAGATTGTCATACTATTGTTGTTTCGGTAGATGTTACGTTCTTTATTCTTGAATGTCACGGATTCTACACAGGATATAACGACTGGAATGTGTATACATATCAGATACATGTAATTGAAATTTGAATAATTCTTGCCCATTTTCTTACAATATTTCATTCATGTTTAGTTACACTGTCGCTAACGCAATGCACTAACTGTGCACATACTAGCCTTAATAGTTTTTTCAAAGTAGTCCTCTTTAAATTGTGTGTAATCAGTAAAGTGGCGTTTTAAAGAAGGTATTCGTAGTTTGGTAGAATGTGTATGGTATGTGTCGGAGTATTTATGTCCTTTAACAGATGGTTGTATTTTTATCTGTTTGTATCTAGCTGAGAATATAAATTATCAAATATTTGATCTGGTTATACACTTATGGTAGAGTTGGTACTTCAAAGTTCGTACTCGACATAAAATTTACATACTTTTAGAGTGTCTTGGTACTTCTCATCCAGAGCCTCTAGTGCGTTATCAAACATTGCTCAAGTATTTTTTTCTCTCCGTGCTATGCAATATGTAGATTCATAGGATAATATTTAACCTAGCTGTCATCTTTCATAGTCTGTTTTTAAGTCCACACAGCTCATGTCATTTCATCTTGTTCGTCTTCATGTAAAGGCTAATCAAATGATTTAATATTTTAGATGAATTTAAAAGTTTCAGTCTCAAGACGTATACGTCGTCGATTTGCATAATGATTGTAATGTAATGTCGCGAAAACTGGTTACGCAATTGAACTACGATAAAACTCATTTTCCTGGAAGACAACCAGAGATATTAAAGTTATTTAAAGGTTTAATCAAGCTCTCAAATTAAAGGTATCCGCGGTGATAAAATGACAATTTTATCTGTCTCAACATTTCAAGCATCATTCGTTTTATCTGACTATACAAGTAGCACCCCTTCTGAATTGATATCAACGACATTTGAATATGTTTGTATATGTTCGTTGTATATATAAACAGATAGTGTTCGTATTTGTGTCAAAGTCAGTTCAAAAAGTTTGTCCTTAACTGTTTAATTGTTTTGTGTATCATTGTCGCGTTGCGTTTGTTACTAATTGTGACAAACACGCACATTAACTTACGATTAATCCATCAAAACATCGGGATCTTTGGGTTAAAACTCTCCTATAACGTCTTCCCTTAAAAAGTGCATACATTCTATTCTCACGTTCAGGTTATTGGCCTGTTGTTGGTACACTCATTCCCCGAGACAAAAATCTGAACACTTATAATATACATAAGGAGGTACTCATCTGTATAACAAGAAGTTTACACTTTTTCTGTTACAAATTTAAATTTCAATGTTTGTTACAAATTGGTTTGTAAAAAACTTGAATGATATGTAAAAAAATTATACAAAATGTTAGTAAATATATATACCATGCTTTTCTGCTAAGATCAAGATCATAATAAGACAACACTTATTCCATCATTTTATGTAAGAACTGCTGTTAAACTTCTCTGCTAACCATGTATTTGCCCTTTACAATGTATACAATGTATATGATTTATGGCTATAAATGTTGTAACATTTAATGCTGAATAAAACTTATGTTATGTTATGTTATGTTTATAAGCTATTATTATGTCAACTATTCTTAACTACTTTGTCCGTAAAATAAAATTCAGCTAAGTATTGCAATGGTATCGAGAACATGGACTGACTGTATAGTCTCTGAGAAGCATTGCTAATCATTTACTTCGAGTTCTGTGATTTCTGACTTTATGAATTTGATTAAAAATATAAAAAGTACATTCCTATTGGCAAATCATTATATATAAGATTTCCAGATAAGATTATTGGATTTTGTATCAGAAACGATTATGTTTGAATGTAACCACACATTTTTATTAATATTCTGTCAATATTAACCCATATTTGCGGGGTCTTTATGAATAGTAGTACCATTCTGTACCTTATACTTACGATAATGTATTCTTTCATGAAAAATGAGTTCATCGATTATATTTATTTTCCTCATAACCACACTAACAGCCGAGTGATATGCACATTATGACTTGGTGACTATAATCGCTATGGTTCAATCAGAGACGTAGAGCAAGGTGGGTTGGACCACATAGTTGTTCGTAATCATATTGGTTGTTGTTGTTGTTGTTGTGGACATTATTGTTGAAATATCAAATACATGAGTACGAATATCGTATATCTTAAACATAATTTAGTCACATTTCGGCATAACCAATACCACGCCTGATATACTGATATCAGTTTTTTGCATACTGTTTAGACAACCCTCGTACGTACTCATTCCAGTACACGCCACATAGTCTGTGTATGGAGTTAATGAAATCACAAGCTTCCATTGATAAAATCAGTCGTAGATGAGTGTTTGGTCAAACACGCGGTCACTTCTGACCATCCTTAATCTCTTGTGAAAAACAAACACAAACTTGCTTCTATGTTTTAGAGATTAACAAGTTTGAGGGCTTAGAAATTATTGTTATAATTATCAAATATTAATCTTATTCTTCTCATATTAAATTATGTCTTTAATGTATATATTAGCTAAATTAGTTATAGGTGGGAGGAGTTTATTATAGCTTAGGAACTAAACATTTGTTTACATCAAACATCGGATCATATAAGTATAAGAAGAATTTATCAGACCACAGAGATCATGAATAAATATGACTTATTTCAATAACAAACAAACAAACTTTATTGCATAATCGGCATATTTCAATAATAAGTATGTTGAAAATTATCTATCGACAAGTAACTATACAAACAAACAAACGAAGACAATTAATATAGGTCTGAAAGATGATTATATTCTTTTCTGCAGCCCCTTTCTAAACCCCTTTTGTCAATGTGAAAAAGATATAAATTGTGCACGGAAGTAAAGCACCATTGTTTATCGCAATTATCGTCATTAGGTATTGAGACACTTTTTATTTAAAGAACAGAACAGAACAGAAATTTTATTTTGGATTTGAGCAAAGCTCCTCATCCATACAACATATGTACAACATTTTGTCAAAGTACAAACAAAATAGCAAATTAGTAAGGTAAAATAAAGAGAGGGAAAAAACACACGATAGAAAAAATATTAATATACTTGACTGTACTAGTTATCTTAAATAATCTGCTAGTTGAATATTTGTGTGATTTTTGTCCGTTCAGTGGGGAGAAATTAATGCTGGCTCAACTGTTTTAAAGTTTCTATGAAATAAGAAGCCCCCTGCTATGATGTTTCTTTGTTATGTTGATTAAATGACGTTAAATTGAATGTGCTAATCAAGTTTTCAATTAAATAATCTCATCTAAAAGTGCAAGAAAAACATGAAGTATGCAATATTGAAGGTCGCTTAATAATTAGCAATGACGTATTTCCTTCTATGCACTTCACGTTAAGAATGCATGGATGTTTCATAAGGGCGTCATGCCCGCTAGCCCTATGGGTTGATAACTAGACTATACGACTACAAAAGGCTAAACATGTGTGTACTCCAAGTACGTCAATTGGTGTCGCATAAGAACAATGCCATTGTGAAATAAAACAATGGCATTTTTAAATGTATCTGTGTCAAATATATACTGATCGAAACATAACCAATCAAAATTGAATATTTCAGCAATAATTAGCAGATTTTGTGTGGTGGAATCATGTGCTTGATCGCTGATCAATTGCGTCGACGACCTTTTGTTCTAAATCAACAAAGGCTTGTAAAATTGAAGTTCAAACACATTGGGGGAATTTTTTGAATGTCATATTTTTTCTTGATCGCAAATGACTTGAAGTGTTTTTCTGAAGGAATATTTAAGTTTACTTTAAATCTTGCGTAACACTTTTAGGAACCAGTACTGCATTAATTGATGTATCATTAAAAGTTGATAAGTATGGATTCTTATCGTAGTTTGAGATTATGTTGATATGACTGGAAAGTTTAGAAGACACATCGTTGAAAATGATACTATAACAAGGGAATTATATCTTCCATTGAGGTTTGTTCAAGGAATCCGTTTTGTGTTATTTTTCATTTTGGCAATCGTGCTATAAAACGTATAATTGTGTTACACATCTTTCACCGCAGTCAGTTCGTTCTCCATTCGTTCTGTACCTTTTTGGACAACCCATAAGAATCTGACAATATCTTTCATGTGAATCGATCGAGGTCTGATGTTATAAATCTGTGCATGGAATGGAGACCAGTCTAAACATATCAAACATCTGATTGGATGTTTTTAGTTAAGTCTCAAAATTGACCAATGGTATGTCTGCATTATGAGACGGGTCTCCAAACTCCGGTTTTTTAAGTGGAGATGTAATATCTTTAACCATCTATCACGATGAACATACAACCTGTAGTAAGGACCTCTAGATTGACAGGCTGACAATCTCCTTATTTAACTTCAAAAGATTAATTAATTTGTATTTTTACTGCAGCTTAACATTATCATTTGCCTTCCCCTGTACTGCTGTAAAGCATCGCACCACATTTCAATTATATATTTGAATAAAATTTAAATTTCATGTGCGATTTTTATTTCAATCACCGCTTCGCGATTTACTTATGTAATGCTTTTTTAATATTTATGAATAATGCATTCAACTGCCGAATGAATGCGCGTTTATGTGTAGGTACATTATAATCTAGGTAGCTTTGACGTAATATCCCCGGATTTAAAATTGTATGTACATTTCATGTATTGAATAAACATATTGAATAGTTCTTATGAAACTTTTGTAGAAGCTCTCCTATAGTGTTACCTGTGTCCCTACCAAATATCGCATCGACGTCAGACATTTTCTATTTTGTTGATTTTTCTCACAAACTAATAATTTATTCCATGCCCCTGAAGTATTGACAGTGCACACCGCATCTATGGAATAGGTGAAGGTCGAATGTATAATGTTTAACCAAAATACGACACTGAATAGTGTAAATACTGGGTTATTTAAGTGTGATACGGGACGTAAACATCTGATTTACCACAAACATAATATTGAATTTTTGATAATAATTAACGTTATGTAAAATACAGACAGACAGTCGAGGAAAAAGACACATGGTTATTTAGGGAAAACTGGGACTGTCTGTTAGAATTGAAAGACAGAAGTATCACAGCTAAACATGCCTTACTGGTATAGCGTTACCAAGATTATTAAGTCAATCATACGGAGGAGTTTGATCCCGAAAATATTGAAACTATCTGTTGGATTATGTAGAACAAATGGAAATTCCATTAACGTTGTCTTTATGTTTGGTAAATGTCCCAAGCCCAAAAGTCAACATTGGAATATCAATTAAAATATAAAGGTGAATTAACGTAGAAATACGCGGGAATATTGAAGTCATAATGGATTTATGTGAAACGTTTATAGTCACGGCATTAGTATCATGCATGAAACTTTAACTGTTTTCATTTTTATTTGCAGTAACCCTAACAACACAGAAACAAATACAGCCCACAATGAGAAACGGGGCTAGTACCGCCATGACGCAACGTTGTCCTTCGTCAGTTGCCGTACTTGGCCGAACAAAGACGAAGATGAGTTTCAAAGATGTTTCCTCAACGCCAAGACCGTTGATATCACATAGTAAAAGTGAAGCACAGCTCAACAGTAGGATGCGTAGTAACAACAGTGAGGTAAATATGCAACGGAATAACTCTGACAAAAGTCTAGCAGACAAAAATAATCAAAACAATAAAGTAACAAATAAACGAATCAATACTATTAATGGAATGAGACGATATAATTCAACAAACGGATTGAACATTAAAGACGAGAGGAGAAGTGACGACGATAGTGCCGATAAAGACGGGTTTTATGACTCTGATACTGACAGCGAAAAAGACCAGCGTGTTCTTCAATGGGTGATCGGGGTGGCGGAAATTGCCGAACCCCCCGAAGAGCCTCATATTGAACACTCGGAAGAACCTCCACAAAGGGACACGGCAATTCGTATTGTGTATGATGGTGATTCATGATAACAATTTTCCAATCTATTCCGGAAACATTGTGCTGACGTCACGAGGATTCGTGGCGTCATCTGTAGAACTGTCAATTTAATTGACGATATTTCACGCAATTACTGCGCACGTGTTTGCGAACGCAATTGCTCCGCAAACGATTGCGATTGTGTGAAACTAAGAAAAAGATTTGTGTGGTTACTGAGTATATATGTTTACATGACTCTGTAGTATAAAATCAAATTTATATTCTTATTTTTTGGTTAGACTTCATTCGCTAGCTGTATACATGTGCTTTTCGTCGATTTTTTGCCATCTTGATTCTAGGGCCCGATCAACATTTCATTGATTATTCTTTTATTAAATTTCAAAACATCCATACTAAGTGCTATACGTACATGTTCGTTTTTTTCGATAATTTGCTATAGGTTCCTTATAAGATCAAATGCTAACAGACAACAATGTTTACATACTGACTGCATACCGCTTACACGCAACGTGCGTGTATTGATAACATCACTTAGTAACTCATGTACAGAGTTTGCACCGCATAATATATTTCTTGGTAACGGACGTTAAACGAATTCTAATTATTTTATCTTCCGGAAGTGAGAGCCATGGTTTTAAATACATCTCCTTTTAGGACGTAAAACCATGAATACTTCCAGTGTTTGAAAAACAGGCATGTATTTGTTATTACAATTTTCTAAAGATACCATTGATTTTTATTCTAGAATGGTTTGAAAACGGAAAACGTCCCATTTAAATAAATCGAATGTACATTCAACCTGCCTTAATGCAATATTGACTTTGACCAAAGGCGGCGTTCGATCGTTAATGGGGAGAAATATTTGCACAAGATCATACTTTTGCCGACATTTTTCGATTAATACGTATCGCTGGATACACAATATTTCAATTTTTGCTGTTGACATTAAGTATTTCGTTCCCGTTGACCTTCTTACATATATTAACGTTATTTTATATACGGCCTCAATCTAACCTTATCGGGACAGCGATAGGAGAAATTCCCCCGTTTCTCTGTTGCGTAGATTTATTTTAAAGCAAACTCAAAATGTGACTGATTAAATTTCTATAAATAATTGATTCTTGTGTACTGCATATCTTTATTAACAATTACCGCAGATTATGGATCGATTTGAGCTTTAAATTTGTCTGTTTATCTCCTTTTTTTTCATTTATTAATTTCTTAACTTTCTACAACAAACTGCTTAAATAGACGATGATTCGAAGATTTTAAACATAATTTAGATTATAAATGCACGTTTAAATATGAAAGGTTTTAATTTTAATTGATTTTAACATTTTAATCAGATTATATCTAATTATCCATTTATGCCCGTGTGTTGTTGGTTTAATGTGTTGTCAATAAAATGCAAACATCAACGATATAAACCTAAGCACAATCTGTATAATAGGACTTACAGTTTGACCAAAAGTAACTTTGCATTCTTGCATAATGGAGATTAGTTATAATCTTAAGTAATAAGATTAAACTTTATACAGTTTATCAAAGACCTAAATACGTGAACACATTTTAATACGACGCGAATGTTTTCATATGTTTTTAGTGTTGCGAAGTATTATTTTCGCGTATATAAGGATACTTAAGTCCATAGAAAAACAATACATAGAATTAGATCAGATTTACGGAAGATTTAATATGTATTTTCTAAAGGAATATTATTGTTGCTGAAATTTTGATAAATTATTTGAAAACATGTTCTGTCGTAGGTTAGATATCAAACAGTGAAAACATGCTTTAAGTTTTCGTAGCCATACTTTATAAACTAACAAGATGTAAATTAAACATTAAGATAAGTTAATATCTATTTGTTTCGAAATTTCGGACAAGAAAACTCATATGAAGTCATAGTCCCGTATGCTTATATCTTTTCAACGTAAGCAAGCGTTAGAATAATTGGCCTGTCAAGTGCGATAGAACTAATATCAATATGCGGTTGCTCTGGTGATCAGGAGCAGTCTGTTCCATATTATCACCTTAATGTGCACTTCAATTGTTGCGTTTAAATAACTTGCAATTATATAATCATGAAGTTTTGAACTGTTTATGTTCTGTTACTATCTTTTAAATCTAGCTATACAGAGAAACTAATTTACCTTCGCTAATGAGATATCAAATTACCAACCTGTTGCTATATTTAAGCTACGCCGCCTTTAGAAACCGACCCGACCGTGATTACGACCATTAAGGCTAATTTGAGACATAAATCTATTTGTGTGCGGTTTTCGTTTCGATAAGTACCGGGTCATCAAAGACAGACATGTCTCTTTGACAAACTTTTCATGTGACACAGTCTAGGGTGACATTTCATGTACAACAAATATGCATACAATACAAGTGTATACGTCGTCTTAGCAAACATATATCTGCGGTGCAATATATACATGTGTACAGTAGAAGTAATACTGCCAAAGTTTTTGTAAAATTAAATTAACTCGTATAGAGTGTTCACGTGTTATGGTCTTAATTGATCTGTTCAATTACGAATCACACATTTTCGCAGTATTTATAATCATTCTCAGTCATAAATCATCTTTTGTAATTAAAACTATTTAGATGCCTTATTTTAACAAAATCTATCGCTAGCTTACGATGATAGGAATTACTGTGACGCTTGAATCTAAGAAACTTTCGATTATTCGACATTTGGTAACTGAAACAATATGTTTTGGAATATTAACCTACAATAACAACAGACTTATTTTTAAACTTTCGATACAACTTTTACAGATTCAAGGACCGTCTGTTTTATCAAATGATCTTTTAAAAAAGAGTTGAGTTATTGTTGAATCGCGATATTTTTAACAAAGCGTTTTTCTCGTTGCAGTAATCCTTGAAACACGTGACTTTCACAAATCTTTATCACCTACTTTAACTGCTTATAGTTGGGGTCGTGACCTCATTCATCAACCAGTAAGCTTTGTATGCAGTGAACTCGGAATACTCGATCATTTTAGAAATAAGTAATTTGTCCTTTATTAGTCGTCAGCTAAACATATATACCGATCGCATAAACATTAAAACCATGCCTTTCACATTAGATCTACTACATGTACTTAATAAGGATGAAGGAGTAAAATGACTAAACTATTTTTTACAAATCATTTATTTCTATCAGCTGACATTGAACTTACCGACGTGTATTGATTAAGCAAACAATGGATAGAAACTAGTCGTTTAATTCTGGAACACAGTCTGAAGACTGGAAAAATGATTATTCAATGTGCCAATATATTAATATATTAAACAAGAGATGTATTTCTTAGTATTTTTTTTCTGTAGATTATTCTGTTCATTTTGAGCTCACCTACATCGGATGATATATAACCGTTTTTTATCAGCTTTTGTTCCTCGACTACGTGCTCCATTCGAACAATAACGTCAACCATTGCTTTAACAAATTAACATGCCGTCCATCTTCTTTGGTACGAATTGGCCTAAATTTGCTTCAACTTCAGAGGGATGATAACATTATCGGTATTTCCATAATGTCAGCGCCTCGTTCTGAGTCGCTCTTGTGATGAATTTAAATTACAGATGTCACGTGTCTTTTTATAGGAAATACGGTACAGTGAAACATCGATTATAAAACCACAATTGATTCTGAAGAAAGTTGGTTTCAGTTGTGATGTGGTCTGGTTATCCATTTAAATATGGAAGAAAAAATAAAAATAAAAAATGGTCCATAAAATACCGTCTTATGATTGAGGTGGTCTTTAAGTTCGAGGTGGCCTTTAATTGAGGTTTATCTGTAACGTAAGTTCTTCTACCCACCACGTAAAATATCAGAATACAACAATTTGGTGTCTAATCCCAAATAAAAATGAATGCAATTGACTAGTCTATTGACAATTTAACATGATGGTTACTAATATATATAATACGAAAATAAAATGGACAAACGTACAGCTGCAACCATTTGTATATTTGTAAACTTGACTATTTAGCTCTAGATTTGTATCATATCTTTGAAAGACTCAGCATTTCTTGAATGAGTGCATATTGTTAAAAGAATGTGCTGGTATATTTTTGTAAACTATGTAAATACCATATTTTTGTATATATGTTTAACATTTAAATTATTCGTAAGTCATTAAATGTGGGGCTGTCTTTCAAGAGCTTTTGTGATACATCGATTATTGTTAATGACGTCATGAGTGGCATCTCTGTATGAGTATTTCTATGTATATTTTATTATTTTTTGTGTTGTTTACTATGTTGAAACGCAATACTATCACTGTATTCTACATACAAAGAGATATAACAATAAGGGGATGTACAAGTATTACCGGTACGTTTTTGAATCTTTTAAGATAAAAAGTTCGCAAAAGATTTTGACAAAATATTTTTTTTGAATTTTCATTGAAATTGAATCCAATATTTTAGTAAATTTAATGATTTTTTTAGAATAGTATCACTCACCCGTAAGTTGTAGATTTTATGGCACTATCAAATACTGACTGGTGATAGAGTCAAAGGTCATTTGCAGGCACGTGACCTGTAATATGCAATATGTACAAATATGTTTTCTTGTTAAAAACTCATGTTAATATGCCATATGACATAGGAAGTTTGTTTCCGCATTTTCATCGAATTTCAAATTTTTGAGTAGGCGTTACAAATTCTCCCACATTTTGCTAAATTGTTTGAAAAACACACACTTTTATGATCAAGTTTCATTGTTCGAACTTTGATTTATCTCGATGTACCTCCAAAAACAACTAGAAAATACGATTGCGTAAGATACGATTTCACAATATGTGATGCATTCGGAACGCTTCGGATAATATTCCTGAATACTGCATGAAGGGTCGCGGAATATATTAGTATAGTATTTCTTTTTGTTTATGAACCAAGAAAATAACCTATATACTTACGACTAAGTTTTACGAAATCGTAAATATGTGATCACACTAGCTGGCGAAGTGTTATATCAATTCTTCATAGTCGTGTTTCGTCTTATTGCTAGAGATATCTTGTTAAACAAACAATCTCACATAACATATGGTGATTGTTAATTTGTTACATTCGTTGTTGGACAATCTAAAGAGACTATTAAAATGCTCAAAATGACTTTATATTTTGTTTGTGTTTTTCTCCCTTTAAGGTACATACCTCTACATCTATGTCAAAAATTTACGAAAAATGAGAAAACTACTTTTAGTGGTTGTCATTTTACATTCAAATGAAAATGTCCGCCCGATATGAGTTTTGGCATGAAATTCTTGCAAAAAAATGATGAAATGATGAATGTTAAGGTGAGAATGACCAACACTCAACAATGGCATTTAATTTTATACAATGGCGGAATACAATTTGCACATCAAGAGGTATATAGAAGAAATAAGAAATATCTTGAGAAACGATGGTCGGCGCAATTTGAGGGTTAAGATGTGTTGTGCAACATAAACAATGCCGAGATGTAACGATTTCTCTTCACTCCAGATCCAAAATGGATTTCGGTAATTTAACAAACCATTTATCGAAAGGTTAATCAATCCGTGTCAAGGTTACACACATTGTTCGGTTGATGAGAAATTGCCTTGGTGGTTAACGTAATATTTGATTGGTTTACACAACACTGATATGCAAATAGCAAAACGATGTTAGTACGGCTGCGCCGAAAAACAACTGCAGAACAGGGATGGCCACATTCACAAATTATAGAAAATGGAGGCCACAACCAGTGCCAAACGGATCAAGATACACACAAACAGGTCGGGAATGATAAGCACGGGGAAACCAATCAACACAGCATCTCTGATCAAATCTCAACACCTGTACACGGAAGAACAAACGAGTACACGACACAGGGATAAGAGAAATAATGTAATACAATAGCCATACGCCTTGGAACTGTAAGTAAAATACCGGGGACCCCAAACCACGCGAGACAATGATCTACTGTGTGACACATTCGTACGAGAATACACACATACATGCTACGAATAAGATAAATAAAAGTAATACAACACTGACTTAGTATAACATATAACCAGTTGACAGACCAGTGACTCTATAATCGTAAGAACTATAGTCGGACCTCGTTTATTCGACAACCTTCTATCTAAATACTTGGTATCATCCGAAATAAATATCAAATCTCCCGATGTAGCTTCTTAGGCACGTATTGAAATGGGCTATTCGAAACCATGTATTATTCGAAATAAACTTTCGGACCCGTTGAATTCGAATGAACGAGGTCCGACTGTACTGCAAAGACAAATTTAACAACAACACGTGTCTTATGTGCGGAATCTGATCACACATGGACGTTTATCCATTCAGTGTTTAAAACGTTATTTCTATAGTTATTTTTTATTTATAAAATATCGGAATGATTACTATTAAGTGGCCTGAATCCTATATATACTTACATAGAAGACACGTCGAGTCATGGTCTACTGGAATATCCAAACTAGACGTTAATACAGTGTAACCTCATTATGCTTATTTAGTTGGGAAATGGAAGACAATTGAAAACTGATATTTGATAATACTGTCTTATTACAAAGGCGATCTTAGTTTTGAGGTGATCTTTAAATGTGGTTTTACGGTACGATGGAATCTGTGAATGGTGCATGGTTTACCTACATGCTGTATATAGTCACAATGGAATGTTGAATATGTTTCAAAAGTAATACTGTAGGAGACGCGGATGTATCGTCGAGTGATCTCCAATCTGTGTTCACGTTGTCCCCATTGCTGCAACACAGGAACTGGTGTGAGTTCAAGATAAAATTTACATGCTGTATTACAAGTGTGCACTTTTCAATGTTTGCCCCACTGGTCTGACTTCCATGCCTCGATTAGGGAATTTTGGCGAAGTAACAGGTTTAAAGGTTGCCCGGGCATAGACGTCAATGGCAAGAAATCACAGACAGGCTGGTTGAAACCTCCCTGTAGACTCAACCGCCGTCGGAAGTCTTCTGTGTACCTGCACCAAACAAAAAGAGAACTTAGCATCATAGTCCGCCATTCTTGCACTGAGCACCATTATTCAACATGACCTGTAGTTCCTCCATACGGCAAAATATATGACATTCATCATACATGTAAGTCAAAAAATACATTAAAATAGTATAATATAATCTATCAACAAATCGGATTTAATTAATGCAGCTATAAACTTACGACCTATGAGATCACACGACACGGTTACCAGAGTAGGTCAAAATCAATCCTTGTACTATTCTAGTTGTATATAAATGTATGTCAAACTAATCACGGCATTTTGACCTCACTAGTGGATTAAGAACTTACATTTGAATTGCAATTTCATTTACGTATTGCACGGTACTTTTATTTGCAGACCATCGAATACTTGCCACTAAGTCTGTTCTATTCCCGAATAAACGACGCTGAATCAAGGTACGTCACTGAGGTTCACGTGTTGGTACGGGAATAATGTACTTTACAATCTGACTCAAGCCATTTTATAGGGGATGTTTACATAACCAAACAATGCATACAAGTTTGTTCTTTGTTGAGAAAACACGGTGATTTACCCACTTCATTGACCTCCCACGGATCAACACCGAACTATCCTTGATGGTAAATAAATATGAACAAAGGTTTACTTTTAGTCAGATTGATTTTTTTCCATTGCTTTATCGCCATTTCTCAACGGTGTTTTAGTTATAAATGGGGATCAGTTGAGTAAACCAGTTTTCCTGGAATGAATCTAAGAGCTAATCAATCAAAATCATATCTTGTAAATACTTTTGTACATGTATACTGTATATCTGCCCGACTGCCAGAGTGGTTTTGTTATCGTCTCAATGTGACGTAAAATAGCCGAAATGCCTGTACTACAACAATATTGGTATTTTCGTTCCAAAGCACAACAAATAATTCATATCGTATGTTATGCTAACCGTGTTTCCCCACTGCATTTTCACTAAAATATGGAATATCTCGGCATTTTCGACTCAATGTTAGTTTGAAAAAAAAATCAAGTAATACCCAGTAAATTTTAACTGTCTATGAGGAATTGGATTCCAGTGACTAAACATGTCGCTAATTCGTTTTGTGAGAAAGGGGCCAGACATCGGTTTAGCAAGAAAGGGTCCATGCCATGGTTTTGTGAGAAAAGGGTCAGACTTCGGTTTTGCGAGAAAGGGTCCATGCCACTGTTTTGTGAGAAAGGGGTCAGACCTCGGTTTTGTGAGATAGGGGTCAGACCACGGTTTTGTGAGATAGGGGTCAGACCACAGTTTTGTGAGAAAGGGGTCAGACCACGGTTTTGTGAGAAAGGGGTCATACCATGGTTTTGGAGAAAGGGGCCAGACCACGGTTTTGTGAGAAAGGAGCAGGAATCGGTTTAACTTAACATTACGTGTTCTACTCATGCCAAATATTTCATTTCTTGTCTTACGAAAATTCGCAACATGCATTCTAAAAATTTATAGAAGAATCAGCATAACGAAATCTAGTTTACTTATCAACTCTGTTAATTGCTTACGTATTCTAGAATCAAACTTCTCCAAGTTCTCGAACGTTGGAGATCTATTATAACTGTGTATAAAAATTGGGCCAGATCATTTGGCTTTTATATAATTGATAAATGCTCATTACTCACAGCGTCACATCTTTTAACTGCTAACTATTTCTGACTCATGAGACACTCTTTTTGATCACATTTACCTCCCGGTCTTTAATGTCAAGCACCTTGCTAAAGGGCAAATGAGCGCCGCTGTTCGAATTCCAACCTCTTCTTTAAGAGACGTCATTTACAGAAAACGTCACGTGAGGCGTCACCGTGTACTGACAGTAGACAATATTTGCCTCATATGTAAATATGAAAACGAAGTGGCCATATGGAGTAAATATTGTTTCCTGCTTGCACATAGTGACATCACATGTTGCGTTTTCTTGAAATGACGTCACTTACTGAAGATATTGTAAATCCCATAGCAGCGCTCAAATGGTAACCAATCTTTCACTAGCTGGTTGTTCACCAACCGGAACGGATCACAAGCGGGTTTAGCACCTTCGACCTCCAGCTCCTAAGACGGGTGCTTCAACCATACGGCTATCGAATACGGTGCGTAGTTTTACTCGCAATCGGGATCTCGACTGAAAATAAAGGGTTGTGTTACTAATCAAACAACAATCCGAAATACTTTAGCATATGTCAAACTGATCTGAGATTTAGATATAAGAAAATGTGAAAATATAGAATGCCCACATCCCCTCCAAAATGACTAAACATCTCGCGTGTATCTGATTAAATTGTACGGCTTTTATCCAACAAATATGCGTCCAAAAGGAAAACACACACACAAAGGGGCATTATCGTCATCTTTTTGCTTTCTTTTATCTGTTCAAAAAGAGACTTCGGTGCACCTCGAGAGTCTTCGTTGTGTGTTCGTGTTCACTACGTGTTTCTTATATCAAGTCAATGAATTATATCTAAACTGTATAAATCAAAGTTTCGGAAAAAATATAATTTACAGTCGGTCTTTGTTGACTTCATAAATCTATTTTTTTGAAGCTCTAATAAATCAGAACAGAGCGCTTCAATATTTTGCATGTCTGTTTAAACATTTAATAACAATTTAAAGCTTGTACTTATTATCTAATATAAACATAGTCTTGTTTCAGTTTCTTCAATTCAATATAAAACCTTATTGACATAATTAATATTTATTACCTGAAAATGAATATGAAATAAATACCGGTACCTATTGTATGCGAAAAAAAATTCAAACGGCACCGCCCGCTGAATACAATGAGTTGTAAATATGATTTCTATAAGTGTTTAATGTCACCGAAACATTAATGTCATGTCATTTAAATGAGTGTACACTTCTGTATGACATTTTATAATTTGATACCTCAATTGGAAATAATGTGACTCAAAAAATGATAAAATCAAACGTCCAACGCGGTCATAGTTTGATCTGTTTGATACCAATCCGCTATCGATATAAAACTGATATATTCACTTCATATGACCTTCGTATTCATTTGAATTATGGAGAAAATATGGGGACAGAGTTTTAAGTGTTTTTGAATATATGAATACATACTTCGACATTTCCCTTGTAATTTATCAGTTTTAATATTAGTTGAAGCCTTATTTATAAAGGAGTTTATGATTTAATTCATTGTTAAAAATTGAGTTAGTAATTCATTTTTTCTGAATACTCGTGGACTTCTTTTTTAGAACACAATGGTTTTATTATTCTGCTTTTAACAAGGTTAAACTTTTAGAAATCGTATTGGGTATATTTGTTATTGATATACACGCATTGAAACTTTGGGGCGATGTCCCCTCAATCCAGGTATAAATTCCATCACAATAAAAAGGATCAAATAAGTTAAATAATTTATTATAATGTCACGGTATGACAGACAGCATTGCAGTAGCAATTAAATCGCTATTGTGTAGCCATATCGTGGATATGTCGTCCGCTTGGTCATGTGATATTCCTGTCCGGGATCACAGCTGCACACAATCTGTTCTAGACCTCACCCTTAAAAGGTACATTGTGAAAGCTAGACAGAGCAGCACATCATAGGACTCATGCACATAACAGTTCCTCACCACGACAATAAGGCACGGAATGTTGTGTTGTCAGCAGGGCAAAATACATGAAAGCAAAATATACTTGACGCCATTAAAAACTCAACTATTTGAACTAGGCGTCATTTTGTAGTACCAACTGTCAAAAGCGCGTTATACTTATCCATGTTAATATTCTTCTTCAAAATGTTATTATACTCAATACCAATTATTTATTATTTCATTATGAATTAATTTATGAAGTTGTGTTTGAGAAATAAAATACTTTTGCAAGTGTCAATTTATTTATATGCATAATTTTGGTTGCGTTTTTAATGAGGCATACACAGTAGGCAAGCAGTCCACAAGCCCATGGAGACATGAAACAATATGCAGTAAAACCTCCATGATAAGACCACCCACATGACCCTTAAACACTGGTTTTTAATATTGTGGTGGTCTTAATATTGAGGTTGAATAATGAGCAAAACCGTAAAAAGGACTTGAACATTGTGTTCTTAATTTTGAGGTGGTCGTATTATTGAGGTTGTCTTTAAGTGAGGTTATACTATACATTCATGTAAACAAAGATCAAAGAAACACAAATGATGGATGAACATACGCGTGCTGCGTCGGAACGACCAAAACATCAGTGCGGGGTTTAACGCAGTTTATGGGTGACAAGTCCCACACAAGTCCCCCAAACAGAGACGGCAAACCATTGATAATGCACGTAGAACATCGGTATATAGATAAATGACAACATAATATGTCCCATAACTTCCTATACTGCAGCATCCTTTTTGATTGACTTTTCAGCACACATAGTTTAAATAATACAAAAAAACGTGTCTAGCTTTCTCGACTCCACTAACCAAATACCCAGGTATTGCTTAGATTCAGTACCAGGATCGAACCAATTGGCATCGAATTGTTTAAATCTTGCTTGCTGGATTTTTCTATTTTTTCTAACGGTTGTATACAGGCATCATAAAACAATAGACCTGCAGCCCCTGTCCAAAACAGTGCAAGTCTGGGTACCGAACATATACTATGATCCTCGGCCTTTAACAGAATCAATGGCTGTAGATTTATTTGTTAAAATATCACGGTTGACCTTGAACAAACTCTATAAGTACAATAAGGAACATGGCTACCATATGTTGTCACAGTAACCTTGGTGTATATGGCCATTGTAATACAATGCAACTTCTCCAGAGCAGCACACTTTTGGAGCCGAAATTTTGACGGCTGTTGAGAGGGTGTTGCTGTAGAAAGTTAAAACTGATGGTAACTTATTGCTACAGGAAACATGATACTGTTGTTTATCAGAGGTTGTTGCTCAAGAGAGGACATCTTTGGAGATAGTGCACTCTATTTCATATGCATGGGTCATTCCGTTCTTATAATATATTAATATAATCTCAAAAAGTTAATAACAAATAATGAAGACATCCCAAAATAAAATACTTCGACAAAACACAGCTCAAAAGCAATTATATTGGATAAGACATATTTGTATAAGATCATTAGTTATTAATACATTCTCTGTTATATACCCTCTTCAATTTTCATCAAATTTATGTACTAGACAACAGGTGTTAACCCGCCAGTATATTTCACATAGGATGTAGCAAACTATCGAATACATACTCTGTTCATTTTGATTTTAGCAAACCGCAACATGCATCATTCAAATTAATTGTACTGACCGAAAAGTTAATATGAGAGCCGCTGCACGATTTCCAACCTCTTCTTTAAGTGACGTCATTTCCAGAAAACGTCACATGTGATGTCACCATATACTGACAGTATGCAACATTTGACCCATATGGCAATATGAAAACGAAGGAAAATTGTTATCTGCTTGCAAATAGTGTCATCACAAGTTGCGTTTAATTGAAATGACCTCAGTTACAGAAGATGTTGTAAATCCCATAGCAGCGCTCATATAAACCTGTCAAAATGCCGTCCATTGTTTCAAACTACTATGTCGTCATTTAGGAAATATTCGTAAAATTCTGACTGACAGGTAAGCTTTTTGTACCAGTCTATATCAACATGTAGCATATATACCTGAGCATTATACGCCACATTCAATCTTTCGTTGAAGTCTTACATAATCTCGAAATTATCGGTTACAATATTTAGGCAAATGATGCATAGAAAAATAATTAAAATCTGATGAGCGGATGACATTTCAAAGTGAAAATAATTTGACACCAATAAAATAAAAAATCATTAATTCTTCGTGTGAGTAATTAAGTGTAGGCTATATTGAAAAGCACAGAAATTATAATTACGAATTTCAATTAATAACGATTGATTTCTCTGCAATATTAAGCATGCTGCACTATATATGATTATTTAAGTTTATTCAACAAAAGCAGGTATCCAGTTTGTTTTTAATTAGTTGGTTAATTTCATTCTTTAGCAAATTCATAATTGTGACATTAATTTCATGGCGTTTAATATTTCAAAGTATTACTAATTAAATATGATAGCATTAATGCACCCTGACTTAAAAATGAGTGGGTTTTTTTCATTTTATTTAAGTCCTCGTATCTTTAATTTTGTTACTTTCAAATTTATGACATTATTTATAAAGAAATGACGTGTAATATTTCCAAGTATTTCTAATTAAAGTTGATAGCATTAATGGGCACAGACTTACACTTGAGTTTTTTATATTATTTCTATGAAAGTCCTAGTATCTTTAATTCTGTGGTTGACGAGATGTATTATATAAACAACTATTCATCACAGTCATTGTGACGCAATCATTAAAAGTTGCATATTACTGATATAAAATTAGAAGATACTCTTACAATACATATTACATTACTATCAAGCTTTTGTGTACAAAAACTGTTATATCAAGACGTAATCTTCGTATCTATGGTCCTTAAAATGGGGATAGTCCTTGATTTAAGGTCTGAACACGCCCATTGATCTTTTACAAAGAATGATCCAAGATTACCTGAATTGTTGTTATAACATTTCATTACTTAAATGTTCTTGTTCAAACTTAAACAAAATGATAATTGACTTTCGTGTTATGTTACCATTTGTTTTGTAGCAATGACATGCACGGACGGAGACATAATATATCACCATAGCGGGTTGAGCAGGTTATGGTCATATCCTCCACGTGTAGAGAAGTTGTCAGTTTCTTGCGGAATACGAAGTTATCATTGGTTGATAATCAATTCCAGGAAATCTAGTTAGGTCAAAAGGTCGCCGTATATGACTGAAAAAATGCGTAAACCCTGATACTCATAATTGGGGACATTTCGATACAGTTTCAATATTAATTCTGTATGTGTTGGATATTATGTTCCATCTTTTTCAGTTACACAGAGACGTTTGTAGTGCTGCTTGATACCATACTGTAGTCATGTGACCAGATACCACGCCCCGTCACACCTACACGACATCAGCCTTGCGTTTTCATTAAAGGCGAACAGTCGGAAACGTTACGAAACAGCGCGCGAGTTTTGCTATTGACCAGTGTGTTAGCTATCATTCGCTATCGCAACTCGGAGGTAGCACGCGAATAGTTGAGCCGAACACTGCGTTCAGTTACGACTAACAGTCGCTCACGTTTTGTTTTGTCTCATTGCCCACCGTATCACAATGACTGCACACGGGGAACCAAATTGCAAAATGAACGCAGGGCTGGTTCTCTGCCTTCACTGTCTTTGAGGCAGGGAACCAGAAAAAAACGAGGCGGTCAATACACGTGTTCGGTCCTGAACAGTGAGCGGGCTATCGTTCGCCGTAACTGAACACAAGGCAGGACAATCTGTCATAGTACGACCCAATTTCCGATGGCCTTTTAAGAAGCTATTTGTTCTATTAGAAAGGAGTTGCTACATAGCAAGCCACATACTATTTTGATGACTTTGATAAACCATGGTCGCTGGACGGATCTTCTAATATTGATAATTTCAAATCAAATAAACATACATAATTAATTGTGATAGTACTTATGAATATATGTTTACATTGCTAGCTTAACTGTTCAATTTACTTTAATAGATTATTACCTATAACCTCCATGTCACTAAGTGCGTATACAATATCGAAACGTTAAGATAATTTTCATTATAAATCTCTTTGTTTTGTCAAATTTTGACGAAATAAACCTCATTAAGATACACACATGCAGAATCGTTTTTTGCAGCAGACACATTATATAACCAGGAGTTAAATACAGGTGGATTGTCGCCAGATATACACTGGTAGGGGGTGGACGACTTACTGGGCTTTGGAATATATGGCAACATCACATCGTAAATGGAACGTGCCTACTGAGAAAGATAACACACTTCCGGTTACCAGGATGCGATTTGCTTCACGCGGAATGGTCAAAACTGAAATTAGGAATGTTTGTTTTGGTTTTTAATGTTGAGTCTATGGCAACGAATGTTTGAAACCATTACGACTTTGATGTCAGGGCCATCTATGAATATGTCTAGAGTCACATATTCAGTTTTAATATGAACGTTTAATGCTTTTAGTGCAAATAATTATTGTGTAACTCTGACCAGGACAAATAACAGTTTAGGATTTAAGATTTTATTTCGATGAACTTAGATCAAAATTCAAATTCACGAGAATAGTTGCGTCAAGAAAGCTGGTATGAATGGTTCAGTAGCAATAGTAGCGATATTTGGGAGCGATTTCTTGTTCAACCACTTTGAAGCATGTTTAAGACTAAGTCTCAAAGTCAGGCTTAAAATATATGTGAATACGGGCCCAATATACACACGCCCAATTCAGGGATTGTAAAGTTCATTATAAAGCCATCTCAACGCGGGGTTTAACCTTAGACTTTCTGATTATGTACTATGCGCTTTATTTCTTGATCACCACGCTACCCAAAATAAAATAATATCTTGAAAATGATGGTCGGCGCTATTTGAAGGTTAAGATTTGACGTGCAACATAAAAAATGCCGAGATATTACGATTGCAGGTCACTCCAGATCCAAAATGGATTCCGGTAAATTCACCGAAATTCAGTGGATCTGGGTAAGGTAACGTATCCTTGAAAGGTTAACTATTCCGCGCAAAGGTTACAAACGTTGTTCGGTTTAAGAGCAATTGCCTTGGTTGTTTGCATAATACTGATATGCAAATAGCAAAACCATGTTAGTACGGCTGCGCCGAAAAAATGAAACTCACCCAGGTCAGAATAAGGTCTCCAAAAAGACACTCTTGTTGTCTCTCCAAGACTTTGCAAAGATTACAACCATCACCAATATCATGTAGCTCAAATACTTAGTAATAAAAAAAGAAAATGTTAAACTTTATAAGTTAAGATTGGACTCTATGGTAAAATCTCATTTAGTGTCTAAATGTTCACAACTTAATTGATCATAGAATGTAGTCATACAGTATTCTGTTTTGATATAATTGACGTCAGAAATATAATCTGAATAAAACGGGATTTGAGCATGAAGTCTGATCTCAAGTTGTATAGTTTCGGATCCTGGTACAATCTGATGGTTAGCATGTGGTTGAATGTAATTTTTCATTTATAGCATTATTAATTTGAGATCGAATCTCAAGTGCGTTGTGCATAGAGATGAAACTCATAATCTAAGGTAGTAAAGCTGGAGATTGTACTCTGATCTCAAATCTCTTTCTCGTAAGTTTTCAAGTAAGGTGATAAGATTAACCACAAGGTATTTTGTATTCGATATAGTCTGACTATTTACTCAATTCACTACAAAAGTAATGTCCAACTGAAATCAGAATATGATCTTAAGATTTGAACACAGAGACGGATCTCAAGTCTATAACATCAGACCGAAGTCTCTTCGAAAATGGAACAAGTTTGTATCATAGGTGTACTTAATAAAACGTTCTTACACGAGATAACAGTTTGTCAATTAATAATATTAAGATATACATGTATTACAACACTAGGCCAAGTTTCGGTGGATTTTTTCCATCAATCTTCATTTTTTGTATGTGGTTATTAAGTAAATACACGTATAACCGTATTTTAATGAAAGGCCGAGTGCCTGTCACGCCCCTCTGATAAATATGTTTTTGTGAATAAAACTTGTTTACGTTATGCAATTTTTCATTTAAAACTTTAGAGCATCCTTGCGAGACAACCTGGTTACAAAATCTAGTTACGTCATTAAATTGTGAGGTAGGATTAGTTAATACGTGTGAACACACAAATAGGTTTGATCCTCTTAGCGTGTCGCTCACCTAATGATCTAGGGGCCTCCGATTATTTCAATTAAAAATGTCAGTTTCGACGTAAAAGGTGAAAGAACCACTTCGTTGTTGCGGCAACAATACAGTGATTGAAGATAATGGTTACAATGTTGATAAATAGCTGTAACTTATTGCATATCTTTACTAAAGAAACGACAACTCTAGAAAGATGATAAATATATTGGTTAAAAGTGGGGCAGTTTATACAAATGTGACAGTCTCGTCGTCTGGTCCTGATTTAAAGAAATATCTGATTGAAATGTGTCTCAAAAGAGAACTTATAGTTCGAGGTATAGAATAACTTGTACTTCTAAAAAGCTTGTATGTCAACTAGATTTAGTGGTATTACATCTCAAATCAATAGCGAGATTGTTGTTGCCTGATTTACATCACTGTACATAGGCCTATAGTTATACAATAAAACATTTTACTTGCGAAAATAAAATAAATTTGATCAATTGTGCGGGACCAGACCCTGTCTTGTCCTCTGAAGTCGACTTTCAGAAATATTAGTTCCATTTGCGGGTAGTCCATGTAACAAGTCGAACGTTCAATAGTACAGAGTCTACCAATGGTCTAATCCCAACGGAAAGATGTGTATTTTTTATATTTGTCTAATCATGACAGTTATTTGTTTTTGAACTCCATGTTTGTGTTTAAATTACTTAATTTGTATACGGATTATGAAACAAAGTTGCAATTTATACTTAGGCCTAAATAAAATATATGTTCGTTTCAGGTTTCATGCCCCCAAAAAATAAAGTAGGTAGGTCGGACATGGAGATTTTCAAATGAAGAAAATTCAGTAAACACAGTTTAAAATGAATATATGTTAAAAGACAAAACTTCTTTCCCTTTTAACATGGATAATGTTTATTCAAGGTGAATATAACGCTCTATATTTGGAATACTTGTAAAGCGTCTAAAAACTGGGCAGAAATGAATCTAAAGACAAATTCGCTCAAAGAAATTTTACCAAATAGAAGAAATTTTACCGAAAAAAAAGAAAGTTAACACGCCAACAAATATTATAGGGTCGGGGCCAAAACATAGGGTAGGTCGGGAAACCTGAAACAAACATATTTTTCTTTAACGCCTAATCTCTCTCTCTGACTGCTCCTTGTGCTACAAGCATGTATTCGCGCCTGCTGGTATTTACGCCTTATCTCTCTCTCTGACTGCTCCTTGTGCTACAAGCATGTATTCGCGCCTGCTGGTATTTACGCCTTATCTCTCTCTCTGACTGCTCCTTGTGCTACAAGCATGTATTCGCGCCTGCTGGTATTTCATGGATAGTAAAGTTCGTTGTTCTATTTCGTCCTATGCTCGATTCGAACTCAGAATTTTCGTCTCAAGAATCTCGCGCTGTACCCCTTCGACCACTATACCTACCGAATCGATCAACAGGGGACATACTCGGGATTTTAATATTCCCAACCAATAATCTGAATTTTATTAAAAGTCACACTAGCCAGATTAGTTTCTGTTTTATAAAACAAGACAACAATATTTCAATATTGAATTATTGAATTTGAATTGTCTATTTTTTAACGAACAAAAAACATTGTTTTAAAATGTTAGACACAAATATAAGATAATAAGGCATACGTGACTATAGCATACCCGTTGTATGATCGAACCTAAATCTCCAACCAATCTTATCACGTGTAATTTATAATGCCAATAGCTGGCTTATCTCTTTACGTTAACCAGGTCAATGTTAAAGATATTCAAGGTTTGGTGTGTGGTGTGATTTATTCTCTATACCTTGACTTTGGAACATTTTGAGGACACATGTTGAAACTTAATCGATACAATCAATACAGGTTTAGAGGCACTTGTAAATATTTTGAAAACCAGCCAGGTCCACTAACCTAGTGAAGGAAACTTTATGTAAAGTTTTTTGTAAGCAATTATACTTATGACTACATTTTAACCAAAATTAAAACAATGAAATAATTGTGTGTGGCTCTTAGTTCAACAGGGTCTTGTTGGTACATTTGTGTATATTGTTTTATGTTTATATTAATTTATTATAAATCGTGTTCTGTATGAATATATTAGCGTTAATAGCGTCAATAACAACATCATCATTATCAGTGAAAGATATTTATCATCATAAGCAATTTTACTAACAACAGCCGCACGATTATCACGGACTAGTATGTTGATCATTATCATTTTCATCACAATCGTCATCATAAATGTCATCGTCGTCATTGTCATCATCATAATCATCATTATCATCATCGTCATCATTATCGTCATCATTATCGTCATCATTATCATTAACGTCATCATTATCGTCATCATTATCATTATCGTCATCATCATCATTATCATTATCGTCATCATTATCGTCATCATTATCGTCATCATTATCGTCATCATTATCATTATCGTCATCATTATCGTCATCATTATCATCATCGTCATCATTATCATTATCATCATCGTCATCATTATCGTCATCATCATCGTCATCATTATCGTCATCATTATCATTTTCGTCATCATTATCATCATCATCGTCATTATTATCATCATTATCATCGTCATTATAATTATCGTCATCGTCATCATTATCGTCATCGTCATCATTATCGTCATCGTCATAATTATCATCATCGTCATCATTATCGTCATCATCATCGTCATCGTCATCATTATCGTCATTGTCATCATTATCATCATGATTATCATCAGCGTCATCATTTTCATCATCATAATCGTTATCGTCATCGTCATCATTATCATCATCGTCATCATTATCGTCATCATTATCGTCATCATTATCATCATTGTCATCATTATCATTATCATCGTCATTATAATTATCGTCATCATTATCGTCATCGTCATCATTATCGTCATCATTTTAATCATCGTCGTCGTTATCGTCATCGTTATCAATATCGTCATCGTCATCGTCATCATTATCGTCATCATTATCATTATCGTCATTATTATCGTCAACGTCATCATCATCGTCGTCATTATCGTCATCATTATCATCATCGTCATCATTATCATCATCATTATCATCATCGTCATCATTATCGTCATTGTCATCATTATCATCATGATTATCATCATCGTCATCATTATCATCATCATTATCGTTATCGTCATTATTATCATCATCATCGAAATCATTATCATCATCATTATCGTCATCATTATCATCGTCATTATCATCATCATTATCGCCATCATTATCATTATCATCGTCATTATAATTATCGTCATCATTATCGTCATCGTCATCATTATCGTCATCATTATCATCATCGTCATCATTATCGTCATCGTCATCATTATCGTCATCGTCATCATTATCGTCATCGTCATCATTATCGTTATCGTCATCATTATCGTCATCATTATCGTCATCATTTTAATCATCGTCGTCGTTATCGTTATCAATATCGTCATCGTCATCGTCATCATTATCGTCATCATTATCATTATCGTCATTATTATCGTCAACGTCATCATCATCGTCATCGTCGTCATCATAATGTTACATTATCATATCACAGCCATCACATGTATCATCATCATCTTTATCATCTTCATCATCTTCATAAGAATTACCACCATTATCAAAGACAATATTCACATTATATCATTAGCAGCTGCAATAACATCATACCTAGCAATAACCTCTACCACCACTACCACCATCATCACCATAGTCATCATGATGAACTTGTATTAACTTATATGAACAGTACACTAACTATGTTTAGATAACGCATGGTGAATATTGCATTATAAGTATATGATTGTCATAGTTAGCCCACAAGGTAATCGCTTCAACAGAGTTTCGAGACTTCACATTAAATGGCCATTTCGTACGTTGATTCCAAAACATGAAGACGTTTCGTTTGAGGCAAGTACCTCTGTATACTTCAATGTCCTGATAATCATATTATTATAAAAACAATTCGTGTTTCCGTAAAAATTCTCGTGTTTAATTCAGTTTGTAAAGAGCTGGGCTGTCACCCGGGAGGTCCGGGCTGGATATCCTGGTGGGACAGGTCATGTAATCCCGTGACATTTGTTAATGGTCATTTGTACTTCACCTCCAATTCATGTGGGGAAGTCGTCAGCAGCTTGTGGAAAGGTAAGTTAGTACTGGTTGATAATAATTCTAATAAAAAAGTTTAGATCAACTGACCGCAATGCCTAACTGCAAATATAACGATATTAAACCCGATAACGACAAACTAAACAAAGCATGTAATAGTAAGGACATTAAGTAAGTGATTGTTGTCTAGAGAAGTATGATACAATCGCCATATCAATGAAAACTATGTGGCTGATTTAGACAATGTGCCTTATACTCGTTACTCAGAATATTGAATTATATCGGGAATTCAAGTCTCAGAAATAATTCTGACAGTTAAAGACTAATAAAATATTCACTTTAAATGTAGCAAACGTTTTAGAAAATAATTTATTGCATCGATTTTGATTTCAATGATTTAAAGTCTCGACTTAAGACTCTAAATCACATTTAAGAAATAAATTACATTACTGAATAATTCACATTGCTTTTAAGGAATAAATTACATGACTCAACATTTCACATTGCTGCACAGGACGCCGTGCCCTTCGGGTGCATTTATTCATAACGTGTTAACAACTATTTATAGCAGTACATTAATATACAGTATACTTTAGCATAATGAGTAATTTCGTCATACATTTTGTACTAAAAGTTTACATAGTTATATTGAGAACCACACTGACCACGCATGGCCATTAAAGGTGTGATCTCAAATTTGACTGCATATATACCGGGATGAAATTTTTGTTTTTAAATTGTGCATAAGTACCTGTTTTGAAATTCAGTTTTTTATTATCTTCATTTAATTCGTTTTTACAATAAATATTAACGACTGCTCCTTGGTTTTATATGTGTAGATAGTAGGTACGTACAATATATATATATTGTATGACATAATATTATGTTTTAAGAGTTATGTCATTATTTCAATGGTTAGATGATGTGTGTATTTTTAATGTATAGTCTCTTATAACTCGATTTGAGTAGTAATTTACATTTTGTACGATATAATTGTTGTAGTTAGTATTATGTACAATGTCTATTAATGAGACTTTAATAAATAAATAAATATGATATAGAGTAGAATAAAATTAGATTTTTAATTAAACCAGAATTTCATACCGCACATTTTTGGTTTGCCTTTGAAGGCCTATGTATGTTTCTTGACAGACTTTCCGATATATAGTGTCAACATAATATAAATAAAAATATCCTTATATTTAAACTTAGTTTAAACTTATTAATCATTATTCATTCAGATTTTGGAACATTTTACCATTTATGTACAATCTGTATCACTCCCCATAACTACTTCCAGTGTTTCTGATCAAGCCTCGCCTCTAGCTCTGTGCTTGTGAATACTACGGAAGTCCCCCGCATTACTGGATTTGAATCCGCGACTTCCAAGTAAATATTACGCCGCTACTTGCGGGTTTTCTCTTCCGGAAGGTTTAAAGACTTTAAATATTTCCGTATAGTCAGTTGGCCAAGACGATTTACCGAGATGTGTCTGGATAATATGATTATGTCATTCTCACACACATTACTTTAATGTTCATCTTTATCATGCTTTCATATATGTTTTTTTGTTTTATCATTACTTTAATACATATTTGCTATTTTGTTTGTACTTTGACAAAATGTAACATACATATGTTGTATGGGTAAGCATTTGCGTACGTTGTGCAACATAAAACATTAGCCACTAAATAATATAAAATATAAATCAAAACATGGTGACGACTGGTCGAGGTGCTTCTGTCTCTAAGCTAAAACGATTGTAAATCGTGCATTTAAATGATTTGACGTTCACAGGATTCAATTTCAAACGATGGTTTTTATTTTTCAATCATTCTGTTATTAACAAATAATAATTGATTTCTCGTTCGAATTGATAGATCTTAAGAAATCACCTTTCCTGCACAATTTGATTTATGTATGAAATAAAAACATGAAAATTAACATTATTTTTGCATTGAACAGGTGTACTGGTTTGTCCATATTCGGGTGCATGGCTTTAATCTATTGATCAATGTTAGGAGATCAATACTCGGGGGGAATTTTCGTTACTAATACACACGTAATCCGGGCTATATACTAACACATTAACCCACTGCATGATCGTGAGTGCATCGCTGTCTACAAAGTACAATTTAAACCGTTTAAAGCTATGAACAATTAAGGCCAACCTTTAAAAGAACTCCTTTGGCGCTACGCCTGAATTTATAATAATACACATGTCAACACATAGTACGATTATTATTTCCCTTTTCTTAAGCTTCTCTTTAAAATTACCCTTTGTCTCTATTAATTATCATGTCTTACTCACTACACCTGTTTACCTGTATATTATTTTGATGTAGGCTAGAAGCATGTTTTATTGCTTAATGCTGAATAAAAGTTGTTGTTGTTGTTGAATAACTTTAGGGGAAGTAAATAGTCAGAATGTCTTTAAGATATTTAGGCGTTCTTTTTTTCACATTTATTTCATGACAAACTCCCTACATGAGAGTGTACAATGAGTGGAGTTGGGGTCAATATCGGGGGATCAGTCGGGGAATCATAAACTCACATTTTTAATGGATGCCCTCAACAAATATGTACAGACATTGAGAATGTATTTTATCTTTCAATGGTTTATCAGTTTATTTAGAGACATTGAATTATTCAAATTAACAAAAAATATTTAAAATACGTCTGACGATAGAATACCTTCTATTGTATGATATCGTATTGAAATTATCAATTATACATCGATCGTGGATTAAATTGAGTTCTTTCATGGTAAACTAATCACTCTCGATGACTGCTTCCGGGTGTTTTAACCAGTAATTGCGCCTAAGTCTGTGACAGTGAAGTCAACAGATAAGTTTCGCGCTTGACTGGAATCGAGCACACTCACTTCGAAATACCATAATGCCTTCTCTGTACAATATTTCCAATAAAAGTCATTTATACATTTATTTTCAAAGTATTTATTTTTTATACTGAACACTACTTTTTGAAATATTTTTGACTGATTCCGCAGTTCTGATCCTGACGTGGCGATTTCGCGGTCTTCACGAGGTCAAGGAGAGTAATTAACACACATTTTAAGAAACTGTTTCATAATTGATGGAACATAAAAGCTTGAACGTGCTCAGAGGAAATCAGAAAATCAGGATTGCATATCGAAGTTCATAACTCATTCAAGGGTTTCTAAGCAACTTTCATGCTGAACATTTAACTTGCAAATTAAATATCAATTAATGGCAACGCCAATTCTTTCAACGTGAATATTTCACGCTTGTAGCTGAGAAATCACTTTGTCGCAGATTATAAATTTATAGGTATAGTTTCCTCAGCAGTAATTTATGACATTCGATAATAGTTTTATTCTGTAATTCATGTAAAGAAAATACTGCGCAACAAGCACTTTACTTATTTACAAGGGGTTCATAATTATGCAATTAATGTACGCTAAGCTATATACCAAGGCGGTAATGATGCAGTTTCTGGTAAGTGCCCTCAGTGCTAGATGGTTTTATCGTCACTTGTATGACTTGCCGCAAAGTGTACGAATTTCTGAATCAAGCATGATACAACAGCCAATTACAGGAGTAAACTATTTGAATAATTCCATCATTCCTATAAGAACATTATCACTCAGTGAAATTTAGTCAACTTATCCAAGGTATTTGGTCTATATATTAACAAAACAGCTTGAAGGTGCTTGCCCATAATTAGAAAACAGTAGCTGATAGTTAATTTACTATAAATAAAACCAGTCGATTTCTTATCTATAAAATACCGAACTAATTCGCACTTCGGAATGAACACTTACCACCTCTGGGAATCATCGTAGTACAAAAAACGATAGGATAGTTTAACTATTACCCATAGGCAAATAAATCAGTATTATCCCCCTTCTCTTATCAAGTCGGGAACGGGGTAATATCGAATAATATCATATCAAATATGAAGGTGATAACGCTGCAAGATTACTAGAACCATAGCCTGGTTTTCAACCGTCGATCCAACGATTTTATATCAAGCGTTTATTAACCTTGCTATGAATCAAAGATATCAGCCTAAATTTTGGCACATTTTGGACAGAATTCGGATCGTGTGAGTGCCCCATGGTGAGGATAACCTCGTGATCGACTTCGTCAATCTGACGTTGATAAATGGCGACCTTATACTAGGACAGACTCTTCATGTAAAACGTATAACAACTAATGCTGACATCAACCTGACTCCTTGTTCATAGAACACTGGACTTTTTTCTCAACTAAATTTACGCAATTATTTTTTTCTGAAAGTTTGTATGAATGATTATAGTATACGGTTATAAAAATGAGTTGGGAAGCTACTTAGAATGTAGCCTTGCGATTGGCCAATTTAAAGACTACGCTCATGAAATATTTCTACCGAAATGTATGTCAGATCAGGGTATAATGTGATACAATTGAGTGTGGAGACCAGTCGATGAAAGCATTGGTCAATTTTATGTCTAATCCCAGAAGCAGCCAATCAAATGCTTGAGTTTTGATATAGGTTTCAAAATATTCTCATGCCCAGCTGATTACTTATGGCTGTGCTAGAAAGCCCCTATTATGCTGGGGTTTAAGCTATCTTGACTTCTATACACACGGACCTTAAATACTTAGTATTAAAGATTCAAGACACTTTTAGGCTTATTTTTGCTGACATAACTCGTCTGACTTAATTGGGGCTAAATTATTTACGTGGCGTTTTAAGGCCCTAAATATTGCTACAACAGTTTAATGTAAGCTCTCAATCACTCAAATTTGTTTGTCGATTTTTCCAAACCTTTCTCTAAATAAATTATACTTAAATGTGTTATTTGTTACTTTATATTTATGGCATTTTAACGCGACTCAAATCCCACGCAGGTAATTGATTCTTCAAACTTAACGAATGGTTTATCCATAATCTGCGTCTACTTACTATACTTTGTCAAATAACTTTGAGTAATTCATATATGGTCCATTATACGCACTGGATCGATTATTAAGCCTTGGTCCAGCTAGGCCGGTTGACGTCTTTTTTAATACTCGTGTCGTGTTTTGAAAGTGCCGGCTTCTATTTCCAATTACTTTTTAGATATTCATAAAATAATCTGCACTGGCAGAATAATGTCCAGTTATTTCGTAAATATCGCCCCATTCCATGAAAATTTGACAAAAAGTCGATTTTCCTCCACATGTAGAGAAGTTGCCGGCTCCTTGTGGAAGGGTAAGTTAGTACTGGTTAGATTTCAGTCCAGGAAAAACTGGTTAGGTGAACCGGCCGCCGTATATAACTGAAATATCGTTGAGAAACGGCGTTAAACCCGATAAAACAAACAAATATCGCCCCAATATCTCAGTTTTATTCGGTGTTGATAAATTTTCATTTCGCGTCATCATTCTTGCTTTCAATGAAATCACATTTGTATCCGTCAAAAGTATTGCTTCACCCTGTAAATAGGCCAATAAAAGACTGATATGTTGTGACTATTACCCCTCATCCGCCGCCATCTGCATGGATACCGCATTTGTTCCGGTATGATAATGTTGCAGTTTGTAGTGAACAGAAACAGAGAGTATCCAACTAATTAAAACAATGTTACTAGAGTGAAACCCGTTATAAAGTTACATTAATGTTATTAACTACCTATAACAACTTTATTGTATATATTTGTATTCCTGGATAGTGATTTTAGAAGACAAGCAATGTTTAATGTAGACGTCGAAATTGGACTCTATTTCAACCAGACATTATTATGATATCGGCGATAAGTCAGACGTTTGAATTGAAATATGCAATGCCATGTCTGAGCTGGAAAAATATACCACAGTCAAGTTGTGTGACAAATACCCAGAATTGTATCATATGAGCGGTGCTCTACTATTTCCAACCTTTCCTTTACGTGACGTCATTTCCAGAAAACGTCACATGTGACGTCACCATGTACTGACAGTAATATGAAAACAAAGTGATCATATTACAGAAGTGGTTGTAAATCCCATAGCAGCGCTCATATAGTGACGGGGGACAAATAACTAAACTAAGGAGTACCATGCATGAAGCGTATGCGGACTGGGTGACTAAGTGTACATATCATACAGTTATGCATAAGAAACTAGAGACACACGGAAACAAAAACGCTCGGCTATCGCTTCTTTAATAATCAGACACCTTATATACCACAATGAAGTTCGTTCCTTCTAAACCAGTGGTGATCTTAATTGTATTTTATTCTGTGGATTCACAATACATAGTCAGGTTAGTTTTGTCAAACGAGTACATTAAAACCTCCCTTATACGACCAGCATTGGTTCTGAAGAAAGGAGCTCTTATCAAAAAGTGGTCTTAATTTTGATGTGGTCTTTATCTGTTTTACTCTACTTAAACTAACATAATGTGTCGTACTTATGTAAATTGTATCCATTGGTATTGAAAATCACTTAATCCAGCAATAAACAAACTAATTGGTTTTAATTTATTGTTGATAAATACATAAATGGAAATAATATGAATACATCAATTTGAATGATCGGATTATATCAAGTCAGGGTGCTTGGATAAATTATAGATTATTGCTGCCTTATTCCATGTAGTTGCTAATATGTATGTAAGTGTCTTATTTTTAGGGGTGATATATATAACATATGCAGTATAATTTCCTTCAAAGGGATATAACTCATATTCTTCATACGACTGAGTTGACAGAATTACTTCCCTTTGAGTGACACCGATTTTGATATTCACAATTTACGTATTCGGTTATGCATATATAGCGACAATAGGGTATTCAGATTATAAGCATTATCATTGCAAATTTTAAATCAGTCTTATAAGTAAAGAGTTATACTAAAGCTATCAAAATTCCGTAATGCGCCGTGGCGTAGAGGTAGAGCGCATTACGGAATTTTGATAGCTTTAGTATAATGCTTATAATCTAAATACCCTATTATCGATCGAACCGCGTTTCACCTTATCTCGGGCGAACTGTAGCTGTGTATTTGCTACATCATAATATTATGCGAATAAACATATGAACTCACAACTAATAGCTGTGTATTCATTCCATCATATCCGAACTCAAATATAATTTCTGGCCATGTTTGTTCGAATAAACATCTGACCTAACAACTACTAGCTGTGTATTCGCCTCATCATATGCGAATAAACATCTGAACTAACAACTACTAGCTGTGTAATCGCCGCATCATATGCGAATAAACATCTGAACTAACAACTACTAGCTGTGTATTCGCCGCATCATATGCGAATAAACATCTGAACTAACAACTACTAGCTGTGTATTTGCCGCATCATATGCGAATAAACATCTGAACTCACAACTAATAGCTGTGTATTCATTCCATCATATCCAAACTCACATCTAACTTCTGGCTATGTTTTTTCGAATAAACATCTGAACTAAAAACTAATAGCTACACAGAAAGAACATCTGAATTAACAACTAAAAACTAACAGCCAACTTCACAGACCTATTAATTTTTGCTGCTGACCGTATTTATCAGTTCAACTCGCAGATATTTATGTCACTCAATTATCCTTATCTTCCCGTACTGGTTTTATACCATTCAACATTGTAACCTTGATATAAATGCCAGAGCGCTTAGTTTCATCACACAGAAGTTTACTTTCTAATCATGTGGATTTATATTTATACAATATTATTTTGTTCAAGTACGCTGCCTATTGTTAGCGGCGTCTATCCTTGCTTATGTTCCTATCAACTAGAAACACCAGTTTTCCAATCCAGAAGTAATACATCAACTACGTTGGGACATATGTTCGAATATGATTGTAAACCAACTTATCCTCTGGACGATACGAGGAACAATGATTTCTTCACAATACAGTTCGACGGCCAGGTATGTTCAGTGTTTTAGTAAAAGAGAGGAGAACGGTGTTTTATCTGTTTTATTTTAATCGAAACATCTTCCTCAACTTTTAGTATTGCGTCTCGGCTAAATATAGACCAAATGGCATATTGTCAAAACGTGTCTTTTGTACGATGAAACCTGATATTATATCAAATTGTTATATAAAGTCGACTGAAACGACATATTTATTTACAGATAACATGAATATAATATAATGTCTTTTATGGCATGATATAACCCAGTATGTGGGTTATAAATAAAGTAACTAAACCAACCATTTGGCGGATTTTTTGCCTATCAGTGGAAACATGTATGCAGATTGCATTCAGCTACATCGTATGGTGTATTACATGTATATTGTATTTCCAGATTGGATATATTATTAATACCCCGGGTGTTCTGGCAATCGAGTCATGCCCGGGTAGCATTTCTACAACGGATGAAGGTAAACTCTTGCTGGGGTATAGTTATGCTTTTTTATATAATCGTCAGAATACGAAACAATTACAATAGAGATACAGATAAAGTAGGAGTATTGTTTGGACTTCAACACGTTTTGTTTTGTTTTTAAAGAGAAAGATAAGCAAAATTATTTTTATTTCGCATGTAAATCTTTGTTCAAAGTGTATTTATTTAAGATGGAAAATACGAAATTCAAAATTTGAACAATCCCTGCAGAATCATGGTAGCCATGTGATAAGCATAGTCTTACATTTATTGCCATACATTTTCTTCAAATATTCACTTAAGCAATACCGGAAAAGCCAAATCCTACATGTTTTAACACTTAGATTTGTTTAATATTGATATATTTTATTTTGTTTCAAAAGATATAACATTAGTAACAACACATATCTCTTTTCAAGCTATTTATTGTATATTTATCGTCAAATGTGTTTATATAACAAATTACACAGTGCGTAAGACAACAACTGTAATGTCTGCATCAACTCCAAAACCAACGACGATGCCAACACCAAACCCGACGACCACATCTACAACAACGCCAAACCCGACGACCCCATCTACAACAACGCCAAACTCGACGACCCCATCTACAACAACGCCAAACCCGACGACCCCATCTACAACAACGCCAAACCCGACCACCCCATCTACAACAACGCCAAACCCGACGACCCCATCTACAACAACGCCAAACCCGACGACCCCATCTACAACAACGCCAAACCCGACGACCACATCTACAACAACGCCAAACCCGACGACCCCATCTACAACAACGCCAAACCCGACGACCACATCTACAACAACGCCAAACCCGACGACCACATCTACAACAACGCCAAACCCGACGACCCCATCTACAACAACGCCAAACCCGACGACCACATCTACAACAACGCCAAACCCAACGACCACATCTACAACAACTTCAAACTCGACGACCACATCTACAACAACGCCAAACCCAACGACCACATCTACAACAACTCCAAACTCGACGACCACATCTACAACAACGCCAAACCCAACGATCACATCTACAACAACTCCAAACCCATCGACCTCATCTACAACAACGCCAAAACCCACATCTACAACAACTCAAAACCCGACGACCTCATCTACAACAACGCTAAACCCGACGACAACATCTACAACAACACCAAACCCGACGACAACATCTACAACAACTCCAAACCCGACGACCACATCTACAACAACGCCAAACCCGACGACAACATCTACAACAACACCAAACCCGACGACAACATCTACAACAACTCCAAACCCGACGACCACATCTACAACAACGCCAAACCCGACGACAACATCTACAACAACTCCAAACCCGACGACAACATCTACAACAACACCAAACCCGACGACAACATCTACAACAACACCAAACCCGACTACCTCATCTACAACAACTCCAAACCCGACGACCACATCTACAACAACGCCAAACCCGACGACCACACCGAGGACAACTAAGCAAACGACTACACCGACGGTCATGCCAACGATAACGGAGGCAAAGCACATACGTACGATACATATTCTATATTAAGTAAATCGTTTTGTTATCAAGCAATATATAGTAGGGGTTACTAAGAATTCAGTCATTTTAGTATACATGTATCTGCGTAAAATAAGACCAATACCAAATCAATACCAACAACAATCTTTCCAAACACAGTCATGCATCTAAAGAACACAACGTCGCCAAATTCAGTGGCAACACCAAAACGGATATCAATGCCGTCAAAACAGATGTCAAATCCGGTGAATACAATGTCGACGGCACCAACACTGACTGTCACTCGAACGTCACGCTTCAGCCGACGAATTCTCAGACAGTTATGCAAAAACTGACGGCTTGACCTAAGCACACAATATAATATTTAGTGTCAAAAAACTAAGCAATAATTATATTTCAGCATCATGTCCCGACGGATGGGTTTTGTATGGACTAAGTTGCTATGACTTCCATATGCAGCACAGACTTGATCATGTAGATGCCCATGTAAGTGTGATAAACATCGAAAAGTTTCATTTCGTTAACAAGGCTGTCGTCATAACAGTGATATCGATATCAGTATTTCAGCAGTATTGGTTAAAATCACGAGTTTTTTCCCTTTATACCTTATATATAACATAAAATAATATTCTGTAGCAGGCGACGTATTCTATAAAAGTGGAAAGGGAGATGACTCTAGATGGAATAAAGGGAAATTAATCGTTACAATATCCTATAGTTCAAACTGGCTTACATTATAACAACAATTTTATAAAACAAGTATGACCAATTCCTCATTCAATTTATATTATAATCATTTTGTTTACTCGTCAAAAGAATATCTTTATCATAAGCTTCATCGATAATGATAGATCAGTATCCTGATAAATCTACACATATATTTGAAATAGAAAGTTTGTGAAGAAATCCATGCAAAAAACACGTGTTTACGATTCTCACTTTTCACATAAAAAACGCATACGTTATTGGCTTATCAAAGAAGAACTCATCCTTACTTTTCCTTTATGGTCGGCCATGCCATTCTTTTCGCCACTGTTCCCTTGCGTATTTACCCTTGCACCTCTTCAAATGTTTTATGAACTGTTGTGTTTCTCCCAGAGGTCTGTGTGGGGAAGCGTTGCCTTATGAATGTGTCGTTCGCTGTAGCAACTTATTATCTCTTTTCATAAATAACAACATCGACTCGCAATGAATCCGAGTCGATATTAATATCACTTTCATATCGAATTTTAGAACTTTTGCAAAAGACACGACTCACATTTGATAAATATCAACTCGAGAGAAGAACAAAACACTATAGCACATCATCTCATGAGAGACGCCACCTACCGTAAGTACTGAAACATATTCGATTTGCATATTTCCTTGAACCCTTTAAGATCGTCATCAAACATATTAATTTATAGTTAACATTTATTGATGTAAACAACTACAATGTAAATGTAATCGGTTTGTCCGCGCAGCTCATTCATTATATTAATTAGATCTTAAAACAGTGTGGCATCTCTTTCTTTTCTCAGATGGTTATAAGCTAGTTCCAAACCACTTGAAATGACGTCACTTACAGGTTGTTAATCACACAGCAGCGATCTAATCGTTTTGATTGCAAACAGCGAATGATATTGCATCAAATATGTCTCCCGAGCGTGTTCTCATGTCAAATGCATAGAGTTCCTCATTGACGGCAAAGTTTCCGAGTAGATCGTAGTCAAATTCAACACAGTAAAACAAATCATTTTCATTCCTTACGACGAATGTTTATTTCTCTAATTTATTAAAATTCTATGTCGGTTTAACGCAATTTGCAACAATAAATGCGTAGTCCATATTTGTTCACATACATTCATTTAATAGAATACAATAAAAATATTAACCTGAAGAATCAAGTTGTCCGAAATAGTTTTATTCCAAGAAATCTGGGACAACAAATTTACTCCGACGTACAATGAATCTGTTAGCTTAATCCGAAAATCATTGCAAGTTCATTCAGTACACAGTTTACGTACACAATTTTCATTTTAAACTAAAACAAGAAATGTCTTTAAAAAAGATGGTCGGCGCAACTTGAAGTTTGCAAATTTGTTGCAATCTGAAGGTTAAAATGTGTCGTACAACATAAAAATTCATAATTATACGACTGCCGGTCATTCAATTACGCCATACTACCGAAACCCCGAGATCACTGCGTAGGAGACTGGATACAAATAACTCCGTAGTGTGATTAGTCATAGACACTGTATAGTCTGTTTCAATATATTTCATCATTACTTATGGCATAAGTCTTGAACTCACACATCCATGTTAATAAACTTATTACATAGCGATTTATCTGTCGGATTAAAACAATATAAAAGTTCGCGACTGGTACATACAACCAAGAAAGTCTTCTTAAGTCCAACACCGGACAATTCCCCATGGTGATGAATAACAACACTACTTACTTGATAAATCTTGAAATACACTACGACGTATACATAATGTTAACCAATCTGCATCAAGGTTACAAATATGTTTCGGTTGAAGAGAAATTGCGCGAAATTGTGTGAAATTGCGCGAAATTGCCTTGGTGGTTAACGTAAAATTTGATTGGTCTACAAAACACTGATATGCAAATAGCAAAACCATGTTAGTACGGATGCGCCGGAAAAAATCATGAATGTAAACCATTACAAAGTCTGAAGCAACATTTGTTTATGTTTTGCAATGAAACGTGTGCTTAAAAACAGAATATATCTTGGTTTTAAAACTAGTACAATGTGACATCACTTTGTGTTTTTTTGCGATTTTGTTATTTTCTGACAAAGCTAAGTTTGACAATAAAAATGAAAAATTTGCATTACCAGATGATTAATATAAAATGTGAAACAAAGCATCTAACGTGTAAATAGTTGAACTATTAGGTGAAATGTAGCAAGCAGGCGGTTGGACATTTTATATGAGGGGCACGAATCGATGAGAAAGAGTCATACATGCTTAAACATATTAACTACTTCCGGTAAAATTCGAAATGCTAAGGAACGAACATCTTACGAAATCCCCGTTCGGTGCCTCTTTGGTGAACGAAAACTCCGTTTGGTGCCTCTTGGGTGAAAATATGATTGTTCAGAATATAAAAAGACCGCTTCGAGGACAACGTTTGGTCGGACAAAAATGAAGGTCAAAATCAATGTAAATACAGCTACGCCGAAAAAAGAAACTTTCATTATACCCTTTACGTATGCTTGGCTTTATCTGTTGTCGAAAAGTCAATTTTTCTCCTATAGCAGCATTCTATCTATTTTCAACTTGAACACAACCAATACACATCTTCGAAACGAGTTTACCAATATTGTGACAGTGTTATATTATGTATTATATAGAACATATGATACATCAAAGTAACGATAGACTACACGACAGCGCAATATGGACCGGAGGAGTCTATAGCCATGGGCGATGGGTATGGCAAGATCATCTGACTGGTGCTCACCCGGAAATACATTATAAGCACTGGAATAGTCATTATCCTCATCATGGTATGTGGAACATTTTAATTTATATTACAGCAGATTTGTTGTCAAAACTAATGCGTTGAATAATTGATAATGAAATTGAAACGAACGCAATTATAGGATACCCCATTTGCCATATTTTGTTCCCGAAGTTTACCATTACGATTCCTGATCACAAAAAGCAGTTTTGCTTTCGTGAATTACCTGAATATTTTAATGCACATACTTGAAATTGTCATATAAAAATGTAATATTACAGTCGTGTCATTTTTTTATATTCGTAGTTTATAAAGATAGTTTCAAAGGTCGAAGGCGCTATTATACGTTTCTGTCCAGCCCAAACACACAAGTTCGCTCTTGGTCCTATTCATCCAATTTTCTGCGTTTCCCTGACATATGTTTTGTAAACATTGCGTGTAAATTGCTTTTAAAAGCCGGTTTGAATCAGGATAATACTGCAAAGTACTGGGAGATAACTAATGCCAGGAAAGCTGGTTAGATCAACTGACCCCCGTGCAAGACTAAAATATATAAGGAAAACATAACCTAAAAACGAGCAAAACGAACATTTGTATACTTTATGGGTAAATGATAACATAAAGCAAAGTAGCACAGGAGATGTTTCTATTTTGTTCAGAAAAAGTAGGATCCACCTTCGAAATTAATAATTATTTTTACAGTGAGCCAGTCGAAGTCAATACTCATATACGCTTTACTGAGTGTTTTTGCGACTATTGTCCTTAACTATATATTTGAGAACCGTTGTAACCAAATTGTGAAGCGGACACCCAATAAAACATGTTCCGTAAAATAGTGACCAAAACTAGAAGAGAAAACAAACAATACAAAGTTTACGATATCGAGTTTAATTAATGTAGTCGGACAATATTAACAAGGCATTTATGAACTGGCATAATATTCCTTAACACGTATTTCATTTAAACAGTCAACGTGGCGAAGTGGGACATTTACGACAAGAATGTACAATACGTACTTTATAAAATGAACCTACGGAAAATGAACTAGTCGTTTATACTGAAACACATTTAATGGAAAGATGTGCACATCCCAAGTGTTGTATTGACACATTCAAAATCTTTATTGATTCAATTTGATAACTGTTAAATATTTTCCGAAACATGTTTTTACATTGACTGAATATTTCCTAATAATTATTATTTTAAATCCGTTCTGAAGAAAATAAACACTGTCCATAAATTATATTTTTAACTATAGTTAAACTATCTTCATTTTACTTTTCAACACAGACCTGGGTAGTTCCACGTGTTTAGGTATTATTGGTAGTGAAAGTTCAACATGGCGTGACTTCCGATGTGAAGACCACTTCTTTTTTATTTGTGAAAAAACAGCGTAAGTTTTCTGTAGGATACTCGAAATGTTTTTTTGGTTCAAATATCAGGATATATAGCATGTTTGAATTGACAAGTTGTTTGGAAGTTATCTATATCTCATTTGCCAGCAAATAGTGGTGACATACGAACAGTGTGTTTAACTATGTCACTCATCAGATAAAAAAATGAAAGTCTTGTGAATCAGGGATTTAAATTGGACATATCTAGTTTTATACACGTACATACTTGTATAACACAATTTGGTTTTATTTATAATTTAGTCACCAACAAATACGAACAACAACTACAATTCCAAGTGTAACACAATCGTCAGTCAGCACGCCGAGTAACATTGACTCGTCATCTGGTATGTATTTCTACAAGAAGTTAAATGTTATGGAGTTAAAAAATGCTATATTAAAACATAACAACTTCCAAAGACAGATCTAGGCCATAGGAACACACAGGGACGGTCACGAATCTGACATTCCAAAGACATATATAGGTCATTGGGTACAATACAATATATTTCTTGTAGACAAATGATTATTTTAATTATAATGTCAAAAAGTTAAGTTATACAATTTGTGAACGATGGTCTTGTCTCAGTTTTGCAGCAGGATCAATAAGTATTGTATAGAAGATGATATAATGACAATTCCTATTTGGCTGTTGTTACCATTCTATTTTCTTTACGTGTTACGTTTGAATTTTGTTTTATATGTTTCATGAGATCGATGTAGAATATTTACCTCTTCTTAATTTATATAGGTTTGGGTTGTTCTATTTTTCGCGTTTTTGCTTATTTTAGACTCGACGTATCCAGAATGTGGTGATACAACATCATTACCTTGTTTCGTTTTAAAATACTAATTTTTCAATAAAATTCTTTATAACAAATGCATGTATTATAATTGGTTATGTCTTTCAATAAACTTTCCATTCTTCTTTCTGCAGTAGGTTATTTTATTTTAATTGCTTTACAACTGACAGAGTACAAGTTACATGACTGAACCCACTGCGTTGTTATCAAAATCAGTGTTTATTCTGTAAAGGCTAATTGAATGTGTAATAAAACAACTCATTACTGATCTATGGCCACATGAAATTCATGTCTGAAGTATATTTTTCGTAGTGTATAAGAATGAGATTCTAAATTGTGGCCAAAATACAGTCTAGGTTATATTGTTTCAGCTTGATATAGAAACGCCTTAGATACTGCACAGAAATGTGATTTTTCATCATTTCTTGGTGCAAAAACGTCACTGAAAACAACTGGAGTGCGAATCTGATGAATATTGCCGAATCTTCGTAACAATATAACTTTCATTTAATGGACAGTATGTAATTTAGCTGTCTGAACACTTTTATGATTGACTCTGTGTGAAAGGCAACACTTTTTGTCATTATGACTTGACCAAGGCGTATACTTGCATAATTATTTTCTGAAATATTAATTGTTGTTATTATAGTTAAATGATATGTTTAAAATATTTCAAAAGCTACTTAGAAAATATATTTTTATACTGAACATGAACATGTGGACGTCTGTTGACGTACTGTTGGTCTACTAAAAGTGTTAAAAAGTGTCGATGAAAGAACTCGATACTTTTTTGCAAATGAGCTTAATATCGAGCTATTGTTGGATAATGTTGTTATAGAAAACCTTCTGTTTACTGATATATGTTTTATTTTAGGAACTTGTCCAGATGGCTGGTGGAAGTACCATAATTCATGCTATCTAATCGTCTTCAACGAAACGAAAGCTTGCTTTGAAGCGAGGGTATGTGAAGTATACATTCTTCTTTTCAATTAAGTACTTAAGTTGGTGTCATTAAAACGCTAAATTCACCTGAGAAAAACATGAAGCAAAACATATGAACATGTGTTATGTTTATCACTTCATTGCTATAATAAATTGTTACTGTTATCACAATTTGCTTACTATGAATATTCGTCCATTTTCCAATACCAAGAATAAACTTTATCTGTTAGCACACGGTTTCGTGGATATAATAATGTCTTCCAGTATGTTAAATGAAATAATCTTTTTGCAATATGTTAAAAAAAACAAAATTAATGCAGTTGTCTCGTAGATTCGTATCCCTAAGCAGAAAATTCATTGCAAGTTCATTCAGCACACAGTTTACTAATACATACTGTTCATTTTAAACTAAAAAAAACATTAATTTAAACCATTATAAAGTCTGAAGCAATTTTATTTTATTTTGCAATGAAACATGTGCTCATAAACAGAAGGTTAGTGATCTGTATCGTCTGGAAGCTTCCTCATTAGATTTGTGCCCCTGGGAAATCTGCATCTTTCTGGTTTGTAAACAATTTGATGACGTAAAAAGATGCAATATCCAAATGACAACTTACGAAATCCCCATTTGGTGCCTCTTGGATGAATGGAAACCTCGTTTTGTGCCTCTTGGATGAAAGTGTGATTGTCAGATTTTAAAAAGGGCGCTTCGAGGACAACATTTGGCTGGTCAAAAATGTAGGTCAAAGTCAATGCTATACAGCTACGCCGATAACGTTTTAACGCAGCAAATTATTCATAGAATTTTGGAAGACCTCAAAAACTGCGTTAGGCATGTATTGTATGCAATAATATTAATATACTCGAACTTAATATATGTCTCACTCATTTTTTGTACAGCGTTTTAAAATGTGTTCACCAGTAATAAATAAATGAAGCACTTGCGTGTAAGCAACACAAACTCATTCAAAGGCATTTAAAGTTGATTGAATTTTACTATATACGAGGGTCATGCAAAAAGTTCTGTCACTAATGGGCTTCCGTAGTTTTATCCCAGGTATTTTTTAAAACGCTTCATTGCACTTGAATGGTGTGTCCAATAGCTAACGATATCCGTTCATTTTGTGCAAATTGCTTTTCAAATGACCGAGTTATTTTAAATTGAAATACATGCAGTCATATACACTGACCAATTTACTTTTCACATTGTAAAATGGACGAAAAGACTGAAATTCGTAGCTATATTAAATGCCGCATTAAGCTTGATGGAGATATTTGATGAATTGTGTGGTATATATGGACCTCAGGCCATTTCAATGCGCACATGTTTTAGGTGGGTTAAAGCTTTTAAAGCTTGGAAATTATCTGTCGAAGATGATACCCGTTCTGGTAGGCCTAAAACCTCTGTTTCCAAGGCAAACATCGCTGCTGTAAAAGTTGTGGTCGAACAGGATGCACGATTGTCGGTGAAAGATATAGCCTTGTCCATCTGGTCATACAGTCACTGGACGATTCTACAAGAACTCTGTACTGAAGAAAGTGAAAGAGTTTTACAATAAGAACTGTCCAAGCAAAGGATGGTAAGGAGTCCATCTTATACACGACAAGGCCTCCTCTCACAAGTGCGAGGTTGTTAAGTCTTTTTTGGCTTCTGAAAAGGTGGAAGTTGTAAACCATCCGCCTTATTCACCTGACCTGAGTCCCTGTGACTTTTTTTATTTCCAAGGCTTAAGAAAATGCTTTCTGGAAAGAAATATAAGTCCAGAAGTTCTCCTGGTAGCGCCATTTATCAGTGTCTCCAACAGATGCCAAAAGAAGACTATTTATCTGCTTTTCGCGATTGGGTAAAAAGGTTACAAAAATGTGTTTCGGTAAAGGGGGAATACTTTGAAGGTTTGTAATAAAAATAGTTTTAATAAAACGTAGCACTTAAGAAATCCGAACCCAGTGACAGAACTTTTTGCATGACCCTCGTATTTACCCTTTATCGAAATGTTAACCAATCCGCTACAAGGTTAAAAATGTTGTTTGGTGAAGAGAAATTGTCTTGGTGGCTAACGTAAGATTCGATTGGTTTACACAACACTGATATGTAAATAGCAAAAGCATGTTAGTACTGCTGCGCCGAAAAATACACCACTGACAAGGCGGTGTATCTAAGGAAACTGATATACATGTATATCCATCAGAAAATGTAAAGATAATAGGACATAGGAAGGTTACATGTACTAATGTACACAAAAACAATCAAACAAATCTTACTTAAACATGGCATTCTAACAGACAACAATATAAATATTCATACTATAAATGACGAAACTAGCACAAATTCCAACTTAAGGAGGATTACGGTGTTCTGTCTGAATGTTGAGAACTACTTGCGTTTTCTATATTTATCACGGCTTGTGCTCATAACACCTGTACGAATACACTCTCTGGTGTCAATAAACGAGACCGTATGATGTTATAACTGACAATGATGTATACTAACACAATATTACGCGGTATAAGAAGACTTGATATGAGGACATCAATTGAACAGGTACAGCATGTCGATCAATAGGAAATTGATAATTACCAAGATATTTACTGTTGTGGAAATATTAAGTCAAAATAAAACATATTGGTTCTATTACAGTAAACACATTACAATAAATGAAATTTAGCTGTTCCTGATATTCAGTTTAAATGTGTAGACAACTTAACAACTGAAACATGCTAAATATAGTGGCTTTACAAATAATCTGTCCATTGTTTATTACAAACTAAACACGTCTCGAACAACGTCTTAATTTACTAGAAATTAAAATTAACTTGAATGTTTTATACTGTAATTTGCTTTGTTAAAATGCATGCATAATGCGTTGAAATGTTACCTTACAACGGTTATTTATATTTACATATAAATAGCCTTTAGTTTTTTGTTTTAATTTTGTATTTTTTTGTATCAATATTTGTTTATTTATTAGTCTAGCACCCTGTTACTCGTATCGAGGCGCTTATCGTCCAAAGCGATTAAAATGAAAATACCAATTACAAGTTAATTACAATACACATATAGACTACAAGTATATTTAAATTGCAGGATCAATGTTCGCACCAACATTCGCACCTGGTTTTTATCGAAACGGAAGCGGAGCAACAAGCACTGGCTGGGTTCCTAAATAGTTATGCAGAATACCGTTAGTGTTTACTGTTATTTATTGTCTTCGCGAACAATTGGGTAACATAGTTTTCTCGGTTTATCGACCGTTTATCGACCCGTTTGTCTTACCGCTCGTCAGGTAATCGCATTCTCTTACAACGCCTCTGTATAATCGTAACCCTGAAATGATTTTAAATCTCAATGGCCGTGTGCCATTATTAGACAATGAACAAATCGTTAATCTCAACTTCCACCATGATGGTACAAGGTGAAGGTCACAGAATGTGATCAGGGAAATAGGGCAATTCTCGGGTAAAACTTTTTGTTTTAATGATTTTGGTGTTGTGTTTGTTATTTTGTTGCTAACAGTTATTTTCAACTGTTGGTTTTGTTCTTTCTACTGATGTTTATTTTATAGTTATTATTATTCTTACTGTCGTTTCTACTGGTGGTGTTGCTGTTGTTGTTGCTGCCATTGATGTTGTAGTGGATGATTGTGGTGTACCTTTCTCTAAATATAATGTTATTATAATTATTAGAGAAATACCAAGTGTTTAAGATTATACCTAATTCCGTTTACTTCATAACTATTTTCTCTTGCAACATTAAGTCTATGTGAAATAAGATATTTCATCACATATGATGTTGGCCTACTAAATCATACTCCTTAAATGTTTAACTGTTGACCAAAACATCGGCATTCACTTATTAGTTGTCATACATCATAATATATATAGTTCGACTGGCAAAACATGGCAGTATTTATAAAATATTAACCTTCAAAATATAATGATTTTCACAGGAACCTCTTTGAGTTCTGTCGTATGGACTGGGGGTGTGCGCACAGCATCACATCACGATTTATTTTGGAAAGATCCAGGAACACACCTACAAAAACCTTTGCTCTACATCAACTGGGCCGATGGACGTCCATACCACTGTAAGTGGAAAACCTTATTCACATACATATACATACAAGTAAAAAATTGCTGCCTGATGCAGCAAAGGTGGGTGCACGGCGTAAACAAAATGAAATAGAACAACTGCAATTTGAACTAACAGTATGTGTTTATTATGCTTTAATGTGTAACTATATATTAATGTATAAAAAGTACATTTGTAGTTTTAGTAGTAGGAATTTATTAAGGAACAGACTAGTTTTTGTATGGACAGTTAAACAGAAATAGAAATTGATAGTGCGGAAAACTTTCATGATAATGAACATCATGCATGTAAATTAAGACAACATTATACATCTCAAAATGCAAAACATTGATTGAAACATATTAACATAAATCACAATCATTATCACGGTAGAAATAAATAGAGAAATACCGACAAATTTACATAATTAGTATTTACTAAAAATTAAAAAGAAGAACAATAATCACTAAATGATATTGCATATCATGTCAAAATGTGAGAGCACTACAGTTTAATTAACAACATGTCAGTGGACAAACAGACATCCAGCATCACACACTGAATTAATCAAGCAATGAGTGAATGTAAAATGAGTTTAGACATTTTGAAAGTTAGAAAAATAGTGTAATTTAATGTAAATGATAGCTAAAAAGTGACACATGAGAGAACTATAAAATGCTACCTGAATGAACAAGTGGTAGGAAGTGAAAGCAGGCCGTAGTTTATGAATGACTATTATAATAAGGCAAAGAACATAGCTAAGAGAAATAAAACTGTATTTACTTATATCTCAAACATATTTACTGTGGAAAGAAATAATACAAAAGTGACCAAAATGCAACACAATAACTCAATACAAAAACATTAAACACTAAATGATATAGCACCTTGTCAAAATATGATATCACTTCAGTATGTAACAACCGCATGCTAGAATCACACACTGGATAAGTTATCAAGCAGTGTGAATGTATAATGAGTATAAACTTTGTGGAGGACTGGATAATGGTGAAATTGTATATGTAAATGAAAACTGTAAATGATACCTGAATCTACAAAAGTGATAGGAGGTGTACACAGACGGATTTAGCAGACTTAGTATATGAATGACTAGAGAAGTAAACAAAAAGAACATAGCAAAGAGAAATATAAACGTATTTACATATATCACATACATATTAACAGTAGAAAGAAATAATGCAATAATGACCAAAAAGCAAAAACGTTTACTCAATACAATCAAAGCAAACAAATGGGGTGTGGGACAGTACCACTTGTCTATGTAGCCAAGCTGGCAACTCGTTGCATATAAGTTTCTGTTTTGTAACTATAGTCAAACCTGTGTTAAAGACCACCTGCGAACAAAGACCACTATTGCAAAACCTGTCTGCAAAGACCATCAATTTTATCTCCCATCAGACCATTTTAAATGATATTTAATATGTTAATAGAGACCACCTGTAAACAAAGACCACATTTTGCTGTTCCCATGGGTGGTCTTTACAGACAGGTTTGACTGTAAACAGTTTTATAATATCAAAGTTTGTGTAACTAGGTAAGAAGGTTTGCATGGAATATGGAATAAAACAAAAACATAAGACATAAATGTGAAAAAGAATAAAAAATTATTGAAGAAAGAATAAACATTTTTTCCAAGAGATCTTCAATCCGACTTGTTCTAGAAATGCTAGATTTTCAATCCAAAATAAAGAAAAATGGTCAGTAATAATGGTAGAACCTTAAGACTGTAAAACAAGTGAAATGTTTGTCACGATTGTAAATAAATGAAATACAAAGATATTAGACCCTTTATGTAACGTTTGTGAATATTTAATTATGAAATGACATATTAAATTCTATCCTCGCTAAATTAGAGTAAAATCAGTATGGCCAGGCATAAAGTTATGATAACACTAGCTTGCCATAGGTTATGAGTTATCTTGTTGCAGTGGGGTATTTTCCAATTAATTTTCAAAGCACAACTTTGATGAAAATGTAACAGGTTTTTTTAGAGATGAACAGCAGACAAGGTTTTCAAGTTTCAGACACCTGTGACCTTGACTTTTAACCTTATTACCCCAAATTACAATATGAACTACTAGACTTCATACTGATACTTCCCAGCAAGTTGATGAAAATCTATTACTGGATTTTGGAGATAAAGGGAGAACAAGGCAGACTGGACAGACAAACATACAACATGTGGAGACATAATAAATACAAGATGATGAACACATATGTACAAGCAATAACAAAGTTTATATAATTATACATTGTAGTTAAATATTAGTACTAAACTGTTTATTCATATGCAGCTTAATTGCAAAAACATCATCTTTTATATAGTTTATACATGAATCCAGGTCAAATCATCCAAGCTTTGTTTTAAAGGAAACTACTTTGAGCTTTGTCAGTAACAAAAAGTATGTTAGACCAGTTGTATCAAAAGTTGAAAGTAGACTGCAGACACAGCATAGGGCTATTCAAGGAACATTTTTACCCGGTTTGGTTTAAACTGCTCTAGCAGCTTTAGATATAATATCCAAAATATGTCAGCGAATCAGATGTTGGATGTAATTTTGGTACAGTACAATCATGTGCCATGTTCATAGCAAATCAGCCAAAGGGTAAATAGATTTTTTTAGAAAAAATGTCTGGCAATCAGAAGCCCAAGTGGCTATTTTGGAATTCGAGTGGGGCTGAGTGGGGCTGTGTGACACAATATTTGAGGACAATCATGCAATGAACAAATCTCGAATGAGTTAAATAATTAAAAAATATCAAAGTGAAACAAACAGCAATAAAACACCTGAAGACTGAGGCAAGACATGAATATTGCAAAAGCACATTAATGTAAGAACTGTTACAAGTATCAAAGACAAGCAAAGTCAACTATCAAAACACAGTACAATATATTCAAATAAGAGGCCCAAGCAAAAATTAAATCAAAATAAGGGAGGGCTTGTTTTTTTTAAAACTTTTGAGTGCTGACTGGGTTTTTTTACATGTGGTTTTTTGACATACTTAACTTTTGCCATACAGTAAAAAGGTATGTATGTATAGTATTACTGTGTTTATGAGGTCGCCCGTCGCCGCGCACATTTTATAATGCACATTATGGTAATTTGGTCGACCCGGTATGTCTGCCGCACACCATAAATATACTTTTTTGATGCCAGTAGAGAAGTATATGTCAAACAGACAATTTTTGAAGCCAAATACGGTCACTGCATAGTGCCAATGAGACCCATCGTACAGTTACCATTTTCCTGGCATCTAACCAGTACTTTCCTGGTTACATACCAAGGCGTATGCACAAATATTATAAATATTGTCCCTGAAGTAAATTTCATTGCACTAACAAGCTGATTTTATACATTTAAGAATAAAGGGCCAGAAAATACTGCACTCCACAGGATGCAATATATTAACCCCATTACCTACAGAAATAAAGTTACTGCTAATGGTAAATTTCAATTTTTAAAAGCAACCAATGAAGAAAATAATAAAGTGGTGTGTTAGAGGTTGTTGAGGGGATTTTTTTTTCTCTCTCTGAAACAGTCGTAAATCAAGAATAAAATCCACATTTTTTGTTTCTAGGGTTCCCTCTGTCATTCGCCAATAACATCAAATGTGAAAAAGACAATAATTTGGCAACAGGTTTTCAATTTTGGCAACAAAAATATTCCAAAAGAAATTATACTTGTAAGCAATTGCATAATTTTTCATGCTTTTTATCAAAATTGGTGTGTACTTTGAATATGCCACAGGGAATCATGTCTTCAAATTAAAAAAAATTAGCACCTTCAATACCGGGATATGAATAAATACCGAATGATATCAGAAATGGAAGTATCTAGTTTTTCGCATAACTTTGATTGCAGTGTCAGTTGTTCCGAATAGATAAGGGATCACTGTCCTTGTAAGTGCAAGTGACACTTATGTAAGGTTTACACAAATCAACAATATGAAGCTCTAATGTTCATCTTGCATATCTGGGAACATCTGCTTCACCATTCCTACAGGTACCACAACTACTTTGTCATCTATTGTTAAGAAGGAGAACTCATCTTCTTCCTGACAAACACTATCCACCTCATCAATTACGTCTTCTACTGGAAATTCTGTTTTCTGTTAAAATACAATAGTATAGGTATATTGTAAGGGTATTAATGAAACATATTTAAGAAATATCTGAACAATTTTTGCTATATTTAGGTGTTGAACCTTTCGCCTAGTGTTAAAGCTCTTTTTGATGGAGTGTGAGGATAAGTGACCCAATCGTGTTTATGATAAAAAAAATGCATTACTTTGAACTTGCTGCTGCATATACTCTTTGACGGTTTGTTGTTCTTTAATTGTGTATTTCTTTACTTTTCTGCTTTAACAATGGATTTAGTTACATGTTTATTATAACCATGACATATTAATGTCTCCATGTAAAATTTAATGGTATTAAAAAGCATTAGCCAATAACAATATATTTCAAAAGTATCAGTTGACAGCTGCTAAAATTATTAAACTAAAACTATCTGAATGGACAAAAAAAACTTTATGCCTTTTTGATGAAATAACTACTGTACTAAAGTACATTCAGAATTTGTTTGCAATATCTTATTTTAGCTTAAGGTAACAGGCGACAGGATTGCAATAATTTGAACTTGCTATTTAAATTTGTATAGCAGAATATCAATGTATCATTTCCTATAATTGCAATAATTAACCTCACAATTTGTCTGTTGTTCAAGACACAACACAAATCAGATTTCCCACCCTTCCCAAAAAAAATTCAAGGACTCTTCAAAGGGTATTTTCACAAAATTCAAGGACCAAAACAGCATTTGTACTGCTATTTTATTCATTCAACATGTCTTTCAAATTAACTTTTTCCATGAACATTTAAGTATTAAACTTCAAATTATGAACTTATATACAAGGAAATGTTACACGTACTTCAACGCAAGTTTTCCAAGGCTTTCAAAGTAACTATTTTTTATCTGTTTAAAGTGAGTTTATTATACAGTAGGAGAACCATGTGACATACCGTGACTAAGGTCTGGGATGTTGTTGAAAGGGAAACTTCATTTCTGTAGGTATTTGTAGCACTGTCTGTTATGACAAGTCTCCAGGTTGAAAGGTTTCATTCACACATTTGCACCATAAGGCCACCTAACATTTGTTTGTTGCATCTTCAAAATATACGTTCTTTATTTTGACATTCTCAGTACCTCACATACAGCTTCTTCGGAACTTCCTGCAATAAAAGGTAAATCAATAAAATACTGCATTAGACTTTCCAATGGATAATAATGCATTTTGCCTTTCATCTCAAATAATGTTTAAGAACAGCCATTCATTTGCTGATCGTGTATCTGAAGACATCAATTTAAAGATGTCATCAGACAATTATCTTAATTGAGATTCTCCATCTATCATTGGCAGTGTTTTCCGTGGACTTTTAAAATTGAAAGTCATTGCAATTTCATATCCGAGGCCAGGGTCATTTCCAAGTATTGGAGGTCATACAGGAATATGCTAAATCGAGTCGACGCTTATGTACTTAGACACATTCAGTCTGCATGTAATAATGAAATTGAAAGTTGAAACTGAAAGTACATTTTCGGAAAATCGCTGTAAGGTTAGAACATGTGATCAGTGTATTTAATACAACCTGCGAGTTTAAACGTTTACATGTTAATTATCACGCATGTTTGAACGATACATGACTTATGATTGAGGGAAAATACTGCAAAATATTAAACAGAGCACAGAGACGAATGCTGGCTGCATCATAACAATAACAAATAAAATGTAGGTCAACCACGCGATGGGTCAACCACAATGTTGAAACGATAAAATTCAATAATTATACAGTTGAAAATATTAGTTAATGACATCAATCATAATATACAACAAAATCACATACCTTAATTTAGCTTTTGTAGCATACAAAATCAATAATGACGTTACAACGTACAATCGTTCGCTTCCCGACATATATTCCCGCCGGTCTGCGCAGGCGCACAATATGCTCTGGGGTGGGACTGAAACCCGTTATCCGGGATCCGTGATTCTCCGGGATCGATTTTTAAAAATTGTTCGAGTGGAACATATGTTAACTGAAGGGTGTGAACGAATGTTCCTCTATCCGTTATTGACCGTTGATACCTACGATATAGTCCAAAATATCGATCCCGGATTTTCCCACCAAAGTCCCGGATTTTTTTAAAGTCCCGGATTTTTTTAAAGTCCCGGATTTTAGTCCCACCCTAGGCTCTGTTCGATTTTTCCCCAAATTTTGTTCTTAACCGAGTCCATTGCAAAACGACGCTAACAGAACTCAATATGCACGGCGTTGACACGCCGTGCAATAACGTTTAATGTATGCTCGCCAGTACGCATGCAAACACCAAATAGGCAATTGCCTGCTATATAACTATATCAATGGTTGTTTAACTACAATTCACGAAACCTTCAAAATATGTCAAACATTATGTTTTTTTGTGAAAAGGAGATAATACGTTGCTACCGGGAAGGCCATGTATACATGAGACAGTGCCTCCCCACACAGACCTTCGGGAAAACAATAATCCATAAACATGATATGATGTCTTTCATAGTTGTTTTTCGAAAATTTGGAGAACTGTCAGGCAATGAGCTTTAAGTTACATGTTATAATTAACGTGGTTTAAATGGATAAAAATACCCTTATTTGAAGTACAAAAGCAGAGATTCAACGTTTCAGCAGCAGGTTGATTTGTGAAAGATATACACATGTGCTTGCATATCCAAACTTAATCGTGAATTTCTCATTTTCATCTACATTAATAATGTTTTCTTATATATTTAGCGGGACTATCTTGTATAGCTATGTTTGGTGTAGATGATTCCAAATGGCGGGATTACACCTATGATTACAAAGCGTACTATATCTGTGAACGTCATGTGTAAGTTCTTGCATATACATACTACTCCAGTCTTGCATACATACAGAATGTGTTACAAAGTAAACGGCCTTTTCGGATTCAGTGTCTTGAATATTATTTACGTACTGATATACATCATGTATGTAAGATATAATAACAATTCGTGTACAAATATGGTATAATAATCGGGCTACTTGTCGTTCAATAAACGATAAAATTAATTATGTATTCACATTTGTGGTAACCTTGTACACGATTATTACAACCACAACATCATGTTCTGTTTTCTTCAATTCCAGATCCGTCGGACAAGTTCTTATCGGTTAGGTCAGAGATTCTATTGCTCTGACAATCCGTGTATGAAACAGTTCATAAATCTAAATAAATTTGTATTGAAAATGAGAATTCCATTTGTTGCCCCACCAAGTTAAAATAATTATGATGATATGTGAACTACCGAATACATTTTCCAATTTTCAGCTAAAAAATGTGCACGGCTACTGTGGAAATTTTAGATATTCCATTTTACAATTTGTATGATTCACTGAAAAATATTGTTCAGTTTTTTTTATATCAATTGACTGTTACACAATGTTCACTATTCAGATATATGAATGGTGTTATGTTTTCGACTCACATACTAGTCGTAACGATTGTGGCATGCCCTGTTTAGATGACAAGGCTGTTGTTAATGGGCATATACGTCTTTAAAAAACCTTATCATATGCATCAATCATTCAAGCTCACTTTTGTCAGACGAACATGATCAGTACCTTGAAGTTACCCATATTAGGATAGTAATGTAGATGGTGGTAGGAGTGTGATGAAGGATAGTAATGTAGATGGTGGTAGGAGTGTGATGAATGATAGTAATGTAGATGGTGGTAGGAGTGTGATGAAGGATAGTAATGTAGATGGTAGTAGGAGTGTGATGAAGGATAGTTATGTAGATGGTGGTAGGAGTGTGATGAAGGATAGTTATGTAGATGGTAGTAGCAGTGTAATAAAGGATAGTAATGTAGATGGTAGTAGGAATGTGTTGAATGATAGTAATGTAGATGGTAGTAGCAGTGTAATAAAGGATAGTAATGCAGATGGTAGTAGGAGTGTGTTGAATGATAGTAATGTAGATGGTAGTAGCAGTGTAATAAAGGATAGTAATGTAGATGGTAGTAGGAGTGTGTTGAATGATAGTAATGTAGATGGTAGTAGCAGTGTAATAAAGGATAGTAATGTAGATGGTAGTAGCAGTGTAATAAAGGATAGTAATGTAGATGGTAGTAGCAGTGTAATAAAGGATAGTAATGTAGATGGTAGTAGCAGTGTAATAAAGGATAGTAATGTAGATGGTAGTAGCAGTGTAATAAAGGATAGTAATGTAGATGGTAGTAGCAGTGTAATAAAGGATAGTAATGTAGATGGTAGTAGCAGTGTAATAAAGGATAGTAATGTAGATGGTAGTAGCAGTGTAATAAAGGATAGTATATAATTACTTGGCACAAATATTTACCATGGTTACCTCATGTATAGGACAAGACCCGTAACCTACCAGTATATAGTTCAAAGGTCAAAATCACACTAAGACTTCATAAGTCAAAGATGGGTGTAATAGATAAGAATGCACTGTATAACTGATTCTCTTAATATTTTGACAATTGGCGGGCTCGACATTTTGCCCTTGGACATGTAGTATGAAACTGTATGAAGAAAGAAGCCTGGAGAAATTCAACTGATGTATATGACCCAATGAACGCAAGACCATGCCAAATTGGAATTTTTTTATGCGTCCGCGTTCGCCAAGGTTTTGCTCTCCTCGAGCCAAAAAAAAACATTTTTTCTAAGCTAAAATTTTCAAATATTTTTGAGGACCATGATTCGACAACGGCAATTTTAGTTGAGCTCCAACAACGATGCGACTATCTGACCCATTCCTAAAGCCAAATATAATCCCAATCAGAAGCACCCACGTAAAATTGTCTACTGGAGCTACATGGTATATCTTGAAGCTCTTTGAATAACTCTCGCCATTATTGTTCCCTGTATCAAACACGACTGTAGATATGAAAAGCCTATTCTGTTATCTATGAACATTCCCAAAATTCAAGTTGAAGCGATTCAAGTTTTCTCAAATTGGCAAATTTTACGACGCAAATTTCCCAATTTATCTATGGTCTTTTCCCCAAAATGGACAGAAAAGGGCCCGAGTTCTTAACATACTATTATTGTCTTGTAGAAATTTGTTTAACGTTAAGTTGTGTGAAAAGTAGACAATTTGTGTAAAAACTAGTCATTTTTAAATTAGATTTATTCATGTATAGATCTAGTTTTGAAACAAACCATTTTGTTTTATTTTTATGATGTTTCTTTTATTAAAATATCTAAAATTATACAAATATACACAGTGAATACATATTAAATCAATGCAATAAAAATACCGCCATATTATAAACATGTGACTTTCGTGGCTACTACCATATTATAGACCTGATACTTTCGTGGCTACTACCATATTATAGACATGTGACTTTCGTGGCTACTACCATATTATAAACATGTGACTTTCGTGGCTACTACCATATTATAGACCTGATACTTTCGTGGCTACTACCATATTATAGACATATGTCTTTCGTGGCTACTACCATATTATAGACATATGACTTTCGTGGCTACTACCATATTATAGACATGTGACTTTCGTGGCTACTACCATATTATAGGCATGTGACTTTCGTGGCTACTGCCATATTATAGACATATGACTTTCGTGGCTACTGCCATATTATAGACATGAAACGTTCGTGGCTACTGCCATATTATAGGCATGTGACTTTCGTGGCTACTGCCATATTATAGGCATGTGACTTTCGTGGCTACTGCCATATTATAGGCATGTGACTTTCGTGGCTACTGCCATATTATAGGCATGTGACTTTCGTGGCAACTACCATATTATAGACATATGACTTTCGTGGCTACTACCCTATTATAGACATATGACTTTCGTGGCTACTGCCATATTATAGACATGAAACGTTCGTGGCTACTGCCATATTATAGGCATGTGACTTTCGTGGCTACTGCCATAATATAGGCATGTGACTTTCGTGGCTACTATCCTATTATAGACATATGACTTTCGTGGCTACTACCATATTATAGACATGAAACTTACGTGGCTACTACCCTATTATAGACATATGACTTTCGTGGCTACTGCCATATTATAGGCATGTGACTTTCGTGGCTACTGCCATATTATAGACATATGACTTTCGTGGGTACTGCCATATTATAGGCATGTGACTTTCGTGGCTACTGCCATATTATAGACATGAAACGTTCGTGGCTACTGCCATATTATAGACATGTGACTTACGTGGCTACTGCCATATTATAGGCATGTGACTTTCGTGGCTACTATCCTATTATAGACATATGACTTTCGTGGCTACTACCATATTATAGACATGAAACTTACGTGGCTACTACCCTATTATAGACATATGACTTTCGTGGCTACTGCCATATTATAGGCATGTGACTTTCGTGGCTACTGCCATATTATAGACATATGACTTTCGTGGGTACTGCCATATTATAGGCATGTGACTTTCGTGGCTACTGCCATATTATAGACATGAAACGTTCGTGGCTACTGCCATATTATAGACATGTGACTTACGTGGCTACTGCCATATTATAGACATTGTATTTTCGTGTATATTGTCATATTATAGATATGTGACAGACAAGTGACTTTCATGGCTACTACTGTATTATAGACGTGTCACTTTCGTCGCTACTGCCATATTATAGATAAATGACTTTCGTGGCTACTACCATATTAAAAGTACAATGTGTCCGTAGGGCTCCACGAAAGTTCAAGGCGAAGTTAAAGGTAATTTCTATACGACAACTAATATTTGGAGGAGGCGGAGTAAAGGCGGAGTTAAGAAGTCATATTGAGATGACGTCACACAATCAAGATGGCGACCTCCATGATAGCGAACCCAACCGTGTTCTCTCAAAATACATTGGGAAAATATTATTTTACGGGGAAAGACGCGCTGGAAAAGGCCGAAAATTTTATTTTTGAGTTCGAGCAGAAGACACTTTCATCTTTTGTAAAGGTCAAAGCACCAAAGAACATTGGATTACCGGGTAATTTTTAGTATTGATTGATTTCTGAAAATGGCGGGAAACAAGAAATTGCTGAATTATTATATTTCGTGTCACAGTTCCTAAAATAGTAGCTATGTTGCTCAAATTATTCTATCGCATCACGTCAATGCATGTAAATCAACCGTCTCTGTTTAATAAAATAAAGTGTACAAGGAGCAAAAGTGCACCTGATGTGGTCTCGAACCCATGCCCCCCCCTAATCAATACGACAATAGCACTGTGCTCTACCGTCTGAGCTAACCAGGCGGCCTGGACTTACCCCACAATCACTACACTCCCCCTTCTGACATTTGAGACCCCTTCCACTGTGGGCCGTCAAACACTGCTGCCAACCGTAAAGTATTTAAACAAGGGGGGGTGAAGTGTGCCCAATATGGGCTCAAACCCACGACCCCCTAAAGACCCCCCAGCAGTGTATCAGACATCAACTCAACTGGCTGTCACTGCAGAAGCGGCTGGTCAATGCCAAAGCTATCATGGTGTACAGAATTGTCTATCACTTGATTGACATTCCACCCACCATACTGATACCAATCATCTCGCCCAGGGGTAACCAGAACACCTTGGTTCCATATGTTAGGACCCTGGTATACCAGAAGTCATTCTTCTTCGGACGGAATTAGGATCTGGAATTCACTACATTCAGAAGCTGTCAATGCTCCAACCTTGGACAGCTTCCGGACCCAGATTCTAGCCCACCACACTTTAATTGCACTGTACATAGTGTTTTTTAAGGTTCATCCTACCTGATGAAAATGCTTGAAAAACACATTATTGAAAAAAGCTATTTTAAACAGTAGTTACCATCTGATTTTACCATATATGATAGAAAACCATTGTAGGATGTGCATGTGATGTAAAATGTGGCATATAGTCGCTTAATTTAAATGCTGTCACTAAAATAAATGCGATTTTTTTATGGAAAATGCATCTTTTTTTTCAAAATGTAGAACACGGTAATTATCACCTAATTTAAAACAAACTCACTTGTTATACTTTAAACTCGATACAAACAAGTGCATGCCAGGCTTGAAATAACTTCCTAAAGCTTTATTAACGAGAACAGCACATTGAAAGTGTTGATTTTTTGGACATGGAGATCGCCATTTTCGTTTCTCGCATGCCACGGACAAACACGCAACGATTCACTCATTTATAATTTATTGACAATATGATCTGGCATCAAATGCAAAGGTTACCTTGATAGCTCTCGAAATACACCGTTGTCACTTCAGATCATGCGTTATTATAACAATTTTCTTACATTTTATCACAGCTGTCAGTCAGCTTGTTTACAAATTTCCCGGCTGATGTCAAATTGTATTCATGCGCTAAATATAGTGCGATGGTTTCATACTTGAAAACATCAGTATTTTTGCAATAATGAGTTTGTAATCGTGATACAAAACACAATCGAAACATTTTGATTAGATTAGACTAAAGTAGGGTTAGTAAAATTCAATATTTCTATTATTTGTATAAGTTTGTATGTCGACACCGGTTAGCGTAAGAATATTGGCGAGGTGTTGTTAGGTCAGCTGTCAAACCAAATTTTAACTAAATAAATGCATGAATTATTGTTTCAATGCAATGTATGCTGTTTATGAGGTACGTGTAGTTATATTCTGACGTGCTGTATTATGCGATTTCACTGGCCTATGTTCGATCGTCTGTAGCTCTGTTAAATCAGTCGTAAATGAGCTGTCAAAATCAAATTTTAAAACACGAAAATCCCGTGCGTAAAATCCAGCGTGGTCGATAGGTTTTTACTATGGAGCAACGTTTCTGCCATAAAAATATCGTGTCAAATAACAGTTGCGTCAAAATTTGATGTCTAAGTGCTGATAAGCCCAACCTCACTCAATTGTGCTGCTTTCGAGCATCTGTGTGGGGTGTCTGTGTGAACAGAATATTGTAACGTTCCGAGCGGACAGACCCAACAAATACCATCGGTGAAAAGCTAGCTCACCACAAAGGGTGATTTGTTGCTCTTATATATGCCATTCTTCTTAAATGACTACATTTGGAGTTTCTTAAATTTGCATATTATCCAATTACCTCCCTTTATACATTCAGAAACCGTTACAATATGATCTCAATGTTTATGATATGGAAATAAAGCGAGTTAAAGATTTCAGTGTTATTTATGCCAATTTAAATTTGACTCCTGCCACTAGGGCTTATCAGTTACATGGAAAACAACTGATTTTTTTTCAATGTATGTCAAAGGCCTCAAATGATTTTTCCAAACTTTACAGCTGACTATAAAGTATTGTGATAGTTACACCACGTTATGTTTAGTAATGTAAGCAGTACAGAAATATTGGTTTCCTGATCCTTTCACATTTAGAGTATATTTTGTACACATGTACTACTAGTATATTTTTAAAGAAGGCTGTACAGTAGCCTCAAATATATATTTTGGTTTTAAAAATGTCAAAGAACTGCACAAACAACATTAAAACTATTTCAACTTAACTTTATTATGGTAATCATTAACTAGCAATGATGGTCATCTGGTCCACCATACCATACTTGCAGTTGACACAAAAGTAGTCCCTGACCAATATTTTGGCTATATTGGGATTGATTTTGAGTGTATATTGATACATTTTTTTTCACAAAATACATGCACTTTTACTTATTTCACTTAAAATAATGGCCTGGCATGCACTTGAACAAATACTTGACTAATGAAATATCCATTTTTCAGAAGATTTTGTAAACAAATAATTTAGCTGCACATTTTGAAAAAAGCACACTTATTATGTAATTTGTTTTTGCTCATAACTTTTTTTAAGTTATGTTTTTAGGAATTTTGTTTATAGAAATGGATTATTTAAAGTTCAAGGAACAAAATGATATATATAAGTTAAGGGAAACATTAATAAAAAGTTATTTATTTCAATGAGGAAAAATACTCAATTTCGCCAGGTAGGATGAACCTTAAGCTTTTCACTGTAAAAAGACGTCCTCACACCACATATTGTGCGGGTACAATAATACATTAAATTAGTGTGATGTACCTTAACGGGAAGAAGAAGAAGAAGAAGACTGTCAAGAACTTCTGACACAATTGAAGAAATTAAGGGGATAAAAATCCTAGGTCAATGCCAGGGCTTAAAGGGGTGTCAAATGTTATAAGGGAATAGTGGTGGAAATGAGGTAAAAGACAGGTAGCTCGAGTAAGTCACAAGAACAGTGTTTAGGGGATAGTGGGTTCAATCCCCCACCAGGTGCGCTTCAATAGATCTTCCTTGATAATGTTGTCTATGTAAGAAGCTGAAGCGGTGTGCATTAATTAGTACTAGTAGTATATATTTCTCTTACTTTGGAGTGCTAAATGACCATATATTTACAAAATGTTCAAGCCCAACTGATCAGAGTTGCACATAAAGGACTTATTGGTCCCTGAAATGAATATATAAGATATATATATTTCAAGAGCTTTCTTGTGATTCTGTGGTACATGTTTGTAGATCAGTTTTTGTTTTCTATGTTTCAGTCAAGTCTAAATTGACCCGTAAAAGAGTCTTTTGGGAGGAACGTTCTAGCAAAGAGCTGCCCTTGTCTTTCGATAGGGTTCCATTTTTTATACTGGGGTCTCAGGTGAGAGAATGCTGCCATGGCCCTGATAGGCATAAGTCTGAAAAAATTAAAGCAGCCAGAGCGAATACGTCTAAAAAGGTTTGTATATTGTTAGTTGTTGACTGCACTGTTTTATGATGTACCCTATCAAATTTAAATTTTGGTAAGCCATATAATGTATTAAAGATAAAGATTATTTTAATTAAGGCACTGTCCAAATGCAGATTTCTCCTCCTAATAAAGTTAGAGTGATGAATGTTTTTGAGTTTATGTAATATTTAGTTTAGACTTATAGTCATTAATTTGGACCTCATTCACTAATTGTTTTACAGTAGATCTAGATCTAAAAGTCGTGTCTTTCAGATGGCAACAGCTCTATTGCATAATTAATTGCATTGCATCTCTTATTATTCCTCAACCAATTTTATTCATACTTGCACACATTGTTGCTTGGGACAGCATGTTGACTATGACCTATGCAATTGTAACTTTGCAGTGCTGATGTCAAAATGATATAGTTATCATAATTAAACTGTTTATTTCTGCAGGATGATCATGAATATAGTGGCCTTAAAAAAAGACGTATGCTAATTCAAAATACCAAAAAAATGGATTGCCCTGCGTCAATTTATATAAGATCAGTTGTGCGCTATCCACATTATCAGGTAAGATACTAGCATAAATTAATATTATTGTCTTTTGCTTTGGCATCAAAATGTGATGAGCTTATTAACTAAAATTATGATTGATTTATTTGTAGAATAGAGGCCAAGTTCAAAACTGAATCTTTTGGTATTAATAAAGTAGGTCACTTATGTTAAAATAACAGGAAAGCAGAAGCTACATTTTAAGAAAAGTTCTGAAACTAGTTCCCAACTTGTATTAGATTACAAAAAAATATATATATAATTATTGAATTGTAATAAAAATGTATTTGGTATTTTTGTTTTTGATCCAAATCCTATCATTCTGAAAGTGTTTTTAAAACGTTTTTGTTTTTTTGTACCTAAAGATTGTAGAAAACGGTGAATGGGCTAGAAGAAAACAAAGCAAGCAGCTTCTTACGGATTTAAGGAACACAGAGGAGGTTGTTTGGGAATACCGTGTGTATGTTTCCTTGCCATCCAATGATGCTCATAGGAATCACCTGACTGATGAGGTATATTTTTTTCATGATATTCATCAGCAATCAATAATATGGACACTATTTTATGTACATACTTTCTTCAGGTAAAATGGGCATACATCTCAAAGGTAATGTTCACTGAGGTCAAATGTCATTTTAGAGCTTGTTCAGCCCGTAACTTTGATATATAAGTAAGGAACAATTTTTCCCTTCCCTTTAGACCAGCAAAAGTTTCCTGTCTATGAGACAGAGTGTTGCATTCAAACCTTGGGTCTCTGGCTCAAAGGTCAAGGTCACACTAATTTTTCAAAGATGATTTCAGAGCTTTCCCCGGCTTAAATTTTGTCACGCATGTAGCAAGAGTTAATATAATTGGCATGCATGTTTTCTCAACAAGAGTAAGTATTACTTGCACCATATCTCAAAGGTCTAGGTCATGCATAGAGTAAATATCACATATTGGTTCACTTTTACAGTCAGTTATTTTGCCATGATAATTCCAAAGATATAAATGGTAAAATATTAAATGCAAGGTGTTGGCTTCAAAGTATTACTGTGTCTTGATTATTAGTGTGGTCAATAGACTTGGTAGACAACACATGATTATTAACCCTAATTCAGTACATTTATAAATTCATCTGTGCTTATTTTAAGATTGATTCAATGCAACACAATGTGGACAAGATTGTGATTGGGAAAATACATTCTCTTGTTAATGATGGTGTAAGGACTGTTGGCGAGATGAAACGCCACATTAAGACATTTTCCAAGACTAACTTTCCTGGTGTTCCGGAATGCAACAACAGGTTTTTTCCGACAAACAAGAATCTTCGGAACCATATGTATGCTGCCTTGAGTCTGTCACAGTGAGTATATACTGATGGAGTAAAATTTGAAGTTTTGTATTAAATTATGTAATTGGATAATTTTAGTATTCCGCACTTACCACCTTTTAAACTGGACATACTTGTAATATTTTACGTTTCACAAACTAAACTTTGCTGACGAAGTTTGGGTAGATACATAGGCAATTTTTTAAACTTTAAATAGAATTTGTTACACTAGTGCACAAACAGTTGTTTATCAGCTATCCTATATTCTTTATATAGATCATAAGATGGATTACATATTTACAGATTGCATAATTTGAAATAAAATATAATTTTATATACATAAATTTGGTTTTGATATAAAAATATTTTGGGTAGGAGCAATTTTACTTGGTGGAAAGGGGATGGGAAACAAGCAATCTTTTATTTCAGGCCTTATATGTTATTGATATAATGTTCAATAATGATAAGAATATATAAGCTTAAATGATAGAAATACCATATACCACTCTGCATTAAGACACTAGAGGTAAACATTTTTACCTAATCTTAATGAAAAAAACTTGCTTACAATGAACATTTCTAAGATAACAAGTTCACTTTTGGTTCATCTGGGGTAAAAAACTAGGTAAGTTCCTAGGAAAACCTTGTCAAGACACTAGAGGTAACAATTTTGTGATGATCATAATATTTGTATGTATATATATATATACTTCTTCAAGAAATCATAAGAGTTGTTTGATACTTGATAAAGTATTTTAAATCTGACAGTCTGAAATTTAAATGAAACTAAGCTGAGTAAGCAGGATTTCTTTTACGCTACTTTTACTTCTGAAAATATACCTCTGATTTGTTCAATAATTTATATGTACCTTATGCAACAGGTTTTCCACAGAAGATCAAGAAAATTTGATGCAACACATTGCAGCTTGGAGGAAGGAAAAGTCTGAAGATAACTTTTACTTTGTACCTAGGTATTGAAATAGTATTGCTTCAATATCCTGGTCTCGTTTATAAGTATTAGGATATGACCAGGGATTCTAAAATCGACCGGCCTGTCGACCCTGGACCGATTTTCAAGTTTCAGGCTAATTCATAAAATTTCTAATCGGCCCAACATAATTGTCTCAAATAGTTGTATAAGCGTCCAAATTGGCTTCTCAGGCACTGCACGATGCTTTGTTTTTTATCTTAATACGCACGAAATTGGCCCCGAGGCAATAAACAATGTCCTGTACACGTAACCTAGCGACGATGTCGAGTTAGCGAAGAGTTGATCACCCAATAAAGAACGAAGGGGTCAATAAATGAATAAAATACGCGTTGAAGTCTATTTCACACATTTAACAGCAAAATTGAGAGTGTAAAATTGGGACATCTAATTAGTGCAGAAATAATAAGAATTATAAAGGGAGATAATCCATTAAGAAAGGTAAAACATAGTTGTCTCCCTTCGTGACTTTGTAAGGGCCGGTTGGCGTCAAATTATTTTAGAATCCCTGGATATGACCATATGTATTTGGGAATTAGTCATGTTATACAATTGAGCTGTAGTAGTCTTCATTCTCATCTACATAAATGAAAATACTGGTTATCTATTTTCTTAGGGCTATTTCACTTGGCTCATTATGCTATTGATACAAACAAATTTTTTTATCAAAATTAATAAACCATGTATTTATTATCATTTCAGGAACATAAAAACATCATTTTAAATGTAAACCTCTGATTGAGTATGTAAGTAGAACTGTAAATGTTTTCAAACCAATATTTATTCTTGTTTAGCCCAAAAGAAGAAAATGGGGACAGTGATGTAGAGGACTTCATCTTTGTTCATCAGACAGCATGGCAAAGGAGACTTCTGTCTATGTATGGCAATGAAATTTGCCTTCTGGATGCCACATACTGTGTGTGTAAATGTGATGTTGCTCTGTTCTTTTTATGTGTCAGCAGTAATACTGGCTATATTACTGTTGGCTGCTTCCTTGTGGATGCTGAAACAGTGAAGAACATCACCCGTGGCTTGCAGATATTGAAACAATGGAACCCTGATTGGTCTCCAGCCTATTTTATGACAGATTATGATCAAAAAGAAATAGCTGCTATTGAGACTACATTTCCAGGTAATTCTTTAATTAAAATATTATCTGAATATTTTCCTTTTTGGTTATTTTTAAACGATCAAACTCTCTTATTAGAAGCAGGCTTTACCAATGAGCTGTCTAGTGGACATCAGGTAAAACATTGTTGAGGAATTTAATGCATTAACCATGAAGGACAATCTAAATGCATTACCTTATTCTGTATTGAAAAGGTAACATTTAAACTGATAAAATCTTACTTAGTTTGATGTTTTTGTTTTTAATAATAAATACATAACAGTTGTAGATTTATGTTTTCATATCATGTTTGCTTTTTTCAGTCCAACCGGGAAGAAGGTAATTTAGTGTGTTGGGCTTCACTATAATTTTGCTAACAATAGCCAGTCTAGTTTTCACATTCTTCTTAATATATCTTTATCTTGTGCAGCTGTAGCTGAAGATGATCACAATCTTTACCAGATTTTAAATCAATTTAGTTCATAAACTGAATGTCTTCAAAATATGATTAGTGAAACCATTGTGTGGTGGTATTCTGCCATCTTCAGCTGCATCTGTCTTGAAAACACAGCACATATATATATCCATTTGGTGTTTGTATTTACTATTTACACAGGCAATGTTAGAACACTATCTGTATATAAGTGGACTTCCTGAAAGTAAAAAGATGCCAGGCATTTTGGCAGACATAGTCTAAAAACCTATTAAGCTGAAATTCAATTTGTCATTGCAAATAAAAGACAAAAAGGTGGGATCATCGAAATGTTCAATTTAAATTGCTCTATTTTTTAGCTCACCTGTCACAAAGTGACAAGGTGAGCTTTTGTGATCACACAATGTCCGTCGTCCGTCCGTCCGTCGTCCGTCCGTCCGTCCGTCGTCGTCCGTCAACAATTAGCTTGTCTAGACACTAGAGGTCACAGTTTTGGCCTAATCTTTATGAAACTTGGTCACAATGATCATCTCTAAGAAATCTAGGCCAAGTTAGTTAATGGGTCATCTGGGGTCAAAAACTAGGTCACAAGGTCAAATAATAGGAAAACCTTGTCTAGACACTAGAGGTCACAATTTTGACCTAATCCTAATAAAACTTGGTCACAATGTTTATCTCTAAAGAATCTAGGTCAAGTTCGATATTGGGTCTTTTGCGATAAAAAACTAGGTCACAAGGTCAAATCATAGAAAAATCTTGTCTAGACACTAGAGATCACAATTTTTACCTAATCTTTTTGAAACTAGGTCACAACAATCATCTTTACAAAATCTAGGTCAAGTTCGTTATTGGGTCATCTGGGGTCAAAAACTAGGTCAGTAGCTCAAATCATAGAAAAACCTTGTCTAGACAATAGAGGTCACAATTTTGACCTAATCTTTATGGAACTTGATCACAATGATCAGCTTCAAACAATCTTGGTCAAGTTCGATCTTGGGTCATACAAGGTCAAAAACTAGGTCACAAGCTTAAATCATAGAAAAACTTTGTCTAGACACCCAAGGTCACAGTTTCAACATAATCTTTTTGAAACTTGCTCAATTTGATCATCTCTACAACATCTAGGTCAAATTTGATATTGGGTTACCAGGGGTTAGAAACTAGGTCACTAGGTCAAATCATAGAAAAAACGTTGTGTATGCATAAGAAGCTGAATTTTTCACCGGATCTTAGTGAAAGTTGGTCAGACTGTTAGTCTAGATAAAATCTAGATAGTGTTAAAATAAGTCATCTGTGAGTCCAGAACTATGTCAAGGCTCAGCTATAACAGGTGAGCGACCTAGGGCCCTTTGGGCCCTCTTGTTATATTTTTATACTTAAAGAAACTATTCCCTCACCCACCCCATTTATTGCTTTTCAATCATTTGAACAGTTGGAGCCTTGGAAAAACAAGTCTTTATTAATTACTGGTATGTCTGAGGATTTTCAGGAAGTCTGGTTTACAATAAAATGCTTTTGAACCATGTTTGGCATTACTCCCTTACTGGTTTACCCTACTCTTGCTTTCAATTTCCCTGTGCTATAATGCTTTACGTCAGTAATTGAACAAAACAATTCAGTTATTTCTTTTTGAATATGATGGGTGTCAGGTAGGATTACGTAATAATGATTTTGTGATTATACTGCTTTCTTGATTGGTGTTACAGCATTTTATGTTTGCTTGTGTTCTATTTGTTGAATATAGCTGAAACTGACTTGTACAAGTCAGGTAAAAAAATATTAGTTGATTTAAAACATTGTGCACAATGTCTGGACAAGAAATTATTTTGATCCAATCTCCACCAACGTTTTCAGAAGTTGCATCGTCATGTTCTTGTACAATACCTTTTATTAGCCCAAAGGGTCACAATATTTCTTAACCAATTTATGTCCTTCCAAACAGGTATATTTTGTAACAGCAATTCTTGATTGACTTGTTGAATTTTTATCCCTCCCATGCTTTGACCCATATATGACTGAATTATTTTCATGCCATTAGCCATTTGCACTTATTGCGATGATTTGTATTGCCTTTGAACCAGTTATGTATACTATAGGCCAAAACTGACAATGTTTGCACGTTCGATTCAATGTCCACTCGATATCACATGTACCAGTTGGAAGGATTTTCATGACACTGCGATCAAATGTGTAATGTATTGAGAAATTATGCAAAACACATTAACAGATGCACCTGGTCAGGATTGTTATTTGTGGTTAAAAACTAAAAAATAGTTAAAAATTCCTTATCATAATATTGCTGCCATATTCCCTTTTATATTCAATTTAATTTAGGCGTGTTTCATTTATTTTTTAGCCCATCTAAGCACCTAGTACTAGTAATAGTAGTATAGAAAGCTAAACTTTGTAATCACTTATGTCTGTCATTAAGTCATTCATTCTAAAGAATAATATTTTTTTTAGTAATGTATAACATTTAGTGCAGTCAAAATAGCAGTGCACTGATGTAAGCAATGTAAGACAATCATGGGCCATATGTGTTGTGATATGAAATATTGTGTTCTTGTACATTATGTTGTGGTGGAATATTCAATTATTGTGTGTTTGGCTATGGGAAATTAGTTACTTATAACCTACATGATTCCATTTTAGCATATAAAATATTCATTTACAATGTAATTATCATGTATCAATTATCCTGTAATATTTTGGCTTGTATTACGAGGGTAAGAGTTTTACAATATAAAAAAACTTTCTGTATATCTGTCATAGGTAATATTTTGTAGTAACTATACACAAAAGAGTGAATTATGACAAATAACAGGTACAGAATTAGTTGCTGCCAATAATTTTATTCAACTTAACTTCTAAATGATTGAGCATTTGTAATCTTATAGTTTATTGTTTATATCCATGTTAGGCTTCTCTAGAAAGTCGGGTAACTGTTTTTTAGCATTCTATTCGAGGTTTACATGGCACTTCTGAGAAAAAACTTTCAAATCTAAAATTGCTACAAAAGATTAACCAGCTTTTCACTAAATAACTGACAAAAATCATTCATAAATATGCTGTTGTATTACTTTCATTCACTTGACAAGATACGTTTCTTACTCTTTTAGCAGCTTTGATTTTTTTTAAAAATTTAGGTATTCTTTTAATTATTAAAAAGTGTTTAAAAAATTAGGTATCTGCAACCACATTTTATCCTTTCATTCTACATGATAATACTAATGAAGTTAAACGTTTTCCATGTGTACTATTAGTCAAATATAAACTTGAATTTCAGTGACACTTTCAGCTACATCACTGAAAGTTGTCCATGAATTCAGTTTTACTAATAGATTTTCACTTAAGCATTTGCTTAAAATCTTAACTTCTTTTGTTTGAAGCTTGTTTGTTTTTACAGTTTTCCAATTCCAATTGTCATAAAATTGTCATTCATCCAATTTTATTTCTCTCTAGATTGTTTTACATACTTGTGTGATTTCCATCGGGAACAGTCATGGGAGCGTTGGTTGAAATCAAAAGGCAATTACCAATATAAAGAAAAGCTGCTTCAAAGGTAAGAGCTCAATGTAGAATGCAAAACAGTCTTTGCAATTACAGAACCTTACTGTTACCTTATTTAACTCCCTACTAACTGATCTGGTATCACAAATTAGTCAAGTTGTTGGAGCTGAGATGGAAACATCTAGCATTCATTGTAATTAGATAAATTGCTAAAACTTCTTTATTCCTCCATTAATTATTGCTCTTTTATAGGATATTGCATGGGACAAAAATTAGTTTCTGTAACATATGCAACAGTTTCTATTATTTATACACATTTTTTATTGGATCTTAATGATAATTGGTCAGACTGTGTATCTTAATGAAATCTAGGTCAAGTTCAATATTGATATTGAGTCAAAAGCTAGGTCAGTAGGTCAAGTACTGTGAAATCATTTAATTTCGCGGAAAAGCTGAAAAGGACCTTTCGCGGAGGTTTTAAATTCCCGCATTTGAAAGTTCCGAGTACAACTATTACTGCTAGATGAATTTTTCGCGGTGTCTTAAATTCACGCATAAACCATTACGCGAATATTAAACCCCCGCGAACTATTATTATTCCACAGTAATAGAAACAAATCTTGGGCCTCTGTCAGATCTGCTATGAATAGCGATGAAAGACAGGTGAGCAATTCAGGGCAATCATGGCCCTCTTGTTATAGGATTAGTGTCAATATTTTAGCGAATGCACTATTCTTTTAAGGATGCGTGATATTGCACGTGCAGACAGTGAGGAAAGTTTCCATGAAGCTGTAACTTCTTTAAAACAGTCTGAATATTGGCAGGGGAATGAACGTCTGCGTATTTGGTTTGAAAATCAGTGGTTGTCTGCTTCAAAGGTAAGTTGTTAGATATTCAAAGAGCATAGCGAGACAAGAAAAAACGATGTCCTGTTTGTGAATATAAAGCACTTTCTCAGTGAATGTTTCTTTCTGTATATTAAAACATATTTAAAATTACATTGTATGTTATATTCTTGTCTGCCTGAAAAATATAACGTACTGTTGGACCAGATATAATATAAATTATGTAGACCAATAAATAAATCACACCTTGATTTCCACAAATTGCTCTAATATTGGTAATCTTTTTTAAAATTTGAACCATTCTTTTTAACAAAAACGTAACCTTTGTTTTTCTCACAATATTTATTCACTGGTTTACTGCTTATTCCAGAGATGGGTCCGCTATCATAGACAGTCCATGAGCAATATAAAAGTAACAACAACAAATGGGCTTGAGAGGCAGCACTATCATCTGAAACACTCCTATCTGAAACAATATACCGAAGGAACTGTTACCAGCCTGATTGTCACTATAATCAACAACTTCTTACCTGATAGCTTTAAAAGGTTATTATTCTTTGTTTATAGCATTTAGCAGTCATAACATCTTTGTTATCAAGTATGTCCTAAGAAAAAATGTGTTGGCATTTCTTTGAACAGGCAGTTAGACATGTCATTGAATTATAGACAATGTTTCTGAAAAAAAAATATCAAACTTGCAATTCTTATCCACTGCTTATAAATGTTATTTGTATAAATGAGTTGACAAATGATAAACTACACTGGTGTGCAGCTAACTCTTAAATGATAGTTATTCTGTTGTCACTATGAAGATATCTTTATACAACTATCGTCATAGTACTGTTATATTGATCTGCAGGTATAGGGAGAACAATGCTAAATGCCTGGACACCAGTCGTATGTACTCTGATATGGTACCCAAGTTTTTACAAAACAGACCTCAACCTTTTCGCGACCATTGTATTAACAGACTGTCATCAGCCACGGCGATACCAGAGTCAGACATCACTGTACTTGCTGATCAGAAATTTCAAGTCAAAAGTTCTGATATGTCAACATACTATGAGATAGACTTCAGTGAACCTCTACCAAAATGTTCATGTCCAGATTGGAAAAGGAACCATTTACCATGTAAACACATGCTATCTGTTTTGTTGAAAATTCAAGGTTGTGGTTGGGAAAGTCTGAGTGATGAGTTCACTAAGTCTCCTCATTTGAATTTGGACACTGGTGTTCTAAGGAATGATGAGTTCACTAAGTCTCCTCATTTGAATTTGGACGCTGGTGTTCTAAGTAATGTTACCAGATCATCTGCAAGTGGACTTGAATCCTCATCAACCAATGTGTTTGATACTACTATACCAGTGGCCACTAAAACTCATACCACTAAAAGGCAAAGGACTGTTGCTGTGGGAACGAGGTGCAAAATGTTAGCATCCTCGATACACAGTATGTTGCACCTTGTCCAGAACACCTCAGACTATGAGTCAATGTACCCCGACCTCATGGCACTCCATGGCAAGATAAGATGTTTGGTGCCAAAAGAAGCTGGATTGCTGAGAAGACCTTCCAGACCTGGTCGTAAACTTTTAAAGCATGGCCTGTTAAGACAGAGGAGGAGATACAGAAAGGCTCAAGGGGGAACAAATGTAAAGTCTGGTAAGACCTTTTTTGTATCATTTTGAAACTGTAAAGCATTGAATTAAGAAAGGTCAGTTATTTAGTTAATCATTTAAAAGAGCTGTAGTGATTATGTACTGTTTTCATGCAACAATGATTTAATGGAAATTAATAAAAGGCCTCTATTATCTAGATACAAATTGCTTTACTCTTTTTGTACAGCAAGAAAAGCTAGGAAACAACCAACAAGACCAAGGATTGTACCCCTTGATTCAACTTTAAATTTTGATGAACCTTCAGCAACTGATACAGGTTTGTTGTACTGGAAATTATTCTATTTAACAAATCTATCATGTATAGTTTTTATATGCTCACCCGTCGCATAGAAAATAAATTGTGGGATCAGATCCAAAGAACATTTTACGAAGCCACATTTCATGTTTGAAACTTTTTAAGCTTAAAAATTGTGATCTCATTTTAGCCAGATTTTGTAATGAGCTTATAGATAATGCAAGTACATGTGGATTGCGTCTTAACAAATAGCCCTTGCGCATATGAATGTTAATTTTTTTCTTAAGAGTCTTTACACACATGTAATACCCGTCTCAGGTATAAAGGGGGTTATGAACTGCCCAAGGTAAAAGGGTTGGGATCAAATTCATTTTGTTTTGATGTTGTATGATGTAGAATGACATATGGCCTAAGTTTCATTTATAACTATACATATTTATTTATTGCTGGTATTTTGTTTTAAATGTTAGATGCCATGTATATATTCATGCATTGTGTGATAGATAAGTCTGTCCATCTATAACAATGCACTTTTGTTTTATCTTCAACATTTATTGAGACTCTATGTTAGAATGAAAAGTTCAGCTAAAATGTGGGTTCTACATTGACTCCTTGTTTATCTCCTTAATTTCATTTGCACCATCCACTTAATCAGTACGTTTATGTTGTAGGTTTGGAGTGTGATGCTACAAAGCCACTCACCGGTGTGGAGCGTGATGCTACAAATCCACTCACCGGTATGGAGCGTGCTACAGATCCATTCACTGGTGTGAAGCGTGCTACAGATCCACTCACTGGTGTGCAGCGTGCTACAGATCCACTCACTGGTGTGGAGCGTGATTCTACCAATCCACTCACCAGTGTGGAGATTGATGCTACAAATCCACTCTCCGGCCAGGTAGATTCAAGTTGTTCTTCAAGGCTAACAGCAGAAACAGGTATTCTTGCTTATAAACCTTTTTAGCTTGGCTGTTTCAAAGAAAAGGTCATATTGGTTAAATCATTTTTACTCCTCAATTGATTTTATCCATACTTGCACACATTATTGCTTGGGACAGCATGCTCACATTGACATGAAACTGTGACCTTGACCTTCAAATGACCTCCCACTATGGAGATTTGAAGGGCTTCAAAGGCACCTCATTTTTTAAAGTTTCGGGTGCCTTAAAAGGCTCAGAGTTGATTCTGAGATTCATTCCATGCACCCGGAATGTGAGCGATGCATAATTTGAAAATTGTGGTGATTATACTCATATGAAATCCTACATTTGGTCAAAATCACTTGAAAAAAAATGACACCTTTGTTAGTTTTTAGAAGACTCCCTCATTGCCATAGCAACAGTGATTTGGAGTTTAAGGGTTTTTTAGGAAAAGGTCTAGGGTAAGATAAAATTTCTGCCAAGTTTAGCTTGAAACAAACAATTACATACGGAATAGTAGAATCTTGAGGTTGTTGACAAACGCAAAGCTAAAAAAATTGGGGAAAAAGTGCCCAACAGGAAAGGCTTAAATGCTCCATTACCTATTACTATCAATCACAATGTCATTCCAATATTTTTTCAGTTCTCCAGCAGTTATTGGACACTCCTCCCACTGACAGGCCTATTGTAAAGATTGGACCCTTCACTATTACAGACAGAAGCATGCATTTTCTCAATAGCACGTTGTCTGATGAGGTATGCAATGTTTCAAAGCCTATTGTATTTTTATCGCTTTATTTTCTTAGCTATCTTTCTTTGAGGCAGCAACTTCATTTCTGCTGTAGCTGCATTTTAAAATAAGATTGCTGAAAATTAATCTTGTATTTGATATGTTTAAGTTGCAGAAATATTTTTTTATGGACTATTAAAACCTGAATTTATTATCACATTCTGTCATCTTACAGTTTATTTTTTGTTCAATGTCTTGGACAGATTTTAAATTTTCCTGATGTTGGATATTTAAGGACAGGATTATTGTTGAGAGCAATAGAATACTGTGTAAATATTGTTGGGTACAAACATTTCCCATTAACTGATTAAGGCTCTGGATTATAATACTGAGTTTTCGTATTATAGGTTATTGATTCCTGTCTTCATCTAATGGTAACTGGACATGTATGTCATATAGATTCTGCAAACATGACAGCCATATTTGATAGAAATGGGAGACAAGACTCAACATCATACCTTCCTAGGGTTTGTTTATTCGAAGCTTTAGTTTTCTTCTGCCAAAGGCATATGGATATTGTTTTTAGCTCACCTGTCACATTGTGACAAGGTGAGCTTTCGTGATCGACATTTGTCCGTCGTCTGTGTGTGTGCATGCGTGCGTGTGTGCGTCAAATTTCACAAGAATGTTCCTTGGGAGGCCCCCTTCTAAAAAGTTAGTTTTACATAGAGTTATATAGGAAAATTTTTAAAAATATTCTTCTCTGAAACTACAGGGTCTAGAGCTTAGATATTTGGTATGTAGCATCACCTAATTGACCAGTACCAAGTTTGTTTAATTTATCCAGATTGGGCCAAAAAACTTGGCAATATGTATATAGTTGACACTTAAAATATTTCCTCTTCTCCTATTGATAAATACTTTCGCACAATTGATTTTTTGGCGACCCTCTTACCAAAATATATGCTTCATTTATTTACCTATGACAGGTGAGCGATTCAGGGCCATCATGGCCCTCTTGTTGGTGTATTCTGTCTTGTCTTATAACATAGCTTTAAAATCATTTAATAGAATAATGTCATGAAACATAAAGTTTTTAGTTCAGGGTGCATCATATTGTTATTTTTTTTGATGTCTTGAAGAAGCTACCACTCGAGGCAAAATCACCGAAAACATTGAGTTCTTACTATGTACTTTAGCAATATGTTTGTTGCCAGTTCTAGCTGATGTAAGCCGCGACCGTGGCCGAGTGGTTAGTTCACTTGCCTTGTAACGGGGAGGTCCGGGTTCAAATCTCGCGACAGGTCATACCCTTCCATGAAAATTTGATAACATATCAATTGTCCTCCACATGTGGTGAAGTTGTCAGCCTTGTGGAAGGGTAGTTAGTACTGGTGACGGTAGGTCCAGGAAAACATGGTTAGGAAAACCGTCCGCCGTATATGACTGAAATACCGTTGAAAAACGGCGTAAAACCCAATGAAACAAACAAACTAACAAACTAGCTGATGTGGATACTTTAGTTTGGCTGAAAAACGTGTAAATCTGACAAAACTTAAAAATTTACAAGTTTTCCAGCTATGCTAAAGCGGTCCCAGGAAAATTTTACTAGAGGCAGGTACTAATATTTGGACTTGAATTGGACAAAAGACTTTTGCTTGTGACCACAGTAGAGGTTGCATTTTTCATTTTAATGATTCTTGGTCAGGATGTTTACCTTGATGAAATCTAGTTCTAGTGTGATATTGGGTCATGTGAGGTCAGTAGGTCAAATAATGGAAACATCTAGTGACCTCGAGAGGCCATATTTTGTATTTGAAATTAATGATAATTGTTCACAATGTTCATGTTTGATATTGAGTCATGTGGGTTCAAAAACTAGGCCAGAATGTCAGATAATAGGAAAACCTTGTGACCTCTTTAATGAGATCTGGTATTAATAGCAATGTGTGACAGGTGAGCTATTCAGGGCCATCATCCCCCTTTTGTTTATTTTAGTTGCAGTTTCAGAGATATGAGACATTGATGGGTGCTGTTAATGAAGGTGACCACTGGGTTTTAATGGTAAAATATTTATAGTTTATTAAATTATATATTATATCCTGAAACCTTGGCTGTGAAGTAATGAACTGATAAATTTCAGTACTTCCATTTTCCCTCCACTCAAATTTATCTGGGAGGAGATCACAAATGATGTCCAAAAACAATTCTTATAGGATACTAGTATGATACAATAGCTTGCACAAGTTATGTTACACACAGTATTTAAAATACATCTATAGTTTCAACAACATGGCAAAACATTTTTTTGGGCCTGAAAGTAAATTAATTGCTAGTTCTGTCAGTGCGGTTTGTTTAGTAAACTTTTTTTGTTTCTTTTTTCTTCACAGATTATTATTCCTGGTGCAAAAAGGTTGGTGTATATGAACCCTTTAGGTGAATTAACAACTAAAATCAGAGCATATGAACGCAGATGGTGGTAAGTACGTCTGTAATGTTTAATGAAGTTTCAGTTCAGTCAAAAAAGAAAATTGATAATAAATGTAACTTATCTGAAATATGGAAGTTTACTAGCTATTGTAATACATTTGATTCAATTAGAGTTTATAAGGATATAAAACACACACATATGCTGATACTTGATACTATTTTTTACGATTATGAATGTTAATTTTGTCCGAAATAGCTCAAACATTCCTTTAGAAACAATTCTTTTTAGCAACTTAACAAATGTTCAAAATTAAATAAGTGTAGGAATAATAACCAGATAAGATCATAGTCTTTTTTTTCCTTTTTTTTACTGCAGCATGTTTCTGACAGAGCGTTGCAAGAGAGGAATGGAAATGGAGACCATGGGGCCTGATGGATGGTGCGTGGAGACAGTGCAACACAACAAACAGTTTGATAGCTCTTCTTGTGGGATACATGTTATAAAGGTAATGTTTTATTAGACAAAATTCTATCCTTAAGGTTTTAAGCTGAAATAAACTGTATAGTAGCTGCACTGAATTTGTTTGTAGGCCTCCTTGGGAAAGCTGTAAAACAGTTACTGGTAATATATAAGTTGAAGAACTTTGTGCTGTGTCATGCTTGATAAACAAAAACAATTCTATTTTAAATGATAGTTTTAACTCTACATTCTGTGTCAAGGATTTGTGTTAAAGAAATGCATATTTTCCCATTTTTACAGTTTGCTGAGCAGTATCTCTCTGGCAAAGAGGAAAATGTTTTTCTTACTAGAAAAAAAATAGAAATGGAGAGAAGGAGGATTCAAATAAAGCTGCTTTCTATTGGAATAGAAGAACAGGTGCAAACTAACATACAGTCTACATTATACACAATATTTATGTATTTTAATCATACACTTTTGTTTGCAAAAGAAAGGCTATATAAGATCTCCAACACATCTTTTATTTACAGAATTAACCTTGTTCTTAAATATATGTTGTCTGTGAATTTCAAATTAATTGAACCAAACACAATGCCATTACAGGTCTGTCTATTGCATAATAATCTTTGATATATTTTATTCTTCATGTATGTGCTTGTCATTTATTTGTACATTTGTTTTATGAATTATAATTGCTGATAAAAACACCATGTATTACATAGGAGATGCTTGCTCTTCCTGTGAGACAAACAAGTAAAGGGGGCACAATAGAAGAAAATCCATCAATGGTAATGTTTAAACTTAGACAACATTACTAGGCTTGACTAACCAAGGGATGAAATAATGGCTTTTGGAAGGTCAATAGTTCTACCCAGACACCATTGAAGCTGGAAAGATATCTCTTATGACAATAATCGTGTTGGTGTGACAATGTCACGAAAGAAAAAAACATTATATGGTGATAGAACATGCCCTGCATTTCCTGATAAATTTTGAACATTTCTGGTCGCAATAGTTATCATTTCCCCTCCCAAACTTCACAGGAATATCTGTGTCAATTGATTCTTTATGTAATATTCTGTTGCATCTGAAAACAATTGCCTTGGCCTCGCATTGTTGGTGTTGAGTATTTAGAAAATGCCCTATTCATATGTGTTATTAAAGCTGAAATTGGTTTAATTGTAAATGTTAGACAAAACTTTTGTAAACTTTGTTAATTTATTTACCTTTATGATCTTTACATGAAGTTCCATTGGTTACAGGAGGTAAAAATTTTGTATGAAGTTGTGAACAATAAAGAGGCAACATTTTAAATTAGGAGAAGGTCAAGCAGTCAAGTAAGCATTATGAGGTCATTAAAGTCCTCTTGTTACTGTATTGTACAATAATTAACACATCAAAGTTCACTAGTGATTTTTTTTATTATTAGGAAAGTGGACAGCATGAAGAGGCATGCAGGAAAAGAAAACGGAAAGACGAGGTATGTAGAAGTTCTGGTCAGTCTTTTAACATGTTGCATATTAAAATCACACTGTCTATCTGTATGTGTGTCTTTGATAAACTTTGTATGACTGACCCATGTACATGGAGTGTACATACCCATGTACATGGAGTGTACATATCACTAATGTGTGTTGTAGTCACTGTTGTCTGTCTTGATAAATTGCTCTGCTAAATTCAGTTCTTGTTATTAATTTTATGTTGTCTGATAACGGATAACTTTAGTGAAATTTATACATTTCAGAGAAAATCCTCGATTTTTGTTTATACCATGCCAAAGAAGACAACACGGAAAACAAAATCATGTGTCTGTCGTCAAAAGAATGATGGAAGGTACATTTATATTGAGTTTAAAAGTAAATTAGTAAACTTACTGAAGTTGATGTTATCACATTTCAACTTATGACAGAAGAAAAATGAGCTAGTAAAAGAGTAGTTGCTTTAAGATTTTTATATCCCCACAAAACAAAGTTTTGGGGGGTATATAGGAGTCACTGTTTCGGTCTGTCTGTCGGTCTGTTGGAATTTCAGTTTCAGGACTCTTAATTCAAATATTGTTCATCGAATCTTGGTCAGAAGTTGTATCTCGATGATACATAGGCCAAGTTCAAATATGGGTCATGTAGGATTAAAAACTAGGTCATGGGGTCACTTAGTGCATTTTACAGTGTTCATCAATTCCCGGATTCTACTTTAAACAGTTCCCATTAGATTCTCATCATAATTATAACCCCACAAAACAAAGTTTGGAGATGGTATATAGAAGTGAGCTTGTCGGTCTGTCGTATTCATGGTTTCTGGATGATAACTGTAAGGCTTCACCGATTTTAATTTGGGTCAAGGTCACTGTTACTTAAAAAAGAAAAATTGTTTTTTTTCTCTATAACTTTCTCATTAAGAATGAGATATTGTGATGCAACTTGCTGTATAGGCTGCTTGACATGTTGCCATATATTCTAAGCATAACAAGTTCTTGTATCAAGCACCCGTGTGGGGGTATTAATCACCTTTAGTGATAATTCTAGTTGTAAATTATCCCACCAAGATAGTTTGACATGTACATAGATATATATTCTTCTTGCAAATTCAGCATATGCTAAGAACAAAGTAAAACTCTTTCAGGAAATACTGGAATTGTGAGAGTTGTGATGAATGGTATCATCCAGAATGTATGGGTATAAAGGTTGATCAGGAACCAGCTAATTACATCTGTCCAGGATGTCAAGTATGTTTGTATTCACCTTCTTGTACTGAAGTGCTTTATTGAACATTTACTTAGGTATAATTCTGTTTATTTTTTGGATTTTTGTCACTTGTAGCAGCGATATGATTAAATTTTATTTTTAAAAACAAAGTTGAAAATAATTCATATTTCATGAACAGTGTCAGTAACATTTGCTCAATTTGCTTAATTGTCAAAAAGTGACCAGGTGGGCTTTAGTGATCACTTTATGTCCGCAGCCTATCCGTCGGCAACCACAATTTTGATTTCATGCTTATGAATCTTTGTCAAAATGATCATCTGCAAAAAATCTAGGCCAAGTTTGATATTGGGTCAACATCTAGATCACTAGGTCAAATCAATGGAAAGCCTTGCTGAAATACTAAAACAACAAATTTTACCTAATCTTGCTCATATTGATCATCTCTAAGATATCTAGGCTTAATTAGATATTTGGTAATTTGTGGGCAATAACTAGGTCACTAGGTCAAATCAAAAGAAAATTTTGTCTGACAATAGAGGTCACAATTTGACAAAATAATAATTAAATATGTTGGTCATTTGCAGTCAAGAACTAGGTCTCCAGTTCAGCTATAACAGTTGAACAGGTGAGCAACCTAGGGCCCAAAGGGCCCTCTAGTTTCTTGTTGAAACATTTAAACATGTACTGCTTTTTTGATGGTCCATTTAATATGTTTGTAGGTGAAAAATATTGAAGCGGTTGATGACAGTCCCAGCTTGTTGGAAGTACAAGAAGAAGTAATGGAAAGCATGAGAATAGAGGAGACTGACCAACATGATGAAAGTTGTTTGGGTGACCTGCAAGAAAGTCTCAGAGGTGTTACCCCAGTAAATTTAAACAACCCAATCGTGCAGTTCTTTTTTGATGTTAAAAAACAAAATGGACATAATATGGAAGTAAAACAAACTGGCTGGGGTCCTTTCATATTATTAAATGATGAAATGTTTGAGGATTTTTGTTTATTTAGAAAAAGATTTAATGTTGGCGAGTTACTGACCACCAGCCTTGCTTTACATTTCTTTTTAAATAAACATGGTAAAAATATTAATGTTATGTATGTTAGTGAGAAAGTGGTACGATTGTACCCAGTTAATGCAGTGCTCCAATACAAAGATTGGTTACAAGAAATTAAAAATAGTTTTTCATCTTCATAGATTCCTATATTCTCCTATTTTTTGGATCCAAATTCTATATTTTGAACAACTTTCTATAGTTTCCTATATTTTGAAAACTATTCCTCCTTACACAGGCAAGATAATTCTTTCACAGCATCACCATTGTTCAGATAATGTTGGTGCTCACTTCCTCTCAATAACAAAGTGAATTTATGGTTGGTAAATTAAATATCCTGGTCCATGCATATTGAAAAATATTAGTTTTGTGTAGGACTTAATGTGCTGCTAGTTCACTGTCTAAATTTGTTTCTGTGATTCCCAGGGGTGAATTCAGGGGAGACACATCCGGCACCCACCCCCTGTCAACCATCTATTCTGTTCATCTAGCTATGGGGAAGTAGAAAATTTATGGTCGCATTGCCTATGAATTTTTTTTGCTTGATATGTATATTTTAGCCTTACCAAGTTCTTCAGAAGGGATATACTGGTAAAAGCCCCGTTTTGTGAAAATTACCCTAAATTTGGTTGTACATTGCATCAGAAGAGGCTTAAAAACTCCTATATTTTACCTTAAAATTATTGATAAAACTCCTATATTTGCCTTGAAAATGTTCCTATATTTTGATGAGCACTTGGTTGACAGCCTGGATTTACTCTAAAAAGACATACCAATACTACAAAATTTATGTCTAGTCATTTTCAACTATATTTATTGTAGCTTTATTGTGACCCTTCTTTTCCGATCATACATTTCAAAGTTGGGTCAATAGGATAGGCCTATCTTATTTTATTTTTTAAATGGCAGAGTTGAGTGCATCTTTAAGTTGCGATAATGTAACCAAACTGTTATCTTTTATGGAACATGGAGATTCACAATTACTTCACTTATACAAATCAATGATCAGAAGTGGTGTTGGTTAACTGATCGCCATGACTGTATTTTTGCCTAAATATTTGAATATTCTATGATGACTGCAAAAATATGTATGTATATGTGTATATATGTGTGTGTATGTATGCATAATCACACACATGTGTACATACACACATATATACATAGATTGATAGATATATATAACATATCTATCTCTCTATCTAACTAACTATTTATCTATCTCTATCTAACTAACTTTCTATCTCAAACTAACTATCTATCTCTAACTAACTATCTATCTATCTCTAACTAACTATCTATCTCTAACTAACTAACTATATATCTCTAACTATCTATCTCTAACTAACTAACTATCTAACTAACTATCTATCTCTAACTAACTATCTATCTCTATCTTACTAACTATCTATCTATAACTAACTATCTATCTATCTCTAACTAACTATCTATCTCTATCTAACTCTCTAACTAACTATCTATCTCTATCTAACTATATATCTCTAAGTAACTATCTATCTCTAACTAACTAACTGTCTATCTCTAACTAACTATCTCTAACTAACTATCTATCTATCTCTAACTTACTATCTATTTCTAACTATCTATCTCTAGCTAACTATCTATCTCTAACTTACTATCTATCTCTATCAAACTAACTCTCTATCTCTAACTAACTATCTATCTCTATATCTCTAACTAACTATCTATCTCTAACTAACTAACTGTCTATCTCTAACTAACTATCTATCTATCTCTATCTAACTAACTATCTATCTCTAACTAACTAACTGTCTATCTCTAACTAACTATCTATCTCTAACTAACTGTCTATCTCTAACTAACTATCTCTCTATCTAACTAACTATATATCTATCTATCTCTAACTAACTATCTATCTCTATCTAACTAACTAACTATATATCTCTAACTATCTATCTCTAACTAACTGTCTAACTAACTAACTATCTATCTCTAACTAACTATCTCTAACTAACTATCTCTAACTATCTATCTAACTATCTATCTCTTACTAACTATCTATCTCTACCTAACTAACTCTCTAACTAACTATCTATCTCTAACTAACTATCTATCTATCTCTAACTTACTATCTATCTCTATCAAACTAACTCTCTAACTATCTATCTCTAACTAACTATCTATCTCTAACTTACTATCTATCTCTATCAAACTAACTCTCTAACTATCTCTATCTAACTAACTAACTAACTATCTATTTCTAACTAACTAACTCTCTATCTCTAACTAACTCTCTAACTAACTATCTATCTCTAACTATCTATCTATCTCTAACTAACTATCTATCTCTAACTAACTAACTCTCTATCTCTAACTAACTATCTATCTCTAACTTACTAACTAACTATATATCTCTAACTATATATCTCTAACTAACTATCTATCTCTAACTTACTAACTAACTATATATCTCTAACTATATATCTCTAACTAACTATCTCTAACTAACTATCTATCTATCTCTAACTAACTATCTATCTATAACTATCTATCTATAACCATATATCTATCTTATGGCAAGTGACATTAGTTAATAAACAATTATGTGAGAATTATGATCCTTTTTAATTTCAAAACTTTCATATTTTATGCTTTTAATAGTCAATTCAGAAACTGACCATTTGTATTTACTCATTTTTCCTTAAATAATATTTCTGAAGTGTTGACACATTTAATAAAAGCAACATGTCTGTTTAATTATACCCCCACTACCGTAGGTAATGGGGGCTATATAGGAGTCACTTTGTCCGTCGGTCGGTCTGTCCTAAAACTTGTCCAGGCTCTAACTTCCCAATGCATTGAAGGATTTTGAAATAACCTGGCACAATTGTTAACCTTCATGAGGCGGTGTGTCATGCGCATGAAGTGCGTCAATATCTCAAAGGTCACACTTTCAGTTCAAAGGTCAAATATGGCCATAATTTCGCTTGTCCAGACCATAACTTTGTCATCTACTGTGGGATTTTCAATAAACCTAGCACAATTATTCACCATCATGAGGTGGTGTGTTATGCGCATGAAATGCGTCAATATCTCAAAGGTCAAGGTCACACTTTCAGTTCAAAGGTTGAAAATGGTCTTAATTTCCCATGTCCGGACCATTACTTTGTCATCTACTGTGGGATTTTCAATTAACCTAGCACAATTGTTCACCATCATGAGATGGTGTGTTATGCGCATGAAATGCGTCAATATCTCAAAGGTCAAGGTCACACTTTCAGTTCAAAGGTTGAAAATTGTCTTAATTTCCCTTGTCTGGACCATAACTTTGTCATCTACTGTGGGATTTTCAATTAACCTGGCACAATTGTTCACCACAATGAGACGTTATGTCATGTGCAACAATCACATCCATATCGAAGTCACACTTTTGAGTTCAAATGTCAAAAATTAGTTAACAAAGTTGCCATATCAAGGTCACACTTTTGAGTTCAAATGTCAAAAATTAGTTAACAAAGTTGCCATATCAAGGTCACACTTTTGAGTTCAAATGTCTAAAATTAGTTAACAGTTTTTCCGTATATTGACAATTGTAACAAAGTTTATCGTTACAAAGTTTATTGACAATTGAAACGTAGTTTATATTTTTTTCTTATGGTTGCAGCTTGCCATACTTCTGTGACAAGGCAGTATTGTGGGGGTATTATTCGTCACTCAGTGACAGTTCTAGTTTAGAATTGGCTTTGACTGTATATATATATGTTATGTTATAACTGAATGTTGTTACATTGAATAAAACTTGAGCTATTTATAGTTGGTGTTTGTGATTAAGTTTGTCCGCGGGGAAAAGAACTCAATGTTCTTTGAAGCAATAATTGACCAGCTGTGGTCATTTTCATGACATTTACCTGATAGACCTAATTATCGTATTTATCCTTAGGAGGATAAGCGGCATCAGGACTATTTGGCTATCAAACCTAGATACAAATGGTAGGAAGGACAAGTTTGCTTTGTTTGTTCGTTCGTGCGTTTGTTTTTTTGTTGGAGTTTTAAGTCGCACTCAACAGCATTTCAGTTATATCGGAGACTTCCCAGTCCCATTATCCTGACACCGGGTCAACTACAAATATCCTGGAACTACCCTCATATGATGAGTGTTAAGCAAGGGAGCTATACCAGTACCATTTTAAACGTCTGGTATGATGCAGCTGGGTATCGAACCCACAACCTCCCGATCCTGAGGGGACCCTCTATCAACAGAGCCACCGAGGACGGTGGTAGGAAGGACAAACTGTAATTACTCGTGAAGTTCATACATCGTGTTGGTCATCAGCATACGTATTTCTGATGCGGTCAGCTCAGCTAACATACCCAACATTATCATTTTTAGTATAGATATAATCAGTACTATAGTTGGCACTTACCATGGGAAGAGAATGTGCGAATACTGACTGGAATGTTATAATAATGATGTTTTTAGGATTGACTGTAGTTGTATTTTTGTCTTAAATACCGGCCGTTCATGTTTATATCATTTGTCGTGTAAATCTGTAAGAGGTAATAGGTCAGTAATGTGCACCAGTTGATACGCTTGATTAGAATTAGAACGAATGGACTGTTAGACAGGTAAACCTTTGAATAAAAACATAAATATTTTTTACAACGCATATATGAATTATACCCAATATATGGAATTATACCACATGTATACGAGAGGTTTTCAAAACTAAGTCATACGATAGCTTGGAGTATTCGAAATAGATAATCGTAGTGAATTAAGTGGAGTATTCGAAATAGACAATCGTAGTGAATTAAGTCCAAGTAAATATTTGTAATATCGTAGAAACCGTAACGTCACTATGGCTACACTGGCCCAACGTCACTGTAACGCAGTTAAATGTAGCATACATGATACTTGTAAGCATATTTTCATTGTAAATGGGACATTCAATTATTAATACAAAACAATCCATGAAACAAGATACATTACTTACACCTGTCAATCAAAACATTTCATTTGCAATTTTAATTTAATTAATTGGATAGACCGTCGGGAAAGCTAGAGTGTTGGAGACGTGATTTGACGTTATTGACCTCGAGAGGGCCACTTGCGTTTCAGCATTGAACTTCCCGTCTCTGTGTACGAATATATGCAATAAATGCTCTGTTTCTGCATGCGATTGAGTCTTTTTGTCTTCTGCAACATTACCGTTGGAATGTTTTTGACATTTCATTCACGACACAACATTCTGTCGCATATTTTAGTTTCGTACTCATTTTTAGACGACTTCGAAAAAAAATGTATCTAAAACAGACTTGTGTGGTCCAATTGTTAATTTGCTATCATAATTACATTGCTATTGTATATATTTGGACTCTTAAAATCAAATTGTAAAATAAACATTTTATAACAAACGCACAAATAGTACGCCATAATTGGCAACGATAAAGGTTGGAATTTTAGACATTGGGCCGCCCGACGTAAAGTGACGTTGCCATAGGTAACCGCGTTCTTTTGAACTTCGGTAACTAACAACAATTATCGGTGAATCAATTTGAAATAAACGTAGCTACATGTTCTGAAAGTTGTGTAGGAAACAAGCGACTAATACGGAAATGAGAGCATTTTCCCGCGTATATATTAAACACCCCTCGTATGTCATTATACAATATAATTATATATATATATATATATATGGAATTATACCCCATATATATGTATATGCAAATATTGAATTTTGCAACGTCTCACAGCTCATTCCATTCATCCCGCAATACACTCATCGTCTACGACGGCGATATACTAGTTTACGTCTGTCGGCAATGTTAACGATGAGTAAAGATGAATCCGAAGATAGCACTGATGTAATATAACGTCAGGAACGCCATAAAACAGTCATGGGCCACATTACCAGTGCATGCGTACATTATTCATGGATGTATGATGCTCGAGTGGCCGTGCTACTTGAAAAATGAAGACATTATGAAACATACGCGCATATTTCCTCCGCAAGAGAATTCAATTCAAGACTCAATGCATCCACTCCTAAGCCATTGACACCATTTTAGATGTAGTTTTACTAATGAGTTTCTAGATTTCTAACACTTACTTGTTTGTTCGACATTCTGGCCAGCACCATGTCGACTGCAGGGCCCGTTCACTAACCCCATATGAGCAATTTAAAAAGAGTAAGTTATTTCCATTGTGAAAGTCGATTGTGTATCTGATAGTTTTCGATTTTAGATAATGAAATTAACTCCAAAATTGACACAACGAGCGAAAATACGCATTTTGTGTTCTGAGTTTCATTGGTTTACTTATACTAGTAACTACATTCGAGAAACAATAGCGCTATACTCTCGACATATCGTATGCAACAACATACTAACATTTTCTGTTAATACATTTGTTTTAAAATCTGTGAGATTCGTGAAGTATAAAATAGTCTGGTTAGAAAACCCCGTAAGTGTATAGATGGAAAATATTGATTTGAAAATGTTACATGGCATTTTACATGTACATCTTTTGATTCTTTTCTTTGATAAACAGGTTCAATGTGGGAGGTTAAAATCGAATGCGAGAGGGCCTAAGAAACTAACCATTGATTTCATAAGGCCGTAGCTATGCGTTTTGGTTATTTCATGTGTGTAGGTTTCGCAAAAATGCATTCGGGACAAAGCAAAAGGAATATGAATTGTTTTTTAGAATTGTGGGCTAGTATTTATTAGTATTAGTTATTCGAATATGGAAAGGAAAATTGTATGCACTCTAAGTCTCGTGACCTCCCTTCAATCAAAAGGTATTCCCCCCCCCCCCCCCATCTGATCGGGATGCGATTTATACTTTTAATTTTGCTTCTATCAAAATACATGTAGTTGTACAACACATGCTTGAGTTGTGATATAAAACAGAACCGTTGTCGCTAGAGAAAATGACGTTGAATAATCAAACACTGTCATAATAAACACTCAAAATTGTTTTTTTTTGGTTAAATATATGTATCCAACAATCATTATGATTCAAATGCGGCAACTATGTCCCATGTTCTTCTCAAATAGATACTCGAGAAGCGTAAAATTTCGGTATGGAGTTACAAAGATGGAGATTTTTACAAAGTTTAAACACTCATTTGATGAGCATATGAGGTTTCCAGTGGTACTTTGTAAACCCTCTGAATACCAACAGGCGTGCAGCAACTGGCTGTCGTTCAAAAAGTAGAGTGATTCTACCCTTACATTAGCACTGAACACAGACCTCCAGATACTGGCTGTCGTTCATACAGTAGAGTGATTCTACCCTTACATTAGCACTGAACACAGACCTCCAGATACTGGCTGTCGTTCATACAGTAGAGTGATTCTACCCTTACATTAGCACTGAACACAGTCCTCCAGATACTGGTTGTCGTTCAAACAGTAGAGTGATTCTACCCTTACATTAGCACTGAACACAGTCCTCCAGATACTGGTTGTCGTTCAAACAGTAGAGTGATTCTACCCTTACATAGGCACTGAACACAGACCTCCAGATACTGGCTGTCGTTCAAAAAGTAGAGTGATTCTACCCTTACATAGGCACTGAACACAGACCTCCAGATACTGGTTGTCGTTCAAACAGTAGAGTGATTCTACCCTAACATAGGCACTGAACACGGACCTCCAGATACTAGTTGTCGTTCATACAGTAGAGTGATTCTACCTTTACATAGGCACTGGACACAGACCTCCAGATACTGGTTGTCGTTCAAACAGTAGAGTGATTCTACCCTTACATAGGCACTGAACACAGACCTCCAGATACTACATGTAGTTGTCGTTCAAACAGTTGAGTTATTCTACCCTAACATAGGCACTGAACACAGACCTCCAGATACTGGTTGTCGTTCAAACAGTAGAGTGATTCTTCCCTTACATAGGCACTGAACACAGACCTCCAGATACTGGTTGTCGTTCAAACAGTAGAGTGATTCTACCCTAACATAGGCACTGAACACAGACCTCCAGATACTAGTTGTCGTTCAAACAGTTAAGTGATTCTACCCTTACATAGGCACTGGACACACACCTCCAGATACTGGTTGTCATTCAAACAGTAGAGTGATTCTAACCTTACATAGGCACTGAACACAGACCTCCAGATACTGGTTGTCGTTCAAACAGTAGAGTGATTCTACCCTAACATAGGCACTGAACACGGACCTCCAGATACTAGTTGTCGTTCATACAGTAGAGTGATTCTACCCTTGCATAGGCACTGAACACAGACCTCCAGATACTGGTTGTCGTTCAAACAGTAGAGTGATTCTACCCTTACATAGGCACTGAACACACACCTCCAGATACTGGTTGTCGTTCAAACAGTAGAGTGATTCTAACCTTACATAGGCACTGAACACAGACCTCCAGATACTGGTTGTCGTTCAAACAGTAGAGTGATTCTACCCTTACATAGGCACTGAACACATACCTCCAGATATTGGTTGTCGTTGAAACAGTAGAGTGATTCTACCCTTACATAGGCACTGAACACGGACCTCCAGATACTAGTTGTCGTTCAAACAGTTGAGTGATTCTATCCTTACATAGGCACTGAACACAGACCTCCAGATACTGGTTGCTGTTCAAACAGTAGAGTGATTCTACCCTTACATAGGCACTGAACACAGACCTCCAGATACTGGTTGTCGTTCAAACAGTACAGTGATTCTATCCTTACATAGGCACTGAACACGGACCTCCAGATACTAGTTGTCGTTCATACAGTAGAGTGATTCTATCCTTGCATAGGCACTGAACACAGACCTCCAGATACTAGTTGTCGTTCAAACAGTTAAGTGATTCTACCCTTACATAGGCACTAGACACACACCTCCAGATACTGGTTGTCATTCAAACAGTAGAGTGATTCTAACCTTACATAGGCACTGAACACAGACCTCCAGATACTGGTTGTCGTTCAAACAGTAGAGTGATTCTACCCTTACATAGGCACTGAAAACGGACCTCCAGATACTGGTTGTCGTTCAAACAGTTGAGTGATTCTATCCTTACATAGGCACTGAACACAGACCTCCAGATACTGGTTGCTGTTCAAACAGTAGAGTGATTCTACCCTTACATAGGCACTGAACACAGACCTCCAGATACTGGTTGTCGTTCAAACAGTACAGTGATTCTATCCTTACATAGGCACTGAACACGGACCTCCAGATACTAGTTGTCGTTCATACAGTAGAGTGATTCTATCCTTGCATAGGCACTGAACACAGACCTCCAGATACTGGTTGTCGTTCAAACAGTAGAGTGATTCTACCCTTACATAGGCACTGAACACAGACCTCCAGATACTGGTTGTCGTTCAAACAGTACAGTGATTCTACCCTAACATAGGCACTGAACACAGTCCTCCAGATACTGGTTGTCGTTCAAACAGTAGAGTGATTCTACCCTAACATAGGCACTGAACACAGTTCTCCAGATACTGGTTGTCGTTCAAACAGTAGAGAGGTTCTACCCTTACCTAGGCACTGAACACAGTCCTCCAGATACTGGTTGTCGTTCAAACAGTAGAGTGATTCTACCCTAACATAGGCACTGAACACGGACCTCCAGATACTGGTTGTCGTTCAAACAGGAGAGTGATTCTACCCTATCATAGGCACTGAACACAGACCTCCAGATACTGGTTGTCGTTCAAACGGTAGAGTGATTCTACCCTTACATAGGCACTGAACACAGACCTCCAGATACTGGTTGTCGTTCGAACAGTTTAGCGATTATACTCTAACATAGACACTGAACACAGACCTCCAGATACTGGTTGTCGTTCAAACAGTAGAGTGATTCTACCCTAACATAGGCACTGAACACGGACCTCCAGATACTAGTTGTCGTTCAAACAGTTGAGTGATTCTATCCTTACATAGGCACTGGAAACAGTCCTCCAGCTACTGGTTGTCGTCAAACAGTTGAGCGATTCTACCCTAACATAGGCACTGAACACAGACCTCCAGATACTGGTTGTCGTTCAAACAGTAGAGTGATTCTACCCTAACATAGGCACTGAACACAGACCTCCAGATACTGGTTGTCGTTCAAAAAGTAGAGTGATTCTACCCTTACATAGGCACTGAACACAGACCTCCAGATACTAGTTGTCGTTCAAACAGTTAAGTGATTCTACCCTTACATAGGCACTGGACACACACCTCCAGATACTGGTTGTCATTCAAACAGTAGAGTGATTCTAACCTTACATAGGCACTGAACACAGACCTCCAGATACTAGTTGTCGTTCAAACAGTAGAGTGATTCTACCCTAACATAGGCACTGGACACAGTCCTCCAGATACTGGTTGTCGTTCAAACAGTAGAGAGGTTCTACCCTTACCTAGGCACTGAACACAGTCCTCCAGATACTGGTTGTCGTTCAAACAGTAGAGTGATTCTACCTTAACATAGGCACTGAACACAGACCTCCAGATACTGGTTGTCGTTCAAACAGTAGAGTGATTCTACCCTTACATAGGCACTGAACACAGACCTCCAGATACTAGTTGTCGTTCAAACAGTTAAGTGATTCTACCCTTACATAGGCACTGGACACACACCTCCAGATACTGGTTGTCATTCAAACAGTAGAGTGATTCTAACCTTACATAGGCACTGAACACAGACCTCCAGATACTAGTTGTCGTTCAAACAGTAGAGTGATTCTACCCTAACATTGGCACTGGACACAGTCCTCCAGATACTGGTTGTCGTTCAAACAGTAGAGTGATTCTACTCTTACATAGGCATTGAACACAGACCTCCAGATACTGGTTGTCGTTCAAACAGAAGAGTGATTCTACCCTAACATAGGCACTGAACACAGTCCTCCAGATACTGGTTGTCGTTCAAACAGTGGAGTGATTCTACCCTAACATAGGCACTGAACACAGTCCTCAAGATACTGGTTGTCGTTCAAACAGTAGAGAGATTCTACCCTTACCTAGGCACTGAACACAGTCCTCCAGATACTGGTTGTCGTTCAAACAGTAGAGTGATTCTACCCTAACATAGGCACTGAACACGGACCTCCAGATACTGGTTGTCGTTCAAACAGTAGAGTGATTCTACCCTATCGTAGGCACTGAACACAGACCTCCAGATACTGGTTGTCGTTCAAACAGTTGAGTGATTCTACCCTAACATAGGCACTGAACACAGACCTCCAGATACTGGTTGTCGTTCGAACAGTTTAGCGAGTATACTCTAACATAGACACTGAACACAGACCTCCAGATACTGGTTGTCGTTCAAACAGTAGAGTGATTCGACCCTAACATAGGCACTGAACACGGACCTCCAGATACTGGTTGTCGTTCAAACAGTAGAGTGATTCTACCCTAACATAGGAACTGAACACGGATCTCCAGATACTAGTTGTCGTTCAAACAGTTGAGTGATTCTATCCTTACATAGGCACTGGAAACAGTCCTCCAGCTACTGGTTGTCGTCAAACAGTTGAGCGATTCTACCCTAACATAGGCACTGAACACAGACCTCCAGATACTGGTTGTCGTTCAATCAGTAGAGTGATTCTACCCTAGCATAGGCACTGAACACACACCTCCAGATACTGGTTGTCGTTCAAATTGTTAAGCGATTCTACTCTAACATAGGCACTGAACATGGACCTCCTGATACTAGTTGTCGTGTTAACAGAGTAATCCTGTGGTCACTTTGACTTTTTCTATACTTACATAGATGCTGAAGATGGACTTCTAGTAAGTGGTTGTCGCCCAAATAGATTATGATATACTTCTTAATATTGTTATTTGTACCATTCTGCCCTAAACAAATAACTTCAAAAATTTAAATGGTGTTTGCTCCTATATTTGGTATAGTGTATACACAGACTTCATCATTAATTTTAGCAGAGACTAATATGTCTCTGATTTTAGCAGGGATTTTATAAAACTAAATAGACGCTCTTAATTTAAGCTAACTTAATATTTTTTTACTAGTTTTGTCACACATATTCCAGAAATTGTTTTGGGGAGATATATATATATATCCATGCATACATATATAAAATACATGCGTTTGTTTTTGCATGTTTAATGCCTTTATAAAAGACGTCATAAACTTACCTTTTTCGTTTAATGATTGAAATTAAATCTAAGTATTGAACAAAACCAATGACTCTGTCGGAGTATTAATTTACAATCATGATAGAAGTCCAAATCGAATGCTAGTTTACATAAGACGACAGTGACGCCTGTAAAACATTCGTCAGTATTTAGCCGATACCGTACTCCCCCCCCCCCGTCCTACATTCATTAAATTTAAGCCACGCCTTTTTCCTCCAGATATTAGTTGTCGTATAGCATCAAGCGACTTAATTCTATCTCCAGTATACTCACACTCAATGACCCGGTGTTTGCGCAGTTTTTCTGTTCGATCGTATTGCCCAGATGAATTATCCGGCTTGTTTACAGAAGATTATTAAGCATTTTTAAATTGTAAATTTGTAATTATTGTGCCTCGAAGTAAAGTTCAATAGTTAAATTCAACTAGGTGAACGCAATATTATATTACGTAACGATAAGCGTTGATTTATATCAATAATGAATGTATTTTATGACAAAACTGCATCACGGACATAGCTCTATATATGTGATATCAAGGATACTGGTAAGTTCGGTAAATAGCAAGTACACATGGCATTCTAATACAAAACCTCCGATATTTTGTAGGCTAGACTATTTTCTCGTGTCTCAAAATTTAACCAATGTCAGCTCCAAATGCACAATTTCGCCAGGCTATAGATCAGATCACTCAATTGTTAATTTGAAAATAGACACATTAAAGCCAGAAAAGGGTCCGGGGTATTTCAAATTAAATACTAGCATATTACTTGATCCAGAGTATCAAAATACTATACGAAATTCTTTTAACGAAATTGTACAAATTAATAATGAAGCAAACCCAAATACCCTTTGGGAAGTAATAAAAAGCACTATAAGAAATGAATCTATAAAACTATAAGTAAGAAAATAGAAAGAAAATATGAAAGAACAGACTCAAATAGAAAAAAATATCAAAAGGATTGAAAATGAAATAAATAGATCCCCTGGAAATTATATACTTTTACAAGAATTAAATGCTCAAAAAGAGAAAATGTCTAATTTTTGTTGATGAAACAATTAAATGCATGTTATTAAGAACAAAAGCTGAATGGATTGAGGGAGCCGAAAAAAATACAAAATACTTTGCAGATCTCGAGAAAAAACTTTCGAAAGAAAATATCATAAACAAAATTGAACATAATGGCAAAGTCTATACGAAAACAAAAGAAATTACAAATGAAATACATTCCTTCTATAGCAATTTGTATAAAAAAGATAACCGAATTAAAAACGACACAGATTTTTTTCCAGATATACATAAAAACTTAATAATGAACAAAAACAAACATGTGAAGGCCTATTGACAGAATAAGAATGTGGAATCTGGAATGACATAAAACAATACCTTACTAATTCCCTCAACTACTCATTTGAAAATGAAGACCTTACTGAACTTCAAAAACAAAGTGTTATTACTCTTCTTCCGAAAAAAAGATAAAATATTGACTGAAATTAACAACTGGCGACCCATATCGCTATTGAATATAGACTATAAAATAGCATCCAAATCAATTGCTAATAGAATGAAAAAAGTACTTGATAATATAATAAACAAAGACCAAACTGGATTCATCAAAGGAAGATATATTGGTGAAAATATAAGAATATTATATGATGTAATAGAAAAAATAAACAACGATAACGACGAAGGATTGGTTTTTTTCTCGGACTTCCAAAAAGCCTTTGATAGTGTAGATCATGATTATATCTTCAAATGACTGGAATACTTTGATTTTGGAGATATGTTAATAAATTGGACAAAACTCCTCTACAGAGACGCAAAAAGTTGCATTAATATCAATGGACATATATCTATTTTTTTTAAATAAAAAAAGGTGTAAGACAGGGCTGTCCACTTTCACCTTATTTATTTATCAGTATTGAAATACTATCACAAAATATAAACAATAATAAAAACATAAAAGGACTTAACATTCAAAATACCGAAATAAAACAAACGCTTTTTGCAGATGATGCAAGCTTTTTCCTAGATGGCACACAAAGTTCTTTCCAAAATCTCATCACAACATTTGAAAAATTCAGTCAAATATCTGGTTTAAATTTAAATATATCAAAATGTACGGTTCTAAGAATAGGATCTTTGCGCCATACAAATAAAACATACTGTAAAACCAAACAAAATCATTTGGACTTCAAACGAGGCTACAACGTTAGGTAAACACTTTACAAATGATCCGAATAAAATACTTGAACTGAACTTAGATCCTAAAATAGATGCATTTCAACATACCCTTTATAAATGGAGAAGATGGAAACTGTCCTTAATAGGAAAAATTACTGTTATAAAAACATTTGCATTCCCGAAATTAGTGTACCCACTCACAGTTTTAAACAATCCAACAGAACAGAGAATTAAACGAATTAAAAATCTTATGTTTGACTTTCTGTGGGATTCTAAACCTGATAAAGTATCCCGAAATATGATTTTCCAAACGTATGAAAATGGAGGACTACAAATGTTAGATATCGATTCATTCATAAATTCAGTCAAGGCCAGCTGGGTCAAAAGAATTAATACCGGAAGTGATGCTAAATTGAATATAATTTATAACATTGAACTTAAAAAGTACGGGGAAAATATTTTTAAATATAATACTTCTAAAAGAGATGCAGATAAACTCAAACTTAATTTTACATTTCTAAAAGAGATTATTGCATCCTGGTGCTCAATCAATTATAAAAACTCAATAACCAACCTTCCTGAAGAAATTATATGGAATAATTCAAACATAAAACAGTCACATTGCCAGAAATCCCAAGCAAATCGCTGGCTTATTGATGAAATTGTCTCCCTTGAAAATACGCTATCGGCGGTATCGATTTGTCAGTTCGCTCAATTTGTGGCTATTGAAATATAGAGTAAACAGTTTTTTAAATTATCATAATGTTTTTGTTATTTAATTCACATAATTTATTCACATATGAGCACAAACTTCAATGTTTCCTTTTTAAAATGATATAAATTATTTTATGATTGATTATTATCTTCATGCTTCCCTGTTTGATTTAAAATTGTTATTATTGATCCTTATTGATCCTTTAACTGAAAAACACACGAAAAACTGTAATTTCATAAAATATCCCATTTTTAGATACATATTTAAAGTATTTATATTTAAAGTACAATATTTATTCACATATGTGCATAAACTACAAAATATAAATATTTTAATGGTGTTTTTAAAATGCGAATTAAATGTGATCTTCATGCTTCCCTGTTTGATTTAAATTAGCAATGTATTTGAAAAAACTGAAAATACAATTTTTTTTCCAATAATTTTGAATACACAATATATTGCGGTGTACGCGTGGTCGGTATCCAACAGTGCGTGTACAGCATGACATCTAACTGAAGTGATCAAGCCGGATGCAACGATTATACAAGCTGTTAATTAACAATTAGTGCTCTTTATAGGGAAAATTTGGGGGGGGAAATGTGACATTTTATAGAATAGCCTTAAAATAAAATATTGGAGGGGTTAATTATAAATTGACTTTTTAATCTGTAAAGGTGTAAAATTTAAAACACGATTACGATAAATACATTTTTTTATAATGATATTGTAACTTGATATTTAAAATTGAAAATATGATATTAATATTGTAATACAGATGTTACAGTTATTTAGACAAATAGCCTGCATAACTTATGTAATGTAAATTTAAAACCACAAGGTTTGATATTCGTTTTATAAGTTTTATAGCGTATTTCGAGAAAAGAGACGAAAGAGAGATCATTCAATGAATAATATACACTAAATACTTTTCGTATGCATAATTTCACTTCAATAGTAAGATAACGTAGTTTGATTTTTTTTGCAAAAATGATAAAACTTATCACTTATACCAAAGACCTAAATACCATTTATTTAGGTATTTGCTTATACTTTATTCAAACTACAGGCGTGAATGATATACATCTTGTCCGGCGTACACACTTGTACATAATATATCACAATTATTTCAATAAGATATTATCACCAATGCACATATGATGACGGTATAAATAATTGCATTCCATCGTCAAAATACGAGATCATGTTTTTAAATGTAACATACAAAATAAGTAGCTTTGCGATGCTAAAAAGCTAAGTAGCTACCATCTGCAAAAAAAACAAGACAAAACCTTATGGTGCATAATTCAATTTTAAATTTTTTGTTTCGAAAGAGGCTACAATATAAGTGTCATAAATGTATAATACATTCTGATAAATTAGTACAGCCCGGGGCAATTTCATTATGCTGATTAAAAACAGCGGGGTGTCTAATCAAGGCGCGAATGAATATCGACCCTGTATCGATTTTTTTATCCGTGACGCATTCCCCGCGATCGATGTCTAAGGGAGACAATTCAAGTAGTCTCGCACCTTGGAGAATCAGGGATAATCAAGGGAGACTATCAAGTAAAATTCTTATATATTTCTGGCAATGAATGGAAACTTGTTTCTATATAAAAAAATGGTTGGAAAGAGATATCTTGCAGATCAAACATATGTTTGACTTCCAAACTAAAGATTTCTTAACTTTTGAACAAATGCAAAATAAATATGCCATTGAAAATGGAGAGTTTCTTAAATATTTACAATTGATTAAAGCAATCGATAAAAAGTGGAGGAAACAACTGACGGAAGAGGAATTTACCCTAGTTCTTGAGACGGAATATCTTGTAGATCAAGTAAAACAAACGAATAAAACGAACAAATTGTTATATGAAAGACAAATCAAATTAAAAAAACACCAAAAATAAACCTCTTGAAAAATGGGACACAGAATTCCTTGGGGAACATATCACATGGAAACACGTATTAACAATTCCAATTAAATGCACTATAGATACCAAACTAAGAGAATTTCAATATAAATATTTGATGAAAATAATTCCAAATAATGATTATTTGTACAAATGTAAACTTACAAGTTGTAGGTTGTGTGATACATATACTTAGCTATAGAATAATATCACTAGGTCTAGAAAACAACAATGACAACAAAAAAAGAAATATAATACATTTTCTTCTAATACTAGCAAAATATTTCATAAGTTACTGCAAATATAACAAAAAAAGTGCCAGAAATTGAAATCTTTAAACCTTACATATCTCGACGTTTTTGCATTGAAAGAATGATAGCAACTCAAAAAGACAAACTAGAAGTATTTGAAACAAAATGGAAAGAATTTATATGTAACCGGATACTGTAATACATGCATAAGCAAGACACAGAAAATATCATGATAACATATGATTGCTTTAGGTTTTATATCTTCATATTCTAGCTCACAAAGACCCAGAATTTTTTTTTCTTTCTTTTCACCTTTCTTTACACATACGGATACTATTGTAATCAATTATTTAATGTCATTAATATCAATGTTACACTACTTTACTTATTGTGTATTAATCTGTAATTTTCAACATTATTGTATGTGCACTGTATAAACTGAAATGAATAAAGAAATATACAAAAAAAAATTAGTTAGTTCGGTAAATTGATATTATTGTTAGTGTCTTTCATAGGTTTCGATAAAAAGGTTATTCGTTTACATTGAACAATGACATAGGCTTAATAATAGGATAGTATGGCAAAGTAATTAAGTAAATTACCATGTGAAACAGCTGAATATTTGCTTATTAACATGTTAATTGGCACTTCATACTCATTGAATACCACAACATTCGGTATTAACTGATCAACTCGTACCCTTTCTTTGGTCAACTCGTACCTGCCCAAGTCAACTCGTACCGAATTTGGTCAACTCGTACCCTTTCTTTGGTCATCTCGTATCTACCCTAGTCAACTCGTATCGAATTTGGTCAACTCGCACCCTCTCTTTGGTCAACTCGTACCTACCCAAGTCAACTCGTACCGAATTTAGTCAACTCGTCCCTCTCAATGTTTATTACGTTTGTGTTACTTTAAGCTGTAAACTAATGCATATGTCATAGTTTTTTCTATCTGTATTCAGCATTAATTATACAAATACTTGATAGTTTGTTTGTTTTGTTTTATTTCAAGCATTAACAGGGCTGGTATCTACTAGCCCTGGCATTAACTATTAATTGCGCCAGCGTTAGCAATCAGTATTTGCGTTTATTTATCGTCGCCACCGGTTTCCCATATGGGCGACGCCTCCAGAAGAATGTTAGTCTATTAGATTTTTGGAGGATAGTGCATGATGATGCCCAAGTTCCAGAAGCACCCTCTGGTTCTTTTACGTGTTCGATGTAAAGCATCATGTACACGGGACCTCGGTTTTTAAAGTCTCGTCCGAAAGACTGTTAGTACGGTCAGTGATGGAGCGGGGAATCGAACCAGCGATCCCTGTGTAACTGGGGTTTGGTCAAGATATATAACCAACACGTCGATTTATAGTAATGATTCGTTTAATAATCTCTTTTATAGAGAATATTTAAGAGCCTAAAATAAAATAAATACAATTAGTAATACATGTATAATAAATCAACGACAGTATGCTATACATGTATAGTACATTGATGGTACATGAGATCGCGATATCTAAATAAGTTAAAGTTACAACAAATACATAATTCCACGCGATCTAATAAATGATTGAATAGAAATACAAGTAATTAATCTAAATAATAACATAAGTAACTCACCAGGACCAGTAGAATGAAACAATATATTTACTTGTGAAAGTTATATATTGATAATAGTAATAAATAGTACAATTCGACTATTAGCTGTGAAGCAAAATAGATATGACTCCTTCAAGGGTGTTGAAAGGAGTGCCTGATTTAAAGATATACATGACAGAAGAAGAATTAGTGGCGGGAAGGAATGACATGCACGGGAACTTTCATGAACACTCATTCACCAAACATACCAGTTCTACGACATTCACTCAGATTAACTCACTCACGCCGCACAACACACATTCCAAGCATTCTCTCACGTGACTTACATACAGTTAGGTAAAATAAACGATACATAATAAACATGTATATACACAGGGACGAGACACGACGATGAGATGGAAAATGACCAGGGTTACACCTGGATTACAAGTCCAGCGCGTTACCACTGGACCACGGATCCGCTAGCAATCAGTGAGCCAGGATCCCAGGCTAGGCATATCGTACATTCGGAAAACCTCGGCTAACTACGTCAAGTATTCCGAGCCTTGCCGGATACCGCCGAGTTGTTACGTTTGCGTACCCACTCTCTTACACTATCGGCTATCATTACATTTAGTGAGAGTGAGTGTAAGGAACGGTAACTCTGCAAAGGAGATTGATACGGAACAAGTACGAGATGTTCCGATTGAGCTTTTTGCAAAAAAATAGCCGTAGTTTCGAATATCATTTTCTCTAATTTCATGAGATTTTACATCCATGCAAAATAACTTTTATGTTATAGCTGTTGAATGAGTTCATAATTCTATTAAAAAATTCTAGGACTTAAGGATTCGAAAATATATTGAAATAATATTTGCTGGCTTTACAATTAGTTTACTTCCGGTCAAAACATTTTCACGTGTTGTATGATATTTTTCTAAATATTTACCAATATGAGTGACAGAAATCGAAACAAATTACCAAACAATTTGCCACAACTCCAAAATCTCATTAAAAGAGATCCAGAATCGTATAAAGATGAGGTAACCTACTAATACTGAGCTAAAAAGAAACTCGCTGATCTTGAATGGGAATGTATTTCGTTACTTTTTAGAGTGACGTTTTGAAATCTGTTTGTTATTATGAAATCATTTATTATCAAAGACATTTAATTATAAATTTCATTGATTATTGATGATACATAGTTCCTACATCTACAATATTTACCTCCCTTGTTCTGAATTGTCGGACATTTTGATCGACAATTTTCCTTAAGTTAAAGTTTATAAATGGGGAATATAATGTAAACAATGATTAACTAACAGGGCTCAACACTAACTTTTCGTACTACTGGACAAATCGGACAAGTAGATTTAAAAATCACATTGACAGATCAGAACAGTACGTGGACACCTTTTACAGCATTTTAATATACTGTGTAAACTCAGCTGTGTTTCAAACGGTTACGGGTCGTTTCATGAATGTTAAAAAATAAAGTAGCATAAAAGCAAATGTAAGTACGAATGTTAAAATATTCACTGCATTAATTCAATGGTATCAATTTTCCAAATTATATCGCTTTTTAAATAACACTTCTTTCTAAAATTCACATTTTTTGTTACACTTTCTGTTCACCGTATTTATTCAATGATATTGATATATATGACCTTAGCACAATTTTCAAAAATATATCGCTTTTTTGTAACACTTCTTTTCTAAAATTCACAGTTTTTAATTATACTTTCTGTTGTCTTTGGCTACAAACATAGCCTCTCACCGTCTGACTTTCACTGTTTGACTTACAATCTAGTTATCTACAATCTAGTTGAAATTGTGACCCTCTCAACTTCCTCGATCGTCTCGATCCCGTCGCAGGAAGAGTATATACGAGCGCATGCCTTCAAGAAAGCGTTTGTACTCAGTTCTTCCGCCGAATACCTGTCCCATAGATCGTTAACTCGGGCCTTAACAGAAGTTCACTCGGCGATAGGTAGGCCGAGTTGTGCGTCCTCCTTGTCCGTCGGTGAGGACCCGCACATGGTAGTGAACCATCTCTCCCTCCTTCGTCAGGACAGGTATCAAGCGATAGAAGGTCAGAGCGTTGTTCCCCGTTCGGCTGTTCAGACGATGGTGATAGCCTGAAATAGACAAACACGGTACATGTAGTTGTATGATTATTATGACAGTTAATAGTACACCGTATTTTAATAGAAATCAGCAAGAAATGCAGTTAGCGTTTTACAGCAATTTAAAGTTAACATGGTGAATATAATACACTGCAACTCCGTTATACCGCGATCGGTGGGGTCCAAGGACTCGCGATCGCGTTATATCCGACCGCGGTATAGAGACAGAATACCACCTTACCCCACCCACACAATATAGCGTTGTGCGTACGATGTTTTCATATATTTCGTATTTGTTTCGTATTTGTTTTAATAAATAGGTAGAGGATAATATATAAAATGTATTTATGGGTTATTATTTGAAACTATTTCAAAACAAAACTCATTAATTATTTAAAACAAAGCTAAAATATGATCATTTCTCTTTCGGAACCGCGATATTTTGGCGGTGTTTGTATTATTTGTTACCCATGAAAATTACCCCCTGTGACAGTCTCGCAAAATACATGTTAACATTGCAGATTTAGAGTGAGAATTAATTCAATAATTATATCTAATTGTGTTTTCGTACCTATCGATATTTATCCGTTATTCACCAGAACAAAAGAATAATCCATCGCGTATAAATGTTGATTCGACCAACAATCACGCATGAAAAATGCGATGGCCTACAATTTTTGCACCACGCCTAATCGTATCTATATTACATAAAGCATTTTACGTCAATCAAAATGTGAATTTGACAAAATCACCACCCACGACGGTCGACCTCTGAAGCTAGAAGACGACGCGGCGCCTTTGAAGTCTGCGAGTAGAACGTTTTCCACGTGCGTCGCATCAAACATTGGGCCGACTACTTGATCTAACAAGTCAAGACGCGGCGCCTTTGTAGTCTGCAAGAACATTGTTTTTGACTAGCAGTACTTCAAACATTCTGTGCCGAGTTGACGGCTTTTGCCTCGACTTAACTACTTTGTGACAGATTGAGAAATAGTCAACCGACACATCTAGTAGATATGTGTGAACAACAAGTGCTGTATTAATCGTAATTAGCGCATCCGGATACCATTTAGTTTATTGAGGATTAACACTGCTTTGTTCCATGATTGACATCCCCTACTGTCATTCATTCAATTAAAAAAAATCTCGCCGGTTCGCGATCATCTAATTGGTCAAGGTAAGGAGAATAATTGGACGTGGGCGTGTTAGACTCAACAGCTACTCCCGTTACGTCATAGATTCAGCACAATCCAAGGTCAAATTACGTTGATGTTTATGAAATGTGTTGAAAAACAAGGTGACATTTGTGTAAATATTGATGGTTATCATAATTGGACATATATCTCTTATGGTGTGTATATTCAGTTTAAGTAATCTTGTTGATTCGCGATCGCTTAGTAAAATAAACTTGTAAACTTAATAGCACGTGATTTCGCGAAAGAGCAGACAGCAAATCGCGAAAAAATACGATTTTGATCAATTTTTCTTCCTTTTTTGACAAATTTTAGGATTTTTCATGAAAATAATCGGGAGCCACGACGACATCGCGTTATAATGGATATCGCGCTTTATCCGACCGCGGTATATCGGAGTTGCAGTGTAGAGAGAAATCTCCATTGCGCCGGTGAAAAAATCTCCATTGCGTACGAGAAAATCTCCATTGCCCCAGTGAAAATCTCCATTGCGTACGAGAAAATCTCCATTGCCCCAGTGAAAATCTCCATTGCGTACCTGGAAAAACTTAATTGCAGTTGTGAATCAAAATCGGGTTAATGTGTGTTAGTTTACAAGTTTACATGGTAGATATAATAGGGAGAAATCTCCATTGTGCCGGTGAAAAAATCTCCATTGCGTACGAGAAAATCTCCATTGCCCAAGTGAAAATCGTTACATATATATTTGTTTACAGTAGATCTATCATAACATATTTATAAACCACACTTTGTCGAATATGTGACGTATTTAAAGTAAAAAACGCTGTATATTGAATTTTAATCTCCATTGCCCACACAAATCTCCATTGCGTATTTTAGTCATACCGCTAAATGGATGCTAAAACAAACTTTAAAATGGCCATTTATTTTTTCTTCTTCATAACTTGTGGAACTATGCTCTCAGTGGCAAAAATAAGTAAAACATTTGGCGCATCTGACACTGTACACATCATATCACATGCATACGCCCAAATGATTAGGATGATAGTTCAGGAATTGTAACAAAACATTTCTGGCTTCATGTTGAATACTTTGGCGAGACTTTGTAAAAATGGCTTTTTAATTACTAAAGCCTTTCAATATTATTTCTTTTTTATTGTTTTGAAGATGATTTAAACAGACAGGAATAATTTATTTACCCATTGACTGCAACAACAATGTTCGTTTACTTTCTCAATCCGAGTTCTTCAGCTTGTAAGTTAAAAACCAGGAATAGTACAAATACGCGTTCAATACCAGATACTGGAAGAAGTACAAGTACGTTGCGAATTATTGTGAGTAATATTAACGTCGGTCAAGAAAGTTTAAATCATTTACGAAACGCTAAATATGTAGGTGTCCACGTACTGGAAGCGTCTGTGTACTGTTCCGGTCTTGTTATTTACTTTTTGTGCCCCCACTCTGAAAGGGGGATATAGATTTGCCCTTGTCCGTCTGACCTTCCGTCCGTCACAAAATTTTGTGTCACTCATATCTCCAAAAGTATATGAGCCAGAGTCATAAAACTTTACATAATGTTCACCAGAATGTGTAGTTGTGCACCTGGGGTTTCATATTTGGCTGTGCCCAGTGACTGCAAAGTTATGGCCCTTGACTTAGTTAAAAAATAGCCTACAGAGTAGGCAATCTTGTGTCACTCATATCTCCAAAAGTATAAGAGCCAGAGTAATAAAACTTTACATGAATGTTCACTAGCATGTATAGTTGTGCACCTGGGGTTTCATGTTAGGTTGTGCCTAGTAAACTTGTGCAAAGTTATGGCCCTTGACTTAGTTAAAACATGGCCTACATAGTATGCAATCTTGTGTCACTCATATCTCCAAAAGTATATGAGCCAGCGTCATAAAACTTCACATGAATGTTCACCAACCTGTGTAGTTGTGCACCTTGGGTTTCATGTTTGGCTGTGCCCAGTAAACACAGATATGGCCCTTGGCTTAGTTAAAATACTGCCTACAGAGTATGCAATCTTGTGTCACTCATAGTCATATCTCCAAAAATATATGAGCCAGAGTCATAAGACTTTACAGGAATGTTCACCAACCTGTGTAGTTGTGCACCTGGAGTTTCATGTATGGTTATGCCCAGTAAGTGCAAAGTTATGGCCCTTGACATATCAACGTAATTAGTACAGTTGTTCACTTAGTAATGTTGATACCCATTCGCAAACTATGAGCAGAATAATAGCATTTGCTTTTGTGACAAAGGCTGCAACTGGGGGCATCTGTGTCCAATGGAAACATTTCTAGTTTGGATACTATAATCAGGGCTCGCGCCATTGGCTCAAGAAAACAAAAATTGGTTTCCAAATATGTCGAAAAATTTACCGTTGGTGAATGTTTTATTCCACTCAATTTCGATGATAAATACAGTAAAATGCGGCTGAGACCGGTTCTCAATGTCTGTGTATAACTAGCGTGTATAAGGGCCCCAATTGATATCCTGTCTATGACACGTTCGAGTATATTGACATGATTATTTACACGCTTGCCAAAAACAATCGGGAGGCGGAGCTTGTCACCAAAACTACTTTCAGCCAATTAGATCACGTTCTTCGTACCCGACATGTGTAATAGACCTGTGAAGCGCATAATAATAACACTCCAGAGAACTAAATTGGTTCGCTGTTTGCAGTGTTTGATACGCCGAAATAACGATTGATTAGAATCTTTTATCGCTGAAAATGCCATCTCATGAAATTAAGATTACGGACAACAACGTAGAAAACATGTATTTATTCATCAGTCCACGTTTAATTCTTTAACTATTTACTCCAGCATCGCAAGACTAGGAAAATTAAAAATACGCGTTTATGCCTTGGATTTTCACGCCAATATCCATGCAATCACTTACGTTTTCGGGTCTAGTATACGATAAAATCCGTACCGTATGGTCCGTAATGCCGCCCGCTCCGTATTTTACGAGGAATGAATATTATTATAGCAAATTCAGATTACTATTATTTTTGCCTGTATATACTGATGATTATGTCTCATAGTCACTCTGTGCTATGACTATTCACATATAATTTACCTCACTGTATGTTTAGTTTATGTTTCATTGGTGGCCTACTATTTATGTACAGCTGACTGTTTTAAACATGTATTGCTTCTTGCACGTGATTGACATGTGTTTGGGAGTATAATCTTCACATTTCAATTTGAATAATGAATAATTGATAATGAGATGTTTGTTTAAACTTAAATAACAATAAACAAGAAATAAAATACCAGCGCTACAGTGAATCATCCTACAAGATCTATTAGAAATGATTTGTAGCCTATTAAAAGTAATTTCAAAGAAACACTAAAATGTATTACCTAGAAATAACAAAGTCCTATGCTATAGAATATTTGGGATTGAGGGGACAAACTGCTCTAAATATTTGTTGATTGCGCACTGTAATATAGCCCGCGAATGACTGAAACCGACCGGGTTCCAAAATTGGCTCAAGAAAAAAAAAGCCAGCACTAGCCCTGATAATACATATGGAAACATGCCCCATTGATAAATAGATAACTTTTTGCTTGGTATTTGTTATTTTTACCTTTAAATATCATTTTGACTGGGAGGGGACGGACATTACAAATTAATGAAAAGTCTGGCTCTAAAAGATGAAGAAACAAAAAGTAACAACTTAAAATGTATTTGTTTTACATAATTATACAAAAAATAGCATACTCTTATACAATTTACACTTTTTAGCTAAAATTCTTGCTTAATTATGTCATTCCAACCAATAATTCGAAAGTGGACAATTTTTTTCTCTGAAATATCTCTTTCAAGATTGTCTTCCGGTTTTAATCAGTTGCAATTGATATATAACATAGATATATGAAATCATCAATACATCTGCATGTTGAGGGAACATTATATTATTTTTCTAAACTAAAAAATTGACTTATGTCAGTATTCAAGCAAGTATTTATACATTTTCTTTGCTTAGGACGGACATTACTTCATAAATTTGTAATGAAGGCTTAGTCTGTATTACTAAAATGACCAGAATCAATTATAACATCAATAATTATTGAGATTAAGACAAGAAACTAAAACATTATATAGTTTTAAACATGTATGTAGAAAAAAATGCATTATTTTTGGTAATATTAGTGAAAAATGAAAATACAGGTGATATACAGGTATTGGTTACTCACTGTTGAGTCTTACTTTCAAAAGTGATTTATAAGAGTCCAAAAAGTTCTTATTTCTTCATTATTTCATTTTCACAGGGGGTTTACAATTTATGTAAGTACAGAAATGTGAAATATATCATGTTTAAAATCCTAAATATCACACTTTTTTTTTTAAATACACCGATTTTCTAACATTCAATACAAGCCTGATCAACTATTTTTATAAATAGTCTTTTAGACTATAAAAATAATTGAAACTTCTCAACTTTATTGTATATAGGTGTCAGATGGTGACAGCAAATACTGACAGATGTATATTGGACTCCCACTGGGCCAGACACTGTGAAATGCTGATAAGGGGTCTGGATAAGATTGATATCTAGATAGTACACACTGTGACACAGGGGACAATATTGTGTATTGCATAACATTGTACTGGCCTTGCTTCAGCCTCTGTTTCTGATTTTGATCATATTATCTTTAAAGTCTAATTTCTGGAATTCCTAGAAATTATGTGTTGCAGGATTTATTGAAGAATTGAGAAATAATCCTGATATTGTAATGTCCGTCCCTTTTTTGTAATGTCCGTCCCCACACTAAATTATTTGTTTAAAAGACATATTGTCAATTTCAAGAAATAATTTTTACTACATGGACTTATAACATATATAGATCCTTCATCATTTGAGAAAAGAATCTTTCATCAGTTCTGCCAAGGTTGTCCACTTCCATTTGTCCCTACTTTACATAAGTTTCTTTTTGTGGAAGGGGGTTCCAAGTTGAATTTTGACTGCTTTTACCGTTTATATTGGGTAAAAAACTAGGTCAAATCTTTAAAAAGAGCTATACGACAGTTGGTGATTATATTTAGCACAAGCATTAATTTAATTTAAGAATGAAAAGGATATTGAATATTTCAATAATACAATATTTGAATGGAATCCTGTTAAAACTATGCCAGGGGTTCTACTAGGTGCTAAATCTCAGGAGTCATTTTATTCATTTTTTACTATTTTACACCCAAACACCTATAATTTAGAGAAAAATTAGTGGTTAGAATCATGATAGGGGTGCCACTATATTTGTGATTAAATAAAATTTCACTTCCTTAACGGGGTAAAAGTTATGGAAATGAACCCATGTGATAACCTATTTACAGTGACGTCATGACTCATGCCAGCTTATATTTACAGTGACGTCATGACTCATGCCAGCTCATATTTACAGTGACGTCATGACTCATGCCAGCTTATATTTACAGTGACGTCATGACTCATGCCAGCTTATATTTACAGTGAAGTCATGACTCATGCCAGCTTATATTTACAGTGACATCATGACTCATGCCAGCTTATATTTACAGTGACGTCATGACTCATGCCAGCTTATATTTACAGTGACATCATGACTCATGCCAGCTTATATTTACAGTGACGTCATGACTCATGCCAGCTTATATTTACAGTGACGTCATGACTCATGCCAGCTTATATTTACAGTGACATCATGACTCATGCCAGCTTATATTTACAGTGACGTCATGACTCATGCCAGCTTATATTTACAGTGACGTCATGACTCATGCCAGCTTATATTTACAGTGACGTCATGACTCATGCCAGCTTATATTTACAGTGACATCATGACTCATGCCAGCTTATATTTACAGTGACGTCATGACTCATGCCAGCTTATATTTACAGTGACGTCATGACTCATGCCAGCTTATATTTACAGTGACGTCATGACTCATGCCAGCTTATATTTACAGTGACGTCATGACTCATGCCAGCTTATATTTACAGTGACATCATGACTCATGCCAGCTTATATTTACAGTGACGTCATGACTCATGCCAGCTTATATTTACAGTGACGTCATGACTCATGCCAGCTTATATTTACAGTGACGTCATGACTCATGCCAGCTTATATTTACAGTGACATCATGACTCATGCCAGCTTATATTTACAGTGACGTCATGACTCATGCCAGCTTATATTTACAGTGACGTCATGACTCATGCCAGCTTATATTTACAGTGACTTCATGACTCATGCCAGCTTATATTTACAGTGACGTCATGACTCATGCCATCTTATATTTACAGTGACATCATGACTCATGCCAGCTTATATTTACAGTGACGTCATGACTCATGCCAGCTTATATTTACAGTGACGTCATGACTCATGCCAGCTTATATTTACAGTGACGTCATGACTCATGCCAGCTTATATTTACAGTGACGTCATGACTCATGCCAGCTTATATTTACAGTGACGTCATGACTCATGCCAGCTTATATTTACAGTGACGTCATGACTCATGCCAGCTTATATTTACAGTGACATCATGACTCATGCCAGCTTATATTTACAGTGACATCATGACTCGTGCCAGCTTATGAGCAAGTTTTTGATGTAGGCTATCAACAGATTAGTAAAACAGTGTGAAACAGAAAGGAACTCTTTTTAACCAAATTAAAGCACCCACCTACATGAAGAACTCTTTTTCTAAAAAGCCTATATTATAACAGACAGTTGTCAGCCTCATTGTGTGAATTACAAAAATTGAGATCACAGTCTGATATCACCTAATTAATGCAATTATCAAACATTATTAAAAGGATTAATTCAGACAAACAGGAAGTGGCAATATGAATTAACAAAGAACAAAGATCTCCTGGGTTTTATGACCTTTGTGTTTTTACAGCTGACACCTAGAATTTGAGTGAGCAGTGTAAATTGGTATAGCGAGACCACGGACCTATAGCGAGACCTAGAATATATCGAAGTATAAGCCCTGTACGTTTCCAGAGTTGTCATTCTGGCCATTCTCCCATGGTTGATATAGTAGGAATTTTTACCCTTGACAGAGATTGAGTATGTCTGGGTTACAGTTTCTAAAATGTTCAAGCATTCATCATTTCTGATTTATAACATTTCAGAAGTGTAGATCATCATCAAGCTAGAATGTTACATGGAGAATTATTTATCAATTTGGTGTGGCCTTTTATAGGCCTGGTGTATTGCACTGTCTGCCATCTGATGTTTAATTTTGCTGTTGCTTTATTTTTCAGTTTTTACAACAGTTACGACATTACCAGTCAAATCTTCAAATATTCCAGCTTAAACCATCTCAGTTCTCAAAAACACTCGATGAACTTCTGATTTTTTTAGCCCAGGTTTGTCAAATTTTAGGTCAAGTTTTTAATATGTCCAAATAATAAATGCTACAAAAACACTCAGAATAAGCAATCTAACCTTTGTAAGGTTTTTGTTATCAAAGATGGATACTTATTAAAGATTTTTCAGCAGCAAATTGTTTATTCTGTATGTAAATAAACTGAATAGTAATGGTTTCCTAAATTATAAAATTGTCTTATTTGTAAACAAATCTTATAGTGCGCAAAATGTTTGACTGTAGTGGGTGTATTTGATAAGAGTACAACTTAATCTGTATTATTATGTATTTATTTTTATTATAAGGTGGCTCACTGCTATCCAGAGGAAATGGGAAGTTTCCCACAAGACTTGAGGGATGTACTACAGCGTCATTCAACAACTTTAGACAGGACTATGAGAATGGTTATTTCCATAGATTTATACTATTTGTTTTGTTTGTTTAAAGAAACTTCAGAAAAAAATTCACTTTAAAATCTTCATTGAACTGCTGCTGTATGCATTTGTTTAAATGTTGTTGCACTGTCTGTCCATTTCAAAATCAAGCCTGTTCTGTGTTTTGTTCCTCAATAAAGGATTTTCAAGTCACTTGGCACAACTGAGTTAATATGAGACAATGTGCAGCACCAAACTTACAGTGATGTCTGCTCACAGGCATGAGACAATGTGCAGCACTAAACTTACAGTGATGTCTGCTCACAGACATGAGACAATGTGCAGCACCAAACTTACAGTGATGTCTGCTCACAGACATGAGACAATGTGCAGCACCAAACTTACAGTGATGTCTGCTCACAGACATGAGACAATGTGCAGCACCAAACTTACAGTGATGTATGCTCACAGACATGAGACAATGTGCAGCACCAAACTTACAGTGATGTCTGCTCACAGACATGAGACAATGTGCAGCACCAAACTTACAGTGATGTCTGCTCACAGACATGAGACAATGTGCAGCACCAAACTTACAGTGATGTCTGCTCACAGACATGAGACAATGTGCAGCACCAAACTTACAGTGATGTCTGCTCACAGACATGAGACAATGTGCAGCACCAAACTTACAGTGATGTCTGCTCACAGACATGAGACAATGTGCAGCACCAAACTTACAGTGATGTCTGCTCACAGACATGAGACAATGTGCAGCACCAAACTTACAGTGATGTCTGCTCACAGACATGAGACAATGTGCAGCACCAAACTTACAGTGATGTCTGCTCACAGACATGAGACAATGTGCAGCACCAAACTTACAGTGATGTCTGCTCACAGACATGAGACAATGTGCAGCACCAAACTTACAGTGATGTCTGCTCACAGAAATGAGACAATGTGCAGCACCAAACTCACAGACATGAGACAATGTGCAGCACCAAACTCACAGACATTAGAAGTTTGGTATTTAGTGTGTAGCATTGTCTAGTGACCCTCTTACAAAATTGGACAAATTATTAATTTCCGTCAAAAAATTAGTCCACCAGGAGACGGAGCTTGAAAACTTAGAAAAACGTCTTGTCCAAAACCATAAGGTGTAGAGTTTGGTATTTAGTGTGTGGTCCTCTTCCAAGATTGTATAAATAGATATAAAAACATGGCCATCAGGGGGGGGCATTTCCTTGTTGCCTATATGTATGAAGTGGAAACTATTAATGTCATCTCCTCCTAAACTGCTGAATGGATTTTATTGAACCTATACCAATTTATTGGCGCATTAGTCTAATTCAGTCATAATGGCAGTTTACATAGGTGAGCGATAAAGGGCCATCATGGTCCTCTTGTTGCATAACTTAGCATAATTATTCCCACTCTGAGAGGACATGAAAAGAATTATTCATTCAGATGATTCAGTCAAGATAAGCTTATGAGACATATAGGCAGAATTTCTTGTTGGCTGTGGAACTAGTATCATAATTGACAGAGCACTTAGTGTTGTAAGAGTTAGGAGTATGATTGAGGCAGAGCAGACATATGTTTAACTTGTCTGTTGTATAACTTGTCTTGGCCATGTTGGATTATTCTTTTACCTTCTGGTTATTAATCTTTTAGATCAGTTGTTAATTTTTATTTGTTGTTTTTCAGACACTCTGTAAAGCCCTCATTCTACTACGAAACAAAGGTCTCATTCCAGCAACCAGTGTCCTTGAGTTGTTCTTTGAAATGTTTCGTTGTCAAGATAAACTGCTTCGTAAAACTCTATATGCTTATATTGTCAGCGACATCAAAACAGTCAATGTGCATCATAAAAATGCTAAACTGAACACGGTATGTATTTTCTGTTGCTGTAACTACAAACTATTTGTATATGTGACCAGATGTGTTATGCCACATGTGTCTTAAATGACCTCGGCTCCTACTGAGAGTATTTGTTCACTCATTTAATTGTTTAAAGTGATTTTTGTCTAACATGACCCACCAACTGAATTTTGTGCAAAAAATATTTAATTATTTGCATTAAATGACCGAATCATGGGTCTTGTCAAAACAAAGTGTTATAACCCCCCAGGAGATTGTCATGAGTTCTCTCCCTTTATCCCTTCTAAAGATCTCTCCCTTTGTCCTTTCTGTAGTTTATGCATATAAGTGGATAAATTGATGTGTTGAAAAGTTTGCGAATTACCGATTCTGCGACGTTTTGCGTGCGGAAATGTTTGCGAATCGTTTAGATCACTTTGTTCATAATATCAACACATCATAAAAGTCGCCACAAGATCATTTATTTGTAAATCGAGCAGTGCATTTATCCACGTTATCTACTGCTCAAGTATATAATGGGTTGGTATTTATGAAAAGATCGATACAATGTAGATGTTTACTGAGCTTTGTCATCTTCACCCAACTGTATAACTAAAAATACTTCGGTGGAAGTGAAAATTTACACTGTGGAAAATAATTGCAAATTTGCAAACTTTTCCACCTCACAAACTTTTCCACCTCGCAAACTTTTCCACCTCGCAAACTTTACCACTTGTACAGGAGTACAAGGAGTCTTATGCGTTTCACACCTGACCTCGTTTCACACCTGACCTCTTTGCGCAGCCAAAATCACACTATAAACATCAAAATATATCCAAGATATGCACAACATGATACGCATTAATAATTTATTATTCAACTGACGCCTTCTGTATGCCAGTCTGTCAGAAATTGGGGAAGTTTTCCACGGAAATGCATTAAAATGCGCACTTGACAAAACCTCAATATGCTTTAACACCAGAAGATGGCAAAACCCACTTGTTTTAGTCCGAATTTTCAATCTTTTGTGCCAGATAGACAATAAAGTGATTTTCATTTTAATAATATCAGACCTGTCCAATGCAGTATTAATTGTACCACTGAAGGTATTTAAACAAGTGAAAAATTTATTTAAGAATTTTCAGAAGAATTAAACATGCAGTTCAACATGCTTTATCCTTCCATGTTGTAAACAATGTAGAATGGATGTAAACTGATCTCTTATTGGTTTCTGTGACCAATCAGTTTTTAGTTCTCATTCATGGCTCTGTGTGACGTCATACAGAGAGATGGAGATCAATCAGCATAAATATACCTTCAGCATGATACTACCACTGCATAGGGTAGGTTTAAGATTGTTTCATTGCAAAATGTTCACTTTATCCTCTATCTGGCTGCAACGATCATAAGTTTGGATTAAAACACTGTTTTTGCCGTCTTCTGTGTTAAAGGTACCATATTCTTATTTTTTGGACAAACTATCCTTGGTAATAAATATAAGAAAATTGGTGATACATTGTAATTTAATTCATACAGATGTACTCTTCACGTTTCTACACTGCATTGTCACTTTTCTTACATTTTTTTCAAAATCACTTATCCAATACCGGTATTTTCTGCCCTGGGCCCGTATTCAATATATACATATCAAGATATTCAATATCTACATCTTAATTTGAAAATTTATCTTAAATCCCACGATTTCCATTAAATTTAAGATTTTTCTTGCATTTCTTCCTTAGATTTCTAGAAAAATCTTATGTGCAGGTATTCACAAAGCATATTATCTTAAGATATTGCTTATTTTTCTCCTTAACTGTAAGGTACCTCTTTAGCAGTCTTAACTTTTATCTTAGATATAAGGAAAACGCTAATATTTTCGAAATCTACAATTTGCTGCTTGTATTTCATCAAAAAAAGTTCCAGCATTATACAGTGATTGTTATTTTATCGCTTTACATATATTTCCATTGATGCCTTAGTATAATATTTGTTGATATCAGTAAGGGCGACTATTCTTGCTCGATCTACCTGACGAACGCTTGTCAATATTTACGAAGCAGAGTTGGAGATTGATTTTGTGAACAAAATGCTCATCAAGATTTCTCAATGAATTTGTTCATTTAAAATGGTGTACGAACTGAATTGGCGATACAAAAAGTAACGTGTATTTTGAAATGTCATGTGATTACGTGATGCAGGCAAATGCAAGTATTGATCAGACTGAACTTTCACTGTGTGAAGACGATCATTCAACGGTGACTAATGGATATATCATGTTTCCACTAAAACACGATCATTATGTAGTACTCAAGACTAAAGTTGTATGTTGATATGCATGTCACAGGCACACTGTTTCCCAGTAATAATTGGACATGATTGGTTTTTTTACTTAAGAAAAATCTTAGGAAAGAAATATCTTAAGTTATATATTGAATATAACTTAAAGATAAAATATGTTTTATCCTTACGTAAGGAAAAACATATCTTAAGGAAAAACTTCAGAAATATCTTAAGAAGTATATTGAATACAGGCCCTGGTTTTGACATATGTGTATTTTGATGTATTTCTGAGGCGAACCTCACCAATTCTTGATGGATTTGCATCAAGTAGGGGTCATTTGAAACAAAAGTTATTCATACTTAGGATCCATTGTATTACCTGGACATATTTTGACGTTTGAAGTGTAATTTTAGCTGCGGAAAGGGGTCAGGTGAGAAAAGCGTTAGACTTCTTGTACTATATATACACATATACTATAGAAGGGATAAAGGGTGAGAACTCTTGAAAGGATAAAGGGAGTGAACTCAAGACAATCTCATATGTTAATAACCTCGTCTAATTGTCAAATTTAGACAAATTAGGAATGTCAATTATTGCCAATTAGTGGCTGCAATGTAGCAAAATTTGTGTCAAAACATCTAAATACTGCTAATCAGCAACTACAGCGTTTCATAGAATGTGATTTTTCTTGAGAGACATGACATTTGAATAAAACAAAAGTTGATTGGTTTGTTTGAGTTATATATTGGGTGATAGATGTTATCCTAATTTTGCATGCAATATAACTTGACTTCTTGGAATGTTTCGTGGTTAAAAGCAGGGCCAGTACAGTGTGAAACCTCTAGCTATGTCATTTATATATAGCTTTTATTTAGCTCAGGAATATACAAAGAACAATCTGGACCTCCTTAGGACAAGTTTATAATGTGTTTGTGGAGGTCCTGAATGTATAATTCCTTGTACTACTTTCCTACAATTGTCAATGTCAATTTAATGCTGCACACAAATGTTGATTGTGTTTCCTACTAAATATAGTGGTGTATCATTACAGACTTTACAGAATTTTATGTACACAATGTTGAAGGATAATAATCCAGTAGCTGCTAAGATGTCTTTGGTACGTATAACATTCATATGATGTTGTTAATTTGTTTTCAACATGTTTTACGTCGTTATTCAGTCGTATAAGGCGTTCAGTTGACATACTAGTTTTCCTGGAATTAATTATCAACCAGTACTAACTTACTCTTCTGTAAGCAACTGACAACTTCTCCACATGTGGAGGACATGACCGAAGCCAATGCCAGAGAAGAACATAACCTACCCAACCCGGGAATCAAACCAGGATCTGTCGGGTGACAGTTTAGCACTCTACCAACTGAGCTAGCCAGGCCGGCTTCATATGATACTTTGTGACCTGTTAGTAAGAACAGAAATTAAGAAGAAACATCTTACTAAACCTATTGTTTAGGTAAAATTCCCATGGTGCTGTATGTTAAATGTAAATGTCTTACAGCTAAGCTAGGTCTGTCTAACGTTAGTCTGATTTGGTAAATAATTCAAGGTAATCACTTCTTTATATTTTGTATTAGTTAAATGCATCAAAGTTAACCAAGTATGTTATTTCACGGTGTTGTTCTATTTTATATAGTCATGTTAATCTACAAGTATGTTATTTCACAGTGTTGTTCTATTTTATATAGCCATGTTAATCTACAAGTATGTTATTTCACAGTGTTGTTCTATTTTATATAGCCATGTTAATCTACAAGTATGTTATTTCACAGTGTTGTTCTATTTTATATAGCCATGTTAATCTACAAGTATGTTATTTCACAGTGTTGTTCTATTTTATATAGCCATGTTAATCTACAAGTATGTTATTTCACAGTGTTGTTCTATTTTACATAGCCATGTTAATCTACAAGTATGTTATTTCACAGTGTTGTGTTATTTTATATAGCCATGTTAATCTACAAGTATGACATTGGTAGAATATTTATTTACTGGAATTTTAATTTTCTAGAGGACACGCTTGTGGCCAAACATGAATGTATCCTTGTCAGAATGTTTGTTTCATTACAATATCAGACAAGTCCAATTTTGTCTTATCTTGGGGTCAAACACTTGGTCATTTGGCCAAATCATGCAAAAAAATTCCTAGCACTCTCAAGGCCACATGAATCCTGTCTGGCTCATACGTTTGTATTGATAAAATCCAGGTTCATTTTGAAACTTGGTAATGTGGTGTCAAAACTAGCTAATTTGGTCAAATCATAGAAAATATTTGAACACTGGAGGCCTTATGTTGTACCTGATCTACTTAATATGTGATGAGAATGTTTGCGTGTATGGATGACCCTCTTGTTACAGGATGTGATGATAGATTTATACAAGCGGAATATTTGGAATGATGCCAAGACTGTAAATGTTGTTACTACAGCGTGCTTTTCAAAAGTCACGAAGGTAAGAAATTGTTCATCTCTTGTACATTTGACATTGCTGGTGAATTAATACTTGGTTGTGAATCATCAGTATCACTTTATTGTTTCCTTGAATAGCTTGAAGAATATGTTCGTAGTTTGATGAACCCTTGGCAATCTTCAATTTTTTTAAGTTATACAACTTTGCCTTTGTTATAATGATTGTCTCTATTCATTGTTTGAAAAAAAACATTCATAAAGACTCCATGTTATCTTTTTCTATTGATAGATTCTCGTAGCAGCCATTAAATTTTTCCTTGGTACAAATGATGATGAGGAAAACAAAGATAGCGATAGTGAAGATGAGGTACTCAAGAAGCTAACCTAATTTTTTTATCATACAATTTCATGAAATTCATATGACAGCAACTGTTAAGTAGAGGATCTTACATGAGTGGTCATTATTTATTGAATTTATTAAACAAGCCTTCTAAAAATGAGGATTTGCCAAGTTTCTATCGGTTTTAGATGATAAGTTTAATAAATTCAATAAAAAATGAACACGAATGTAAGATTCTATTTATGACATAATAGCAGAAATGACTGTTGCCAAAACATTATCTTGACCCCTATTATTTTTCATCCACGGCGTCAACACAAGTTCTAAAATGATTAATTCGCACATCATATTGACTTGAACATGACAATAATTTTCAGTGAAGTACAAAATAAAAAATTTGAGTCACAGAATATCTAGCTACACATCATGAGTGACATAGTCAATACGGTCACAGTGTGTACTGAAACGTGTAAGTAAATATGTCTCTAAAGTTTAAATCAAGCTGGATCAAATTTACTCTGAATCGCTGTCTATCAAACTAATGCGTTTTCTGCATAGAGACTTTTGTTGTTCTGGATTAGAGCTACCTTGATAGACTTTGATGTTAAAAGTTCCTCCGAAAAATTTGTGCTCCAAAGATATTTTGGAAACTGCCTGTTACTTGCAGATTTGAACCTGGAACTAGTGAAGTTAGCTGTTGATTGGGAATATGACGTTTGTTCACAAGGAATGTTCTGAGGATTTTTGTCACTGTAAAGAATTGAATAGATCTGTGTTGTGCTTCATTTATATGCGAATAATTGTCAGGTTATCTCCAGTTCGTGTTTTGGTCTGCCTTTCACAATATTGCAAATATTCCTGATCACTGTTATCAGACCCTAATGTTATGTCTCCCCAGCACATATCTTGATGTTCCTGGCATGTTCGGAGACCAAAATGGATTGTATTATACAACCAGTGGGTCTGCAAATTGGCGTCAGGGGTAGAGCTACCTAGCTGACCATTATTCCATAGAGTATCACAATCGTTATCAGTTAGTGGGTCATTTTTCTGAGGAAGATTGCCTTTACCCTGCCTCTTTAGCTGGCGTTGTTTCATTGCAAGGGTTTCTCTTAATTTTGTGAATGAATGCCCCATTGTTAGACTTTCACAGCAATTATTTCGGTGTAGCTGTCTTTCAAAACCATGCCTCTTAAAAACAAGAAGGCTCATATTCATCGCCGTTCTTTTTGCGGACATTTAGAATAAATTGGCATAGTAAGTTGTTTAGTTCAGCCTGTTGAATTTCATGGAATTCTCTTGTTTTGTTGATATTTGGATCAGTTAAGATGGCTTTAGGAGATTTAAGATCATTGACAGTTTTTTACAAGGTTTTCAAAGAAAACAGGTTATTAGAATGGTGTGTCGTTGGGCGTGCGGGCGGTTGTCAAACTGGGGGTTTCCGGCGAAATCCGTGAGTTCCGTTGATCATATTGTTACCAAACTTGGTGTATAGTAAGAACATTTTGAGAGCTCGCTTAGGACTGCTTTTGGGTTTGTTCTGCCTAAGGTCAAGGTCAACATTACTGAAAATAGAAATTTGGTTTCGGGCGAATAACTTCAGTTTTGTTGATCATATTGACATCAAACTTGGTGTATAGTAAGAACATGTCGAGAGCTCGCTTGGTTTTTCCTTTCGACTCGTTTTGTCAAAGTTCAAGGTCACCAAGACTAAAATTAGGAATACGGTTTCAGGCAATAACTTCAGTTTAGTTGATCATATTGACATCAAACTTAGTGTATAGTAAGAACATGTGGAGAGCTCGCTTGGAATTGCTTTTGGGTTTGTTCCGCCTAAGGTCACTTAAAATTTAAAAATCAGTATCCACTTAATATCTTCGCTATGAGTGGGTGTATTGACATCAATCTTGGTGTATAGTTTGTGCATATATATATAATATATCTAAGTGTGAGTGTGTGTATGCATGTATCATCATGTATTCATTATACAAATAGAGCCTTGGTTACAAATAAATAGGTTGAAAACCTGGTTTGTAGGCATTGCCCATTTCTTGTTGTTAAAGCGTTCTTGTTGGTTTGATTGGAGTTAAAATCATCTACATCGCATTTAGATACGAAATTAAACCTGTTACTGTTTATGTCAGGTTGCATATGCGTGACAGGCGATGGCGTCTGCTGCGTTCCACTGGAATCAATTGTCAGCCTATCTCTGGGCAATCTATTTCAAAATCGCTGCCAACTAGCCTAACCATATAGAAAACACCAAACCCTCTGTATATTATGTCACTTACAATGCTTAGACCTTTACCGCCGATCTTAAACACAATCGTATTTTGCAATGGGCGAAATGACATTTCAAGTCGCCATGTTTGTTATGACATCGCGTATGAATACAAAAACATTCAGTTTGTGACATCAAGTATGTGCGTTGTTATTTCACTAGTGAAATATTGAAAATAATACATGGGTGTTATTATCACTCTATACCGTATGTTATGTTATAAATTTCATTACAGCATGACTTGTATTTAAGATATGTGTTTCCCAACATGGGACCTTTACAAAAATCACAATAACTACATATCCAGTTCTTGCCATTATTTATCTCTTATGGAGTCTGGATGAGTGATAGTTCTACAAACTATAAATGTTCATGTTTGATGGTTAACTCATTGTATTTTAGGCAGAAATCAAGACTGAAAAAGAGCTTTTGACTGGACATAGAGTGGGTAAAAAGACACGGAAAAGACAAAAGAAACTTGATAGAGCTTTACAGAACCTAAGGGTAATGAGTTTTTAATTGAAAGATGTACATATGCCTGTAAATGATATTGTTTATTTCTTCTGGATTTATTTCTCTATCCATTGTCACAGGCACACTGTTTCCCAGCAAAAATCGGACATGATAGGTTTTTTTAAGAAAAATCTTAGGAAAGAAATATCTTAAGTTATATATTGAATATAAGTGCAAGAGATTCTTATCTTTAGCTTTTGTCTTGTCTTTGAATTATCTCCATTTATCATACTCGGTTTTTGTCCGAAGGATAACTTGAAAAGTCTTCGAGTTATCAACTTCAGACTTCATTTACAGCTAGATGTTACGAGGAGTAGTGCAATGCACAAGAACCATAACTCTTTTGTGCTCCATTTTTAAATTATCTCCCTTGAATATAATATTTATTGAAAATTATGCTTGTCCGGAGCATAATTTAAAATTTACTGAAAGGATCAACCCCAGATTTAGAATGTGAATAGATGACAATAAAGTGGAGTGCAGTGCAAGCAATTCTTATCTCTAGCTTGTCTCCCTTTTATCATATTCAGTTTACAATGTATCATGTAGACTTCAAACACTCTTCAATGGATAGACTTCAGAGTTGAAAAAATAAGTTAATGGCCATGAATTGTAGTTGATTTCAGTAGAAATGTACTCTGGCTACCTATTTATTGAATTACTTCCCTTTATCATATGCAGTTTAACATACAGTGGAACACGCTTATAAGATACTTGGTTATAACCCAAAATAAAATAGTACGTAGTAATTTTTATCCCCCTACCAGAGTAAAAAATAGCCTATTGAGCATGCTATATTGTGTCGTTCATTTAGCCAAAAGTATATGATCCTTACCAAAATGTTAACCAACATGTGAAGTTGTGCAACTGGGATTTTGTGTGTGGCTATACATAGTAAGTGCAGTGTTATGGCCCTTGACTTGGTGAAAATATGTCATAAAGAGCATGCAATCTTGTGTTGCGCATATTTAAAAGATATGAATGCCAGTCATGTTTCATTACAGAAATGTTAACCAACATGTGAAGTTTTGAACTTTGGGTATAGCTTGTGGTTGCTTCCAGTAAGAATAGAGTTGTGGCCCTTGACTTAAAATTGCATATAAAGCAAGGAAGCTTGTGTCACTGCTATCGAGATAGATATATGAGCCAGAGTCATGAAGCTTAAGAGTATGTTAACCAGCATGTGCAGTTGTGCTTCTGAAGTTTTGTTTGTGGCTGTGCCCAGCAGCAGAGTTATAGCCCTTGACATAATTAAAATTAGGCATGTAGATCATGGAAATTTGGTTTAACACTTATCTCAAAAAGTATTTGAGTTACAGTTGTAAACCTTCACAAAGATGTTAGTCTGCATGTGAATCAGCACCTGGGGTCAAGAGCAAGGTCACTGTTACTAAAAATAGAAAAAGGTTTTTACTTAATATGTTTAGTTCAAATTAAACTATAGTGATAAAATATGGTATGTAGGTATATTAACTTGTTTTAACTTACATAGCACATAACTGAAAATGTATTCCAGCTACAGCCTTCAACTTTTCCTGGAGTGTTTTATCAGCACCTGATAATGAAATTTTGATGCACAATCGTCAACTATGAGCAGAATAATGGCATTTGCTTTTGTGACAAAGGCAGGAAGTGGGGGCATCTGTGTCCTACGAACACGTTTCTAGTTGATGTCAAAGTTGAATGAAAATGAGCATTGCAATCGAAAATTAACATATTTAAATACCATTCATGAACGAAATACTAATGGATGGAGTAGTTTGGCTTCATAAACAAATAAGACGACACTAATAAAAATAGTAATCTTCTTTCCATAAACTATATCAGATGGTTGTGTGACACTTAAACACAACTTTAGATGTAAACAAACCGAATATTTCGTGCCCATGTAAACAAAGATTGAACAATGAATTAGTTCAATATTGAAAGATCCGTACATCTTTAAGATAAGATTATGAGTTTTTTTCCTTATTATGTATTTTATTAAAGAGTATATACTACAATTATGGTTAAAACTATTTATGCTGATTTTGTTGAAATGGCAGTCTATTTTCTTTTAAATGCTGACAATTTTTTATGATTTCAGAAACACAAGAAAAACAAGAAAAAAGCTGAAACATTTAACTTCTCTGCTCTCCATTTAATTCATGATCCACAAGGTATAATAGCTATATTATCATACCTGTCTTGAAATTAATTACATTTTAATGATGTTGAAAGTTTGAAACTGAACGCTTTCTATAAAGAAATGTTGTTATATTTCAAATAATAAAATTACTTGGAATGATAATCAGTTATATTTTTCTGCCATGTTAACAATATATTAGTTACATGTATGTCTTTGTAACATCTACAAATTTTCACTGTTATATGTTATTTTTACTGCAGGATTTTGTGAGAAAATGTTCCGACAATTGGAGTCTACTACCGAGAGATTTGAGGTTAAATTAATGATGATCGATCTTGTTTCAAGATTGATTGGTGTACATCAGGTATGTTTAAAGTTTTTGGCTGAAGAATTAATGAAACTTTCCTGTATTAAATAAGTGAATAAAATATGGGCAGGAGTTTGGATACGCCATAATTCAGGAGTGTGAAAATAAATGTTAGTGATTGAATCATTCAAGTCCAAACGACTGCTTGTATTTTGTTCACTGATAAAATATAGTTACACAGTTATTCTTTCGATTCTTGCTTGTCAAATATTTTGTACTTTACAGCACAGCAACTGTCAAACTACATTTTTATGAATTACGTCATTCGTTTGCTACAGCTTTGTTGCTTGTGAATATCTGATGAAAATTGCTAGACGAGCTTGCCGACCTTTTATTTTACTGTTTGAAGGAGGTAAAATTTACCAGCCAAGTATATTTTTATGCCCCTGCCATTCAAAGAATGGGGAAGGGGCATAAATTGTTTCCCCTGCTCGTCCATCCATGCATCTGTATGTACAAAACAATGGATTCCGTTCAATAACTCTTGGTAGGTAGGGTGGATTCATTTCATATTGTGCACATAAGTATAGGATAATAACATACAGGTCAAGTTCGATTTTAGTTACAAGTTTTGGAGGAGTAATGGCCCTTTTTTGACTTATAAAATGGTTTCTTATCAATAAGCCTTTAAAAGCCCATAGCGGGGCAAACGTGTCCAATGGACATATCTTGTATTATTGATTAATTCAAGGGTAGTTTTATTGGGAACCATGCGGATCATGTTAGAATTAATATTGCTACTCGCAGAGATGCAATGAAATATTCTTCATTTGTTTTACACAAGTTTTCAGCTTATGAGGTACATAAGCTTCTTGATTTGGAACTGACTAATTTTTTATGGTCCTGATTAATAGTCTGTGTTGTAAATATGTGTTTTCTCATTGTATCATATAATCCTTATCATGAATACCATCATATAATTACATGCATTAGGTCTGTAATGGTTTACTGATATACTCATATATTGCAATACAAGAAAATGAATATTGTGCTGCAGTACCGTTTTTATGCCCCCACTCTGAAAAGGGGGGGGGGCATATAGATTTGCCCTTGTCCGTTCGTCTGTCCTTCCGTCCGTCACAAAATCTTGTGTCACTCATATCTCCAAAAGAATATGAGCCAGAGTCATAAAACTTTACAGGAATGTTCACCAGTCTTTGTAGTTTTGCACCCGCTTCATGTTTGGTTGTGTCCAGTGAGTGCAGAGTTATGTCCCTTGACTTAGTTAAAATATAGCCTACAGAGTATGCAATCTTGTGTCACTCATATCAAAAAGTATATCAGGCAGATTCATAAAACTTTACAGGAATGTTCACCAGCATGTGAAGTTGTGCACCTAGGGTTTCATGTTTGGCTGTGCCCAGTAAGTGCAAAGTTATGGCCCTTGACTTAGTTAAAACATAGCCTACAGAGTATGCAATCTTGTGTCACTTATATCTCCAAAAGTATATGAGCCAGAGTCATAAAACTTCACAAGAATGTTCACCAGCATGTGTAGTTGTGCACCTGGGGTTTCATGTTTGGCTATGCCCAGTAAATGCACAGTAATGGCCCTTGATACTGTTAAAATATAGCCTACAGAGTATGCAATCTTGTGTCACTCATATCTCCAAACTTATATGAGCCAGTGTCATAAGACTTTACATGAATGTTCACCAACCTGTATAGTTGTGCACCTGGGGTTTCATGTATAGTTACGCCCAGTAAGTGCAAAGTTATGGCCCTTGACTTATCACCATAATCAGTACAGTTGTTCACTTGGTAATTTTGATATCCATTCACAAACTATGAGCAGAATAATAGCATTTGCTTTTGTGACAAAGGCTGCAAGTGGGGGCATCTGTGTCCTATGGACGCATTCTAGTTTATCACCTATGTAGTTCTACGACAATGCTTATAGGTAAAGTGAACTGTAATTGCCACAAAACCTTTGTCAAACTCACCCCAGTAAACTTTGTTGATAATTGTCTAAGTATCATCCATGTCTTTTGCAGCAAATTATGATAAAAATGTTAAATTTAATTCTCACGAACGATTTATTGTGATTGACTGCAGTTCCAAACTTGAGTAGTATTCAAATTACTTCCAAATTCGGACATTTTTCATTTGGAGCTCTCTGACAATAAAATGGTCTTGTTTGTAGAGTATATCGTAGAATAAGTATGTGCTTATTTAGATGGTTGAAAGCATGGTCCTTTTCACTTTGAATTTCGTAACAATACCATAATAATCCAAATATGGTCATTGTTTAAGTTGCTACTCTTGTATTAATTTTCCGTACGAGATTTCACTATGTATACAGCCTGATAATTTATTAAGTTGACACAATAAAATTAGTTTAAGTCTATGTCTAAATTCCTAGACTTTGTACGAATAATCCTCACAATTACATGTACAAATTGCAAATTATTATAAAGCAATACAAGTATATAACTATATATACAGGGTGCTGCAGCATGAATGCATTATATGATATATTCAACTATACAGTTATTGCAATATATTTGCCGTATTATTACACCCCTAATAAGTACTGTTAATTCTCTTTCAGCTTTTTTTGTTTAATTTCTACCCATATATTCAGAGATTTTTACAACCACATCAAAGAGGTAACTATTTATTTGTCTTATCCATTCTGCAATCATAAACACTTTTATACTTGTTTAAATAAAGTTTGACCACAACAAAATGTTGATGTTTTTATTGAAATCCTGTATTCTGTATGCTATGGTTCATGATCAGCTGCTTTCTGACATACAAATCTACTACTTAATTAATATATTTTCAATATATTCGAAACAAGAAAGCAATTATTCTCAATTTTATTCCAGCAAGAGATTTAGTAATTTCTCTCCATTGCAAATTTATAAAAAACAATTATCATGTCTGATGTGAACAAATTTATTCTCCTAAATATTTGACAGATCTTTCTGATCTTGATATCCTTACATCTGCATTTACAGAGGTTACCAGACTATTATTGTTTGCTGCACAGTCTAGTCATGAGCTTGTTCCACCTGAGGTATGTTTAATTATATGTTAAAGTGTAAAACCAGTATAAATGTGGACGAAAAACAGATTTTGAACATTTGTTATGTTTTCAGTGTTTCTAACATGAGGAATGTAAGATATTTAATAGCTACTTAAGTCATCAATCAAAAGTACTTTGAATACTATGTTCATGGATATACATCACAATTTACTTTATCTTTTTATTGTTTTGGTGAAATTCTTCGACATCATTCTTCACTTGACAGATTTTGAAGAGAAAATTTGTTTGAGTAAGGCATTTGTGCATGGAATGTATATACTTAATACAATGATATGTTGTACGAAGCATTCTGCATGATACAGTTAAATGGTACAAGTTTTACAAAATTAAAGTTTCGAAACTGCATTTTACCTTTTCAGAATATTGATGGTGTGATTAAAACAATAGCTAACAATTTTATCACAGACAGAAATTCTGGTGAAGTGATGGCTGTTGGGTTTGTATTTCTCTTTTGTTATGTGGATCACTAGCTATGTAGAATATTTTCTTAGCTTGTGTCTGATGAATTGAGACATAATATTTAGATGATGTAACAAGTTTGCCCATTTATGTGTTGTGTATGCGTAGTAAATCTGAGCCTTTTGGATGTATTTTAAATTAATTGATTGCTGAAGCTGTGATAACAAATATGCTGTGTTATTGTATGTTTCTAAGACTGACATGGGATAATGACTGTAATCAAACATGATAATTGTTTCCCTGTCCTATAGAGCTACCAACTGTTGTCTCCAATATAAAGCCACTGTTTCCCTGTCCTATAGAGCTACAAACTGTTGTCTCCAATATAAAGCCATTGTTTCCCTGTCCTATAGAGCTACAAACTGTTGTCTCCAATATAAAGCCATTGTTTCCCTGTCCTATAGAGCTACAAACTGTTGTCTCCAATATGAAGCCATTGTCTCCCTGTCCTATAGAGCTACAAACTGTTGTCTCCAATATAAAACCATTGTTTCCCTGTCCTATAGAGCTACAAACTGTTGTCTCCAATATAAAACCATTGTTTCCCTGTCCTATAGAGCTACCAACTGTTGTCTTCAATATAAAACCATTGTCTCCCTGTCCTATAGAGCTACAAACTGTTGTCTCCAATATAAAGCCATTGTTTCCCTGTCCTATAGAGCTACAATCTGTTTTCTCCAATATAAAGCCATTGTCTCCCTGTCCTATAGAGCTACAAACTGTTGTCTCCAATATAAAACCATTGTTTCCCTGTCCTATAGAGCTACAAACTGTTGTCTCCAATATAAAACCATTGTTTCCCTGTCCTATAAAGCTACCAACTGTTGTCTCCAATATAAAGCCATTGTTTCCCTGTTCTATAGAGCTACAAACTGTTGTCTCCAATATAAAGCCATTGTTTCCCTGTCCTATAGAGCTACAATCTGTTGTCTCCAATATAAAGCCATTGTTTCCCTGTCCTATAGAGCTACCAACTGTTGTCTTCAATATAAAACCATTGTCTCCCTGTCCTATAGAGCTACCAACTGTTGTCTTCAATATAAAGACATTGTCTCCCTGTCCTATAGAGCTACCAACTGTTGTCTCCAATATAAAGCCATTGTTTCCCTGTCCTATAGAGCTACCAACTGTTGTCTCCAATATAAAGCCATTGTTTCCCTGTTCTATAGAGCTACAAACTGTTGTCTCCAATATAAAGCCATTGTCTCCCTGTACTATAGAGCTACAAACTGTTGTCTCCAATATAAAACCATTGTTTCCCTGTCCTGCTCTCAGGCTCTTCCTCTACTTACTGTTTTAATGAATTCTAACCATCTACTACTGGTCATAGTCACTTGATTTATCATTGATATATATCACTTGGGTACTATATCAGTTTATATGTGTTCGATATTACATTTATGTACTTGTTTTTTAGGTTAAATGCTGTGAAGGAAATATGTGGTCGATGCCCTCTAGCTGTATCAGATGACTTACTACAAGATTTAACTCAATATAAAACTCACAGGGATAGATGTAAGTAAAGTTTTACAGTTCTATATCATTTTAGTACATCCCAGAAATGAAGTTTGAAGGCAGTATAATTGGAGTCATCATATGGTCATGCAAACAGGCTGTCAAGTGGGCCTTACTTTTCCTTCATTTCCTACTTTCCCCTACTTTTTTACTTGCTCCCTACTTTTTCTTGAAAGAGCCCTGCTAACCCTAATTTTGTTTTAATCCGAGACATTAACTGAAAATATTTACTTCACCTGCAAGAAGCACAGAGGTCTAATCATTGAGAACATTTCCTAAATCGCTCAGCCAATTTTGACTAAACTTCACAGGAACGTTTCTTGGGTGCTTTTCTTCATAGTTGTTCAAATGGTTATGGTTTGTTGCATAAATAGGTCACCGAAGCTAAAAATTGGCTTTAAAATTTAAAACTTTAAAAGCCTTCTTGTCCAGAACCATACAGCCCAGAGCTTTCACATTTAGAATGTAAAATTATCTAGTGCTCCCCTACCAAAATTGTTCAAATCATGTCCCTTTGGTCAAAATTGGCTCCGCTCCGGGAGTCACAGGTTTTCTGTAGAATTACTACTAAAATCTTTGAACTGCATGTCCAAGGGCTTTTGATGTTTGAAATGTAGCATTGTCTAGTGGTCCCCTATCAAGATTGGTCAAATTATACCTCTGGGGTCAAAATTTGGACCCTGGGGTTCACCAGTTCTCTATATAGGGAAATCTACGAAAATCTCCAAGACCACATTGCCCAGCGTTTTGATATTTAGTATGTGAACATTGTCTTGTCCAGAAAAATGCTTATCAAAGGACTAGGTGAACAATGTCTGGCCCTCATTGGCCTTTTGTTTCACCTAATTTCTAGGTTTTCAGTCTCTATAATGTAGTTACTATATACATGTCGTTCATGTGAAGGATTATAAACATAGTCATCAATCATCCTCCAGGTTTAACACCCATTACTGATGCTATTGTTCATTTTTAGCTGTAATGATGGCTGCCAGGTCTCTAATTCAGCTCTATAGAAAAGTGAATCCAGAATTACTACTGAAGAAAGACAAGGTAATTTTATTGTAATTGTCAGTTTGTTATTGTAATTGTCAGTTTGTTATTGTAATTGTCAGTTTGTTATTGTAATTGTCAGTTTGTTATTGTAATTGTCAGTTTGTTTTTGTAATTGTCAGTTTGTTATTGTAATTGTCAGTTTGTTACTGTAATTGTCAGTTTGTTATTGTAATTGTCAGTTTGTTATTGTAATTGTCAGTTTGTTATTGTAATTGTCAGTTTGTTATTGTAATTGTCAGTTTGTTATTGTAATTGTCAGTTTGTTATTGACAACACAGCTGCTTACAGTAATTGTATCCTCATAATGATTCATTGATTATATTCATGTTTGATACTACCAGCCAAGTTAGCTATGTGGGCAGAAGGCAGGACTGCCTATCAAAGCTTGTCATCTCCACCTGTGCTGATATACATGAAGATACTACAGGGCATTTTTCCTATATTTTTATAGTGGAAACTTCAAAAAACTTCTTTTCAAATGCTCTGGGTCCAATTCTGATATAACTTAACATAGATGGTCCTTGGGAGACCCTCTACCAAAATTGTTCAAATTATTTAGATTTTTCAAACAACATAGCTGCCAGGGGCGGGTCATTTTTCATATACATGATTTATTATAGTTGAAACTTCAAAAATCTTCTGAGGTGCAGTCAAAAAGTTCCTGGACTGCCTTTTTATTGTTGTCAGTCTTTGGAGTAGAAAAACAAATCAGATATCGAAATGAAGCAAAAGCAATATTCTACATGACTGTACATATTTTAGATAACAATCACACATAACAGTCCAATTTTACATAGCAAATAAACATAACACACTCCAAGCGGATCACTTTTTACAAAAGTGACATACTCGTAACGTTCGCTCAAGAAATTTCTCAGATGCTTCTATCCTGGTTTTCATATTTTCTTCCCACAAAAGGCACGATTCTGTGGTCTACTGCTTCTCTTATTGTCACTAATGTCGTCACGACCATCCTGTAATCGTTCTTAAAATTTTCTTAATCCATTCTCTGGATTCATAAATTTCCATGTTTCTGTTGGTGTCATTCACGCTCTCACACAATATTTAATGACTGTCCGTTGCTCCGTTCGCTCAGATGATTTTTTCCATTGCTTCCTAAGATGCGCATAAATCCGTTAATTCTGATGCGATGATGGTTGTTGTGCATGAGTCTTTAGACTGTGGCGTCATGTAAATTGTCGCGATAACACGGCGCCAAATTATAGCATAACTAGTGTTAATAACAGTGGGGTAAAATTGGCCATCATTAATATTTCAAAGTGCTCCGTATTGTAGGTTATATCTGGGACCAATATATACAGGGATTGGCAACGGGTGCGATAAAGCAATAATTGCTCCAAAAACTTGTTGTCGATTAAAAATTGATAATTAACGCTCGCTTAATGATTTAAAGTGGCGCGGTATCGCATGAAAATCGACGCGTATTTACTAAAATACCAATAATGTAATGAATATTTAATCAATTTTCACAATGTATGCATCGACAGAAAGCTAATAAAATTGCCCTTTTTCTGATTATAAAATTGTGCATAACTTAATTGTTTTGCTAAGTTTTATGGCGAGTTAAAGTGATTCGGGTAATGCAAAGTTGACAAAAAAATAAACCTGGTACGTTTGCTAAAATATCAATAATGTCAACATTTTTATGGTCATTTTCACAAAATATACATGCATAAAAAGCTAAGACAATAGACATTCGTGTAATTATAAATTTATGCATTTCTTAATTATTTTGTAAGTTTTACGGCGAGTTAAAGCGATTCGGGTCATGCAAAAACGGTACTGAACTAAACCCGAATCGTTTGCCAAACTACCAATAATATCATCAGTATTTAAGTCATTTTTATATAATATGCATCGATAAAAAACAGAAAATTGCCCTTGATCTTGGTAGTTCATTTTTATATCAACTCAGAAATTCAAATTTTCACTACACATTAAAACTCAGGTAAATGGTGAAACAACGCTGTTTACGTACAGAAAAAAACTCGTCCTGTCAATTTATAGTGAATTGTTTTAATGCTTTAAGTGTTCTTTCGATGAATTACACATAAATATTGTTAACATTCAATTTTCTGAAAGAGTATATGATGGTTCGAATGTAGGACATTAGCCCCTAGGACATTTGCCCCAATGCTAAAATTTGCACATGCGGACATTTGCCCCATTCTGATATTGCACATGCAGACATTTGCCCCTTTCTGATATTGCATAGGCGGACATTTGCCCCAGTCTGATATTGCACATGCGGGCATTTGCCCCATTCTGACAAATTGAGTAACCAGTGTCAATAATTAAAGCCTACCTTTGCACATGCGTTAAAAACAAATTTATATAAAGTTCTGTCAATAACAATTAACACTTATTATCACAAACAAACTTCAAAAGATTACAATTATACAAAGTACCAATTAAGTTCTCTCATTTTAGGTTATTATCAGTTAACACTAATTATCACTAGATCAAAACTTCTTTGATGTTGCACAGTTATGAAATACTTATTTAAGTATCCATTTTAAGGCATATATATTGCAGTAAACTTTCCCTATTATTGAAATGATAATAATAGAATTAATATAAAGGAATAAATATCTATTCAATATATTTCCTATTCCCTTTTTCCTATGTTGAAGGGTCTAATATAGGGGCAAATGTCCGCCTGTGCAATATCAGAATGGGGCAAATGTCCACCTGTGCAATAAAAGATGCTAGTAATGTTAACATGTAATGTAACATGTTGGACACGTTATATAATGTTACGCAATATTAACAATATTGACCCCTGTGTGCACTATCTAGAAGTCAATCTTGTCCAAACCTCTAATCAGCATTTCACAGTGTCTGGCCCAGTCGGACTCCAATATACAACCAATCAAAATGTGCATTCCCAATCTGACATCTATATACAGGAAAGTTGAGCAGTGTCTTCTGCAATTTAGATTATTTCTCTTATGTTGCCAAAATTTAAAGAATTTGTTTATGCAATTGTTTATAGCTATAGATGTTTTAGTATCACTTTTTTTAAATATCAGGTGAAGAAATTAAAATGTACAAATACTTCATTAAATGATTGCAAAGGTTAATTATTTTAGTTTAGTCAAATAATTTTAGGTTCTCTTAAAATTCACATTTTGTAAGAATATATAAATGTGAATTCAATCAATATCGAGGTGCCAGTGGAGAACTTTTTCAAAAAGCTGCATAATTTCAACCAGTATTTTAGCATATTTTTCTTGCACGGAAATTGTTATAAAATGTATCACAAAATGTGTACATTTGTCATCAATCCAAAGACGCATTGTAATATTCAAAAACTTAAATGTAAATACATCTCTATAAATAATGTTTAAACCCGTCTCAAATCACAGACAAAATGGTGATTTTGTAAAAAAATGCAATATTTTAATTGCATAATTTAGGCAATTATTTCACAAAGATGCTGGTAAAAAATGTTACTTGACACACATCTATATGTCATCTGCAAAAGGACACCGACATGATGATGATAATACAACTATAAAGGCATTTCTATAACCTAACTTTCGACTCGCTACAAACGAAAAAAAAACGCTGAAGTCGCCATTTTGTCTGAATGTTCCCGGTCCGAAAAAGGAGTCTCGTCCCACTTTACGACAGGATTTATGCTTTAAAATGTAATGGAAGAATAAATATAACAAAAAAACTTTCCTCTAACGACTATTTTGATTATTACATTTATTGATAATTTGTCATAATTAGTAAACAAAAGACGATATCTGTCGCTGCGTTTGTCATAAGCGCCTACCCATACGATCACAGTGACAAGTCTATTGGACGAAAATTCCGTTGCCAATCCCTGTATATATTGGTCCCAGGTTATATACTATAATAAATAGTTTTTTCTATTGAAATACTGACGATATGTTATTAATTTTGCTAACAAAATGTAATACTATTATCAGGATATATGCGTGACAAGTTTCGTCATAATCGGACGTTAAAATTGTGCAATATATGATCAGTCTGGGAACTTTTTGACTGCACCTCGTATTTAATAAATAAGAAGTCAGCAACATTAATATATCATAATTATGTCCTTTTCTCAACAATGTTTAATTTTCAACCAAATCATTTGTAGGGTAAACCAACAGAAGCAGGTAAAGATTTAAAGGTTCTTCAGTATGCAGAGAAAGACACAAGAGCGTATTTACCAGGTAACTATGGCTGCTGCTGCTTCTTCTTCATGTTAGTGTTTTCTCAATATTGATGCTTAATGTTTCACAATACTAGCAATTGAACATAAATGTCCAATCCGTATATTATTATATGTACAATATTAATTGGCATAAGTCTTTGTATTTTATAATCTTTTATGGATGTATGTTCTCTTATTATAGCCTTAAATGAATTGTTACTGGTAAAGCAGGTGTTTTATTTAGCTCTTTTAGCTAAAGTTGTATAATTATCAGAATATTTATAAAATGATACCTTCATGTTGTCACAGGTACTGAAGCACTGTCAGAAAACATTGAAAACGATGAAGGTAATGATGAAAAGAAATCTGGTGAAGACTGGGAATCATGCAGTGAGGATGATGACAATGATAATGATGATGATGAATGGGTAAATGTCCATCATTCATCAGATGAGGAGGTGAGTTTTGAAATATGAATTGTATTTAATTCTTAGTTGATAATGGATAATCATACATGCGTACTAGATACCTGCATAGAGTTGTTAACTACCAAGAAAGATCAGTATCCTGTTGGTAAAATATTGATAACAAGAATTGTTTTCCTAGTGTTTCTATCTGTTGCTACTTATTATGTTAGACATTTTATTAATTTGTCAACTTAGCTTTTAGATCTAATTGAGGTAAATCAGTATATGAGTATGTTATATAAATTATTGTTTGTATTGATTACGTAATTTAAGCAAGATTGATGATGGTTTTTTAAGGCTGATATGTCACAAGTTCCTGAAACAAAGGAAGAACAGCAACAGAAGGCTATGACTATTTCTACATCTCGTATTTTAACACAAGATGAGTTCAAAAAGCTACAACAACTACAAGCGGCCAGAGAGACTGAGGGAATGAAGACAAGTGCTGGTAGTGATAAAAAAAGAAAGAGACAAGCAGAAGATGAAGAGGAGGACAGGTAGATTTATGTAGACATGTATATAGGTTTCTGGACAGTTTTAACTGGTGAAAAGAGCAATATTTAGGAAAACCTTTTCAGTATCATGTATTCCTAAATCCAAAATATCCTTCAGAATTCTGATTTCTTCAAGGTGTGCAATCTTGCCTAACCTTTCCAGCATCAATGGTTGAGTCTGGTTTAAATAAGGAATTCAAACTGTATTGAAGTAAAGCTTTTCTCATGTCTTAAAACTATTTGTATAGGCGTAAGGATCAATGTGTGAAAATGCCAGGAGATAATGCAGTGAAATAGATTCCAATAGGAAAAAGTTACAGTCTTGGTGTATAAAGGGAAAGTCAGAATATAACTTGCAAGGTGCACAATCTGTAAAACGGACTTAACATGTAGTAGTCTTCAACATGCTAAGGGATTACAGCACAAGAAATCATGCTATCACATTCTTTCACCTATTTCATTCTTTATGAAATATTTGTTCTTTTAAAAGGGACTTGCATTATGAGTAAGGAATGACTCTCAGTATTTGAGTCAAGAGACAAATTCAATATTATTGTTGTTTTGATTTGTTCTTGTTTTATGTGCAAACTGTGATTGGTCATATTCTGTATTTCACCTTAGCATGAAGTGCTCATGGTGAGGTATTATGATCGCACTGTGTCCGTCGTGCATTGTCCACATGAAGTGCTCATGGTGAGGTATTATGATCGCACTGTGTCCGTCGTGCATTGTCCACAATTTATTCAAACAACATCTCCTCCTAAACCACTTGGCCAATGGTCTTCTTCAAGGTTTGTTCCATGGCAACGGATAGGAAAAACGTTGATAATCTTTTCATTTGAAACTGCTGGTCCAATTCCTAAATAAGTTCACAGAAATGTTTCTTGAATGACCCTTTTACAGCCTTGTTGATTGTTGAATGACCATGACTGCTGGGGGCGTAGTCTCAGGTAAGCAATATTCTTCTTGTCTAACTTACGCTTGGTGACTCAGGTGAGCAATATTCTTCTTGTCTAACTTACGCTTGGTGACCTCTTGATATTATAAAATTGCCAGATCGACTGCCATTAAATTCTGTAGCATGTGTCTGTGATTTTTGTCATGCGAGGATTTATGGAAAGGATTTTAGTACAATGTATTACAGCTTTACACTATTTGTTTCAGAGGTGAATTGTTAAAGCTGTCTATGATAGAGAATGTTCATAAGAAGAGAGCTCATGACAAAGATTCTAGATTGGCTACAGTCATGGTAACATATTGGATAAACTATTTACAATTAGTTTTTTAGTTAATTATATATATTTGTCTTTGCTGCAATGCAGCTACACACTGTTTGATATCAAATATTCTATTTTTACTATTTGACTAATATTTTAAGTCATCTTCTTTCATCAGTATATCAGCCTGTGATAACCAGAAAATCAACATGTTGTGCTATGTGAATTACCTGCACAAATAATATGAAGGTTATAGATACGTTATCCAATGTTGAAATAAAGTCAAGCGCTAACCAAACAGCTTGTGTCTTTGTTCATCTGTTGTTTTGGGGCCTGACTTGCCTCAAGGCCATAGTACCAATGTTAGATTTCAGAGTTGATAACTACTAACTCCATTTTTCTAACTGAAAATGTCTACAGTGCAAATTACTTCTGTACATAAATAGATCTACATACATGTAGCTGGAAATGCCTTGTACACTGCAACTCCGATATACCGCGGTCGGATATAGCGCGATATCCATTATAACGCGATGTCGTCGTGGCTCCCGATTATTTTCATGAAAAATCCTAAAATTTGTCAAAAAAGGAAGAAAAATTGATCAAAATCGTATTTTTTCGCTATTTGCTGTCTGCTCTTTCGCGAAATCACGTGCTATTAAGTTTACAAGTTAATTTTACTAAGCGATCGCGAATCAACAAGATTACTTAAACTGAATATACACGCCATAAGAGATATATGTCCAATTATGATAACCATCAATATTTACACAAATGTCACCTTCTAATGTTTTTCAACACATTTCATAAACATCAACGTAATTTGACCTTGGATTGTGCTGAATCTATGACGTTACGGGAGTAGCTGTTGAGTCTAAAACGCCCACGTTCAATTATTCTCTACTAGATGTGTCGGTCGACTATTTCTCAATCTGTCACAAAAAGTAGTTAAGTTGAGGCAAAAGCGGACAACTCGGCACGGAATCTTTGAAGTGCTGCTAGTCAAAAACAATGTTCTTGCAGACTACAAAGGCGCCGCTTCTTGACTTGTTAGATCAAGTAGTCGGCCCAATGTTTGATGCGACGCACGTGGAAAATGTTCTACTCGCAGACTTCAAAGGCGCCGCGTCGTCTTCTAGTTTCAGAGGTCGACCGTCGTGGGTGGTGATTTTGTCAAATTCACATTTTGATTGACGTAAAATGCTTTATGAGACGTATGTAATATAGATTTTTCACGCGTTCACGATTGTTGGTCGAATCAACATTTATACGCGATGGATTATTCTTTTTTTCTGGTGAATAACGGATAAATATCGATAGGTACGAAAATACAATTAGATATAATTATTGAATTAATTCTCACTCTAAATCTGCAATGTTAACATGTATTTTGCGCGAGTGTCACAGGGGGTAATTTTCACGGGTGACAAATAATACAAACACCGCCAAAATATCGCGGTTCCGAAAGAGAAATGATCATATTTTAGCTTTGTTTTAAATAATTAATGAGTTTTGTTTTGAAATAGTTTAAAATAATAACCCATAAATACATTTTATATATTATCCTCTACCTATTTATTAAAACAAATACGAAACAAATACGAAATATATGAAAACATAGTACGCACAACGCTATATTGTGTGGGTGGGGTAAGTTGGTATTCTGTCTCTATACCGCGGTCGGATATAACGCGATCGCGAGTCCTTGGACCCCACCTATCGCGGTATAACGGAGTTGCAGTGTAATCAAGTTTTAACAAGTTTGATAATCTGTGAAATTACAGAGTGCTGGTTGGGATATGCCACTTGCTACCTACTAGTTATGTTGTTATGTCATTCTGTATTTGTCATGATGTGTATTAATACCTGCGGGTAATTAAGTGATTTTTTAGTAAGAAAAGTATCTGGTGACAGAAAATCGCATTTTTATTATGGGACATAATCAATGCAATAATCTTAACATGGTAGTAAAATAGTAACCTCCCTTTGTTGGTGGGAATGTTCATTTCTTACGCCTGACCTTTCATAATGTTGTATTACATCATGAATTATATACCTGGATATGCTTTCTTGCCCTAAATGTTAACTATCCATCGTTTTTAAATAAGTTTACAAGGTTTCAGTATGTCTCCAGCTAATATCTGAGTTGTATGCAAAACCTTTGTCAGCGTTCTGTATAGATGACTGACAGAAACAAAAAGATGTTCCCATACACAGATCAATATACATATTCACATTGCAAATATATCTGAGTCCTGGGAGCTATTTCACTCAGCGTAAGGTTCTAACCATAACAACAGTCAATACGCCACAAGATTAAACATGTCACAATTTAGGGAATGTAATTCAGTAAGTATTTTATTTAAATTAAAGGTATTTGACCTTAGTTAACACAACAAGGTGGCAGGATTATGGAGTCATTGATGGAGAAAGTTTATCAGACATAGTGAAGGAATTAATTTTTTTGGGAGCGTTTTTATATTGGTGAGGTTTAGAATTGGCAATTTGTCATACCACCAAAATTCAACCACATTGTGTCTTGGGCCACCAAATTAAGTCTGAATACAGATATTTTTATGGTCGTACATGTATTACATTCTGTTACAATGTCTACGGTGTGGAAAATAATACATACCTGGCTTAATCCAAAACAATTAACATCACTTAACAATTCAATTCTTAAACATGTGTATGCTCATCTAAAGATACCAATGTTTGTTCAGCTTGCATGTAGTCAATATTAGGTTAACTGTCGTTGGACATAATACATTTTAGAAATTCCTATATTTCTTCCAAAACATAATTATGATGATAAGAAATTTAGCAAATGCAATAATCTTTCATTATTTATCTAAAACTTCAAGTATGTATCAAGGGTATAAATGACAAGCAACATATCATGGTACTTATGACAGTTTCCAAGGCTGGGGACAGTACTTCCACTGCAAGTTACGTACTGAGGTCTAACTGAACTCTTGTCACCCAAAATTTGTTATCTTTCATGTTGGCGTTCTTTTATATTTGCACGGTCTGGTTTGCCAGGTCGGTGTAGAAAGCCATTATAGTGGAAATAAAACTGCAGCCAATATTTCTGCGTATACAGTATGTGACTTTTGTTGTGACTTCATTCTAGCACCAGAATTACATTTTCATAGAAAATTCCTCAGGTTTCCTTATTCATCAATATTGTAACTCGGTATGCATAAATATTAGTGGCAGGCGGCAGAAGAAATAATACAAATTTGTGACTGAATCCTGGTTATGTTCCACCTTAATTGTTTGTTGTTGAAAATTATGATACACTGTGATCAAAGATCTCATAAGCAGCATAGTGTAGGACATTTTATGGTACCTTGGATCGGAGTTTATTAATAAATCAGCTAATTTGTGATAAATATTTATCTATTTTTCATTATGTTTATGAAGGCTGGTCGTGAAGATCGTCCCAAGTATACACATGGTCCTAGAAAGATGAATCCACATGCTAGTACTACAAACAAAGACAAGGAAAGAGGCAAGAACTATACTATGATCAAACACAAAGTGATGAATAGAAAAAAGAAGCGTTCGTTCAGAGATAAACAGGTAATATTTGATATGGCAAAATAGGGAATAGCTGTATTAGAATTTCTGCTTTGAAATGTTTCTAGTTGGTTCAAAAGCTGACTGAGGTTATGTTGCCATTTTATATGTATTGCTGACATTGAATGAAATTAATGCTATCTTATGTTTTTAGGATTATTGGATGTCTGTCTTCCGTCAACATTTGCTAAACAATATCTCCTCCTATACCACTGAATGGGTTTTGTCCAAACTTCACAGGAATTGGCCTTGGGTGGGCCTCTTTCAAAGTTGCAGACTGCTGCATAAGTAGGTCACAGGAGCTAAAAATAGATTTAAAGTGTAAACTTCGAAAATCTTCTTGTAGTATTGTCTAGTGGTCCTCTTACAAGATTGCATAAATTATTAAATTCTGTCAAAAACATGGCCGCCAGAGGCGGGGCCGTGTTTCCTATATGTATATAGTGGAAATTATAAATGACATTTCCTCCTAATGCAGTTGATAGATTTTGACAAAATTTTGCAGAAATGATCGTTAGGTGGTCCTCTCTCAATGTTATGTAAATGGCTCCGGACTGTGGTATAAGTAGGTCGCAGGGGTTAAAAATAGATTTTAAAAGTGAAAACTTGTAAAAACAAATTATTATTATTTTAACAATAGAATAATTCGTTTTTTTGAATTGCATTTCCTTTAACCGCAAATTAAGATAAAAGTGTCACTCGAATAAAAAGAATATGGAATGTCACTTTAGGGGCTCTGTAATAAGGCCTAGAGGTTCGGCATTTGGTGAGGAGCATTGTCTAGTGATCCTAGTCATTGCTAAAATTATTAAGTTCCATCAAAAAATATGGTCACCAGGGGGCATTGTTATGTTGCCTATATCTATATAGTGGAAACTATTAACAACATCTCCTAAACTGCTGAATGGATTTCTATTGAACCTATACCAATTTATTACCACATTAGTCTAATTCAGAAAGAATGACAGTGTACTCAGGTGAGCGATATAGGGCCATCATGACCCTCTTGTTTTTTGTTAGATGTAAATGGAACGTTCTTGTATTGTATATAGTACTCAAACATATTTAATGATTAAGACGGGACTTAAAGTCCGAAAGCGTACTGTGTATAGGAGAGTTTATTCAATATGTTTGTTCATAAAAAGTATTTAGTTAGCAAGTAAGTAACGTATATACAAGGATAATTCAAAACATTTCAAGACTGTGGTCATAACATTTATATCTGTTAATAAACATTAAATAATTTACATGCAAAATTATTCAGAATCTATCCGTTACAAATATACGAAGTTTCAACAAAATAGATGCACAAACAACCATTCTATATGAAATACAAATGATACATTTATAAAATATTATAAAACAGTAATATACCTTTCTCATGTGCAAGTATTTCAACAGAATAGTATGCATGCTGCCTATGCTAATGTCAAACATCCCAGAGAGTGTTCGCAAAGTCATGCGCCGGTCTTCTTTAAAGACGATTTCTATGGTTTTTTTCCTTTGGTGAAAATCCTTCATTTTTTCACACTTAATAGTAAAAAGTATTAGAAAACCAAAAATGAAAAGAAAAAAGGGGTCACCGTGCTCGTTTTTAAGATAAAAACTCGTGTTTGGACTATGTGTATCGATATTGGCGTTCTCTATGTTAAAATTTGCACATCACACGATTCAATTTATACTCAAATATCACAACCATTTATTACTTTTACAGTAACATTTTCCTTTCTAAGTATTGGTAATAGGGTTGTTCTAGTAATTTAGCATGATTCATATATTAAAGAAAGATATAATCAGAAATTAAAAACTTTTATTGACATTTGCATGCGGCAAAGATTAGTCTGATTTGGGCCACAAAAATACAGTTTTCAACACATTTTTATAATTATCAGAAAATTCCTTTTATGAATTTTTTTTATTTTGATATATTTTTTAGGTCTGTACCTGTGTAACATATTGCAATAAAAAAATCATGGGGTCACCGTGTTTCTTTTTTTGCAATATGTCATTGTATGAACCCTGTGCCAAGCAAAAATCAAGCAAATTCATTGATTAGACAACATTATAATCATCTTATTTTTTCCCCAAACACATTTAAACATGCAAATACTTTAAAGGCCAATGCAAACATCAAAGCTATTGTCAAATTGGAAATGGTTATTAAGAAATTAAATATCTGGTAACCTTGACCTTTACTTTCAATCTGGAATTGTGGTCATTTTTACCAAATCAATTGAAATATGACGAACCCATTGAAATGGCTAGTTCACGAAGGGTCAATATTTGTACTGGAAATAGTTTGATAAAATTAGTGTTTAATAAAAGCATGAAGAACAAACATCATGAAAAAAAAGACAAATATAAGATGTATTTGAATACGTCACCATGGCAACCCCAAAATGAAACCCATATAAAATGCTACTTTTCTGATTTATTTGATATAAAGTTATTTCTTTTTAGTTGTTGCATAAATCGAATCCATTTCAATTATATGATCAATGTTCTAAAGGTTACTTCTATCTGTTTAAGATCTATGTTGCCATGGAAACCGAATTTATTTAGTTTTGAATCATTTTCATTGAATATACAATTATGTATTTTCAGACATCATAATATGCATATCAAAATACAATTATCCAATATTTTATATCTACAAAACAGTTTTTACTAATTGCATTCCTTTTTTCATAGAAAAACATGTTTGTCTGCTAAAAGCAGAATAATATCTGCATGGTACAAATACCATGTATAGTTAGCCTTGCATGTTTGGCAAAAAAGGTCTACTTTAAGAATTAACAAAACTACATGCTTGATAAAAACTGTGACCATGACTGTAATGCCTAACTAGATGTATATAAATAGACAATAATTCTCCAATCACACATACATACATATAATATATATTATATATTTAAATCCTGAAAATTTCAAGTTGATGTCTTGAATATTTACAGAGTTATGACTATTTTTTTGTTACTAAAGTAACATTGATTTCCTGCAAAATCCGACTATTTCCATTCCAAATCTAGTATACATTAGGATATAATAAGCACATTTAAACAATAAACAAAACATATATAACTTCATAGCAGTTTATTTGTATACCAACTGTTGTTATTGACATTTAACTGTAAAATAACAACTGACATTTTTGTGGTTGCTTAACAACCAAGATAAAATGAAATTTTGACAAAATAGACCTATATTTGCTTGAAACAGCATGGCAAATCAAGTCAAGAACCTTCTAAAAACATGCTATATAGTGTATAAACCTCTAGAAGAGTATATTTTAGGTGTTTTCTGCAGAAATGAAATCAAGGCTACAACTGAACAAACAATTCTACTTGCTAGTTTTCACACAATTCCTTTTTGCTTATAAATGATTGCATTAAGAAAGCGCAGGCATATTGTGCAATATCATAATAACTGAAGTGTCTTATGCATATATGTAAATGAATTACAATAACATCCACAGAAAACACTGACCAGAACACATCTGTTTTCTTTTGTAGCAAAGCAACTATAACACTAAGAAGTGAGCATTCACATAAAAACAATATGCATGTTGTACAGGTACATCTACAATATAAATATTATATCTCTTCAGAAAGAATTACTGATTTATGAATAAGGTTTGCATGAGAAAAACACCAAAGTAAACAAATTTCAACATAAAAACTGACTTGCATTAAGTTTGGAATGAAGTTTCAATAAATGATGGGCAGTCAATTATTTTCCAACAAACAGTTAAATAGTATACAATCCTCAAGCTTGACACAACAATGTCTCAATCTAGTTATGTTCCATTTCATAAATATAATTTAATAATAATTTTAATTCATGAAATGCACAGACAACTACAAATGTACATTATAATAACCCTATATGTTCATGTTTAGACTTAAGCTAAGTTTGTGCAAGGGCACTTTGATTTAATTTTATGTTTAATATATATAATTATGAAATATTACACAACAATACTGGTATGACAGTTCTAAACAACTTTTAACGCATGTTGACAATGTATATTCTAGATAAATCATAAATCCAAGAATCATCTTTAGATCGAACAAACTCCCTTATATTGCCTGTCTGGGTCCAAGCCTTTAGGAATAACTTGAATCATGTTACATCATCAGGAGAGCACTAAAGTAACCATAATTTCTTTCTGTCAGACATATAGCATTTTTTTGTAGGTTACCACTCTTGGTTTCCCGGCATTAAAAAAGTCGCAGCAACTCTTTGAATCAATTATGCAGCAGAATCCCTCTGCTTAATTTTCCAGAAACCAAAGTGCCAATGTAGAGCAAACTTTGTGTGTCCAACAACCATGGTTGACATCTCAAATGTTGTGTGGAGCCCTTTAATTTAAAAACAATTATAACAATGATATGTCCATGTAAATCATCCATTTTTTAAAAACTGCAATTCAATGTAATTGTATTAAAGCAATATTTAATAATGACATCCAAAAGTATCATATCTAGCATATGTGATTAAGATGAATTGATCATGAAACACACTACATAATGAATAGATTGTAAAACATCATTTCTACTTTCAGTTATAAAATAATAAACTTGTCAATATACTGGTATACAAAAGTAATATGGTGTATTTGTTCTGACCACATGTATTGTTAAAGTGTACCTGACAGAAAACAAAGAAAATAATAAAAGCACTTGGTTTCAAATACAACAAATATTCAACATTTTAAACATTTGGACATGATTATAACTTTTGAAAGAAAGAACATACTCATTACTTACTTACAAGTGTGTATGGACTGAATAAAGTTATTTCATTGAAGTGTATTTTTTTCAATATTAGTATTACATGTATAATTAACAGGCTAAATCATGGTTCAGTGATAATACCTGTGAATGTTTTTCTCCAACTCCTTACTACTCAAAATAATGATGAACCATGCTTGCCACAGCATAAGCATCCTGATACAAACACTGCTTCATCAATCAGGAAATAAACCTGGATGTAATACCTGAAAAAAAATGAAAATTATATTATGCATAGACACCATGGCCAAATGTTAAGCATCTACCTTTGGAACGAGAGGGTGAGGGTTCAAATCCCAGTTAGCCATGAGCTAGTTAAATAATAAAGGTTATCGTTTGCATATCCGCTTCATGCCTGTCGTTAAAGGCTCAGAAAGAAGGTGTCATTGAAGTCAGAAATGACTGGCACTTTATATAGAGGTGATCTTTCACTACATGGCTTGCCATAGTTGTTTGCAACCACAGGTGTCATTCATAAACTTTGCTATGCAGTTGCACTTCATTGTGTCAGCTGCCCTAGCATTTACACCAACTGATACCTGCTTTTCAATATCAGAACTTGACTCAGATATCGAATCATACTCTGTATCACTTGAACTATCGCTACTTTGTACATTAAGCAGACTGTCAACACTGACAACGGTCAGTCAGTGGATAATGGGGGAAATACAAACGTTCATCATTCTGCAGCCCAATGGATTCAGAAATCCGAGATATTGTGAACGGAATGGTTCCCCATTGAGTACACTTCAAAACAAATTCAAATTTAAGGGGTCATCAAGTTGGTATCTAACTTAAACAAACACTTAAACAATAAACATGGCTATCAATGCACTTCCGGGTTTAATTTGCATCCGAAACACGTATATTTCATAAATCAGACGAATTAAAAAAGTTTAAACGAAAGATTACTTACTTAACGATGTTTGTTGATACTGTCGTATGTAGTCCTTGTGTTGACATACACGAAACACGGTGAATTAAACATTTTTATCCCCGGTAATCGTATCCAAGGTGAAATTACTCAGCGGATATCACTACCGACAATCAGGCGACTTAATCGCAAGTATATCGTTTCCGTATGGTCTCACGAAACTATCGAATGGATGTTACAATAAGTTTATCAACACTCGTCCTACACTATCAAAAATAAATTAAAAAACGTTAATTCTGATCAGATAGAGCGAGTTTACTTGTCAATTTGAATGAAATTTTACGTCACGTTTTATCGATAACGTCATAACATTGTGATTGTCCGAATTACTATTCCACTACGTCATTTTTGAAGAGTATTCTGCGCAATAAAGTTGCGCATAAAAAACTACCGAAATCGTCTTTAAGGGTGTGCTCAACTGACGTCACTAACGTCGCCGTAATTTTCTTCTTTCTTCCATCCCGTTCTCTATCATCAATGCTATCTTCTCCATCTTTAAAACAATTGTGCCATGTAAAAACCAGCATGCGACTAGTGGAATTTTCCCCCTTTGTCAATTTAATCTTTTCATAAGTTGCAGATGGTGTGTCGCCTATCTTTTGACAAAATTTTATAGCAGCTCGAATTTCAAGACGGTCAGATGACGGCTTGGTTCACATGTTTAACTTTGTAACCAGTAATATTCAAATCCTGTCTATTTCGACGTCTAACGCCCAAATGACGTCAAAATTGCAGATGACGTCATTGAATTCATATGTGAGGTTCTGGCGATTTCATTGACCGCACATACAATAACAAACAAATTCTGAGACATAAAATAGCACACATGTTGGACTTTTGACGTGCTGCGCCGGGTCTTTGTTACCATGGTATTTCATTGGGTCATTATATACGCGTAATGTGTAATATCGATTTTTTTGCACATCAACATGTTACAATTACATTCCGAATAGGGATTATTTAATAAGTTTTGTGAAATGTCAATAATTAAGAAAGAGATAGCGCCAATCTTAAAACTTTTGAACAACCCTCGTATTATGTCTGTCTGTCAATCCTTTGTCTGTAACAAATTGTGTTCACTCCATAACTTTTGAAATACTTGAAGGAATTTGAAATATACTTGTCACAAATGTTCACCGTATTGAGACGGTGTGCAGAACACAAATTCTAGTGGTTCATTTGAGGGTCCTGGTCACACTTTTAGGTCAAAGTTTAAATGACTCTATTCCGTGTGCACTCCAAATCTCTTGAACCCCTGGAAGGATTTTGAAATAACTTGGCACAAATGTGCATGATATCAAGATGATGTGCATGAGTGCATGTTTCAACCAGCTTGTTTCAAGGTCAATGTCACACTTGCAGGTCTAAGGACATATGACTATATTTCTTGTTTACTCCTTATAAAGTTACATTATTTCATTTGACTTCATCTCTATACCCATTTATTTGGACATCCTGTATCAGTATTACAATTACTGAGAGAGTGCCATTGTGGAGACATATGTTTTTGTTTAAAAACAAACATCTAGTTAGTATATTGTTCATGTGTTTACCTTTTAGATAATCATATCTTTCAGTGTGCTGGAGTTTTGCTTATTTTAGAGTTGTGTAATATTGCCCACTTCAAATGATTTTGATAACTCATGCAAGAGTGAAACCCATAGACAAGTGACTAAACTTATTGTCTGCAACTATCTTGCTGATTAAATAGTGGATCAAACAAGCATAATAATATAATATTGAAGAAGATCAAAAATTAGTGCACACACACTGCTGTGAGGACACGAGACTGTGATGACATGAGGCTGTGACAACATGAGACTGTGACAACATGAGACTGTGATGACATGAGACTATGACGTCATGAGACTGTGACGACATGAGACTGTGACAACATCAGACTGTGACAACATCAGACTGTGACGACATGAAACTGTCACGACATGAGACTGTGTTGACATGAGACTGTGACAACATGAGACTATGACGTCATGAGACTGTGACGACATGAGACTGTGACAACATCAGACTGTGACAACATCAGACTGTGACGACATGAAACTGTCACGATATGAGACTGTGTTGACATGAGACTGTGACAACATGAGACTGTGACAACATGAGACTGTGATGACATGAGACTATGACGTCATGAGACTGTGACGACATGAGACTGTGACAACATCAGACTGTGACAACATGAGACTGTGACGACATGAAACTGTCACGATATGAGACTGTGTTGACATGAGACTGTGACAACATGAGACTGTGACGACATGAAACTGTGACAACATGAGACTGTGTTGACATGAGACTGCCAACATGAGTCTGTGACAACATGAGACTGTGACGACATGAAATTGTGACGACATGAGACTGTGACGACATGAGACTGTGACGACATGAGACTGTGACAACATGAGACTGTGACAAAATGAAACTGTGATGACATGAAACTGTGACAACATGAGACTGTGACAACATGAGACTGTGATGACATGAGACTGTGATGACATGAGACTGTGACAACATGAGACTGTGACAACATGAGACTGTGATGACATGAAACTGTGACAACATGAGACTGTGACAACATGAGACTGTGACAACATGAGACTGTGATGACATGAGACTGTGACAACATGAGACTGTGTTGACATGAGACTGTGACAACATGAGACTGTGACAACATGAGACTATGACGTCATGAGACTGTGATGACATGAGACTGTGACAACATGAGACTGTGTTGACATGAGACTGTGACAACATGAGACTGTGACAACATGAGACTATGACGTCATGAGACTGTGATGACATGAGACTGTGACAACATGAGACTATGACATCATGAGACTGTGACAACATGAGACACGAGACTGTGATGACATGAGACTGTGTTGACATGAGACTGTGACAACATGAGACTGTGATGACATGAAACTGTGATGACATGAAACTGTGATGACATGAGACTGTGACAACATGAGACTGTGACAACATGAAACTGTGATGACATGAGACTGTGACAACATGAGACTGTGACAACATGAAACTGTGATGACATGAGACTGTGACAACATGAGACTGTGACAACATGAGACTGTGACAACATGAGACTGTGATGACATGAGACTGACAACATGAGACTGTGACAACATGAGACTGTGACAACATGAAACTGTGACGACATGAGACTGTGACTACATGAGACTGTGACGACATAAAACTGTGACGTCATGAAACTGTGACAACATGAAACTGTGACTACATGAGACTGTGACGACATAAAACTGTGACGTCATGAAACTGTGACGTCATGAGACTGTGTCGACATGAGACTGTGTCGACATGAGACTGTGACAACATGAGACTGTGACGACATGAGACTGTGACAACATGAGACTGTGACAACATGAGACTGTGAGGACATGAAACTGTGATGACATGAGACTGTGACAACATGAGACTGTGACGACATGAGACTGTGACAACATGAGACTGTGACAACATGAGACTGTGACGACATGAAACTGTGACAACATGAGACTGTGACAACATGAGACTGTGACGACATGAAACTGTGATGACATGGACTGTGACGTCATGAGACTGTGTTGACACGAGACTGTGACAACATGAGACTGTGACAACATGAGACTGTGACAACATGAGACTGTGACAACATGAAACTGTGATGACATGAGACTGTGTTGACATGAAACTGTGACGTCATGAGACTGTGTTGACATGAGACTGTGACAACATGAGACTGTGACAACATGAGACTGTGACAACATGAGACTGTGACAACATGAGACTGTGACAACATGAGACTGTGATGACATGAGACTGTGATGACATGAAACTGTGATGACATGAAACTGTGACAACGTGAGACTGTGACAACATGAAACTGTGATGACATGAGACTGTGATGACATGAAACTGTGACAACGTGAGACTGTGACAACATGAAACTGTGATGACATGAGACTGTGACAACATGAAACTGTGACAACGTGAGACTGTGACAACATGAAACTGTGATGACATGAGACTGTGACAACATGAGACTATGACATCATGAGACTGTGACAACATGAGACACGAGACTGTGACAACATGAAACTGTGATGACATGAGACTGACAACATGAGACTGTGACAACATGAAACTGTGATGACATGAGACTGTGACAACGTGAGACTGTGACGACATGAAACTGTGATGACACGAGACTGTGACGTCATGAAACTGTTGTATGTGATTGTGGTTGCAGGTGATATGCACTAACTGTTGTATGTGATTGTGGTTGCAGGTGATATGCACTAACTGTTGTATGTGATTGTGGTTGCAGGTGATATGCACTAACTGTTGTATGTGATTGTGGTTGCAGGTGATATGCACTAACTGTTGTATGTGATTGTGGTTGCAGGTGATATGCACTAACTGTTGTATGTGATTGTGGTTGCAGGATGCTGTTACCTCCATAGTTTACTTATGTTTGTTATTTTACTTCAGATTGCTTTAAGGAACAGTTTGTTGAAGAAACAGAAATCGAAGAGATAATGCTTTATTTCATGAAATCATATTGTTATGTTTTAAATGGATAAAATATAATAAATGTCATTCTGGAGAAATGTTTTCATTGTGTTATTGACCAAATTGCTATTTCACAGAAGTTATTTTGTTCCAATAATTGTGAAACATGCACAGTTAAAGAAGAATTCAACATTAATATCGGCAGCAGAAATCGTATACATGAGCATAAAAAATTGGAGTTCTTGTAGAATCTGCTACGTAGAATATTTATCATATTTAATAGTTTATAAAGAATTTACAAGTAGATTTTTGTAATGGCTTTGAGTCACATAAACAGTCAGTGTCATGAAGTGACTTTTCCAGCTATTAGGATGGAGGAAAACCCTCTTTTAGCATTAACTTTTATGCCCCCCTTCAAAGAAAAGAGAGCATGTTGCTTTGCACATGTCAGCCGGTCCGTCGATCGGTAACCTTTTCATTTCCGATACAATAACCCGAGAACTTCAGACCATCCCTCCTCACACATTGAGAGCACATATAGAGGAACCCTATTGATTTTGGGGGGTCAATTGTACATGATCGTTTCCAGCAAATAACTCGAGAATGCCTTGATCTATTTTCCTCAAACATGGTCTACACATTGATCATGGCTAGTTGAGGAACCATATCGATTTTGGGGTCAACGGTTAAGGTCACAGGGGTAAATTGTATTTGAAACGTTTCTGGCCAACAATTTGAGAACGCCTTGACCTAACCTTCTCAAACTTGTTCCACACATTGATCGCTGGTGGTAGAGGATCCCTATCGATTTTGGTGTGACTTGGTGAAAAGTTTAGGTCACAGGGGTCAATTGTACATGAAACATTTCAGGCCAATAACTCAAGAATGCCTTGATCTAACCTCCTCGAACATGGTTCACAGATTGATCGCGATAGAAGAGGAACACTAACAATTTTGGGTCAAGGTCACAGGGGTAACGTTTCTGGCCAATAACTCGAGAATGCCTTGACCTACCCACCTCAAACTTGGTCAACATTGATCACTGGTTGTAGAGGAACCATATTGATTTTGGGGTCAAAGGTCACAGGGTTCAATTCCTCACATTGATCATGGGTAGAAGAGGAACCCTAATGATTTTGGGGTCACGTTTCCGGCCAACAACTCCAGAACGCCTTGACCTATCCTCCTCAAACTTGGTCCATACATTCAGGGGTGAAAGTTTTCCGGATTTCCGTTATTTGAAAGTCTCCGGGGATCATTTTTCCAATTCGTGTAAATCCGTTGAGATTTTCAGGGGGAGATACCCTACCCCTTTCGTCAGCTTATCACAACTTTCAGTCGCAAATTGAGACAGAAACGACCTATATAAATGCAACCCGTTCGTTTGGGGTCGGAAAATATCGCTCGTCAGTAGCCCGTAAATTAACGTCTTAATCCCGTCTGCAGTCTGTTTATATCAAGTTCAGATCGTGGGGAAACCGTTCCAAGCAGTCCAAGCTGTCTGTAGTCAGTTTAAACCCGTTCGTAACTAGTTCTACTTCGTTCCTTATACGTCGAAATCCGTTCTAACTAGTTCGGAACTCGATCACTTCGTTCACAGACAGTTTAACTTGTTTTGACCACGTCCTCATCTCGTCCCTAGTGCGTTCAGAACGTAATTGCAGTCACGTTCTGGCCTGACGGCTTCAAAAACCCAGCACGTCTGCCAGTCCTCATTCTCGTTCGCCGCTTCAAGCTGTAAAGAAGTCCACAACAGTTGTGACCAGCATCTTGACCATCGTTGTGATCATTGTATACTTGTGATCATCATGCCTCCAAGGAGCCAGACAGACGGAGCGTGTTAAAGCAGCCACTACCCAAAGATCCCCAAGCTCCTGCTCAGCTGAAGCCCGGCCAGATCACCCCCAAGTTGCTGAGCCTCCTGGGCCTGTCCTTGAGTTTTATCCCCTGCACCCTCTGATGACTACCTCAACCAACATTCAACATGTTAAGGGCTTTAAGGTTATCCATGTTTGTGGGCATATATTTTAAAAATCGGATGTAAACTGTAAAAAATATTGTGCCCAATGATGAATCAGTGAGAAACCGGCCCCTATTGATACCATACTTGTCTGATTGTAGTGCAGACGGGTTGGACGGGTAAGAACGCAATAAACGTACTCAAAACGAGTAGAGCGTACTGCAAATGCTAGAACTAGAATAATTTTTCAAACACAGAAAATACGAATGACAGAATATGGTGATAGCATATGAAGTACAATTCAGCTTCTATTACGTAATCTTTTAAACATGTACTTTTATATTGTCACATGGTGCCACAGTGTCAGACAGCCATTATACAGGATTTGTATTGACGTCATTACTGTGTGCGTTTTATTGAACCTTTAACATGTAACCTATTAGTCAGATTGTCACAGATATCATTATTGACGTTTCCGACAGTAACATTGTCACATGTCCCTCGAGCACCAATTATCTGCGTAAAACAATGAAACCTGAAGGCAAAATCCAATTTTGTTTTCTTGATAACAATGGCAATGAATGGAATCACTTATTTTGTATCGCTCATTATAAACACACTATAGATGGAAACCATGTTGTATGTATTCTTTTTCAAATACAAGTAAAAACAAATCCTTTCACGTTTTTGTACATTTCTGGTAATAACGAAGGTTAATGTATAGAGACTGTCTATCAGACCTTCATAGACCGTTGTATATACGATATAGACGGATGGAATAGAGACAGTCTATCAGACCTTCATAGACCGTTGTATATACGATATAGACGGATGGAATAGAGACCGTCTATCAGACCTTCATATACCGTTGTATATACGATATAGACGGATGGAATAGAGACCGTCTATCAGACCTTCATATACCGTTGTATATACGATATAGACGGATGGAATAGAGACCGTCTATCAGACCTTCATAGACCGTTGTATATACGATATAGACGGATGGAATAGAGACCGTCTATCAGACCTTCATATACCGTTGTATATACGATATAGACGGATGGAATAGAGACCGTCTATCAGACCTTCATAGACCGTTGTATATACGATATAGACGGATGGAATAGAGACCGTCTATCAGACCTTCATAGACCGTTGTATATACGATATAGACGGATGGAATAGAGACCGTCTATCAGACCTTCATAGACCGTTGTATATACGATATAGACGGATGGAATAGAGACCGTCTATCAGACCTTCATATACCGTTGTATATACGATATAGACGGGTGGAATAGAGACCGTCTATCAGACCTTCATAGACCGTTGTATATACGATATAGACGGGTGGAATAGAGACCGTCTATCAGACCTTCATAGACCGTTGTATATACGATATAGACGGATGGAATAGAGACCGTCTATCAGACCTTCATAGACCGTTGTATATACGATATAGACGATAGAGACCGTCTATCAGACCTTCATAGACCGTTGTATATACGATATAGACGGATGGAATAGAGACCGTCTATCAGACCTTCATAGACCGTTGTATATACGATATAGACGGATGGAATAGAGACCGTCTATCAGACCTTCATAGACCGTTGTATATACGATATAGACGATAGAGACCGTCTATCAGACCTTCATAGACCGTTGTATATACGATATAGACGGATGGAATAGAGACCGTCTATCAGACCTTCATAGACCGTTGTATATACGATATAGACGGATGGAATAGAGACCGTCTATCAGACCTTCATAGACCGTTGTATATACGATATAGACGGATGGAATAGAGACCGTCTATCAGACCTTCATATACCGTTGTATATACGATATAGACGGATGGAATAGAGACAGTCTATCAGACCTTCATAGACCGTTGTATATACGATATAGACGGATGGAATAGAGACCGTCTATCAGACCTTCATAGACCGTTGTATATACGATATAGACGGATAGAATAGAGACCGTCTATCAGACCTTCATAGACCGTTGTATATACGATATAGACGGATGGAATAGAGACAGTCTATCAGACCTTCATAGACCGTTGTATATACGATATAGACGGATGGAATAGAGACCGTCTATCAGACCTTCATAGACCGTTGTATATACGATATAGACGGATGGAATAGAGACCGTCTATCAGACCTTCATAGACCGTTGTATATACGATATAGACGGATGGAATAGAGACCGTCTATCAGACCTTCATAGACTGTTGTATATACGATATAGACGGATGGAATAGAGACCGTCTATCAGACCTTCATAGACCGTTGTATATACGATATAGACGGATGGAATAGAGACCGTCTATCAGACCTTCATAGACCGTTGTATATACGATATAGACGGATGGAATAGAGACAGTCTATCAGACCTTCATAGACCGTTGTATATACGATATAGACGATAGAGACCGTCTATCAGACCTTCATAGACCGTTGTATATACGATATAGAGGGATGGAATAGAGACCGTCTATCAGACCTTCATAGACCGTTGTATATACGATATAGACGGATGGAATAGAGACCGTCTATCAGACCTTCATATACCGTTGTATATACGATATAGAGGGATGGAATAGAGACCGTCTATCAGACCTTCATAGACTGTTGTATATACGATATAGACGGATGGAATAGAGACCGCTGATTGGACGGATTGCTGCGAGTGTGGTCTTATAAAAAGTAAGCTCCTTTCAAATACAAAATATTATCATTTAAGTTGTTATTTGGGCTATTGAGACATTTTGTTTTAAAGAAATTAAAATTGTATAAACAAAAAGAACGAACATTGCTTAAATAAGGAACATTTTAACTCTGTACAAATGCAAAGATTTACTATTTCAAATGCGGTTTAAACATTTTAGAAATCAAAATACAACTGTATAACATCTACATAAAATGCTTTGACTTAAAACTTGGATTAACACGTAATTGTAAATAATAGCTAGGGACCTTAAATAACGGTAAACCGAGGGTTTACAATACCCATTGTATTAGTTATCCTTTATTGATTGTAGTATGTGTATGATATTAAAAGTAATCTTACTACAAAACAACGACAACGATTCGTTACATAATTGTTGTAAAGTTCACCGATATTGTGAGAGATGTAGCGGATCCTTTGTTTAAGAAAACTGTTCAATTAGAAGATAATGTAAATTTTGCTGACACTTCTTTTGTTAAAAATGCAGATTCAGGTTTGACAGTGAGTGTTTAAATGTGAAAAAATGTTATTTACACGCGTTACACGTTTTTAATAGTAGTAAAACTATAACTAACAGAGAATATTTATGTAAACGTAAAAAAGAATAAAAAAGAATATAAAAGTGTGTTAAATAGGATGTTTGTTTGTTTCATCGGGTTTAACGCCGTTTCTCAACGATATTTCAGTTATATACGGCGGCCGGTTCACCTAACCAGTTTTTCCTGGACTGAATTCTTACCAGTACTAACTTACCCTTCCACATGGAGCCGGCAACTTCTCCACATGAGGAGGAAAATCGACATTTTTATCAAATTTTCATGGAAGGGTATGACCTGCCGCGACCGGGTTACAAGTCCAGCGCACTAACCACTGGACCACGGCCGCGGCTTGTGTTAAATAGGAAGAAAAAATGTTAATTTCGAGAATAAGAAAATTCATGAAAGTGAGCAATTGAAATACATTGTATTGTAAACCAAAGCAGTTTTGGAAATACTTTAAGAAAAAAGTAAAAAAAATACTAGTAATATCTCTGTGGATGACTTCTATCAGTATTGTTCTACTCTTAGCAATGATATATCGCAATGTTCAAACGATGATGCAGCAATGATATATCGCAATGTTCAAACGATGATGCAGCAATGATATATCGCAATGTTCAAACGATGATGCAGAGCACTTTTGCGAAAATCATGATTTCAATAATAATGATTGCACTTTCGAAGAATTAGATTTACCTATAACTGTAGACGAAATTTTTAAAGCTATGAAATGTCTTAAGTCTGGCAAAGCACCAGGACGCGATTGTTTATTAAATGAATATTTCATAGAAAGTATAGATATATTAGCCTCGCATATTTGTGAAATTTTTAATGCTATTTTAAATTCGGGATATTTTCCAGATAAATGGACGGAAGGAGTAATAATTCCTATTCACAAAAAAGGGGATACTACAAATGCAAGTAATTATCGAGGGATAACACTAGTCAGTTGTTTATCTAAGTTATTTACTATAGTAATTGGTAAAAGGATTGAGAATTTTTGCACGAATAATAACAGTATTTCGGATGCTCAATTCGGATTTCGAAAGGGTCATTCAACGGAGGACGCTATATATATTTTGATGTCAATTGTACAGAAATATCTACATGAAAATAAAAGATTATATGTTGTTTTTGTAGATATGCTGAAATGCTTTGATAGCATACATAGAAATGCATTGTGGCTTAAACTGTTTAAAACAGATTAAAGGTAAATTATTACGAATAAAACGTGATATGTATCTCAAAGTAAAGTCATGTGTTAGGTCATGTAATTCCTATTCTGATTTGTTTGAGTATGCTATAGGGCTAAGACAAGGAGAGGTGATTTCGCCGTTATTGTTTTCTTTATTTGTTGAAGATCTAGAACTTTATTTACAGAATGACGTTGAATCTGGTTTGCTTATTGATGATATTATTGTCATATTACTTTTGTTTGCAGATGATATGGCCATATTCGGCAAATCACCGACAGAATTACAAAATAATCTTAACACGTTGCATACTTATTGTAATAATTGGGGTTTAAAAGTAAATAATGAGAAAACAAAAATAGTGGTTTTCAGGAAACGAGGTGGATTATTAGCGAATGAACATTAATTGGGAATATGGTAACAAGCATATTGAAGTTGTTGATGATTTTAACTACTTATAGGTGTTGTATTTCACTATACCGGATCAATTATTAACAACCAAGAACATTTCGCAGGAAAAGCAATAAAAGCCTTGAATCATTGTAAGAAGCTAGAGTTTAAACCAAAAAATACTTTGTCAATTATTTGATGCATTTGTGGGGTCAATTTTAGGGTATGCTTCGGAAGTATGGGGGAATACAAAATCAAAAGAAATGGAAAGAATCCACCTCAAATTTTGCAAACGAATTTTAAAATTGAAAAAAGAATACTTGTTCTGTTTGTGTATATGGGGAACTGGGACGTTTCCCACTATTTATTACTCGGTACGTACGAATAATTAAATACTCGTGTAAATTAGTGAAGTCTGATAATATTATATTGAAGAAAATATATGAACAGAGTGTAGGTGACTGCCTTAATGAAAAGAAAAATTGGATGTACAACGTAAGAAAACTGTTAAGCGATTATGGATTCACTGGTGTATTTGAAAATTACGATTCCATAGAATTGAACAAAGTTCATGTCATATTTAAGCAGAGAGTAGGCTACTTGATGTATATATACAAGGCTGGTCAACTAATATTCAACATAGTTCTATTTTAAGTAATTGCTCTTGTGTCAAACAATTATGTTGTTATGAGGAGTACTTAAATGTTTTACCAAATACTCTTAGATTTTATTTTACCAGATTAAGACTGTCTGTGCATCCACTCCGTATACAAACAGAACGCTATAACAGAAATCCAATCCAACGTAATGAAGGATATTGTCTATGCTGTAATTCAAATGATTTAGAAGACTAATTTCACTTTACATGCATATGTCCTTGTTTCGAACTTTTACGTAGGAAATATAAGACTTATTATTTCAAAAGACCTTCTATATTTAAATTTTTAGAATTACTTCAATCAAATGAGAAAAAAAACTTTATATAACTTGGCCTTATTTACTAAATACGCACTTAAACAGAGAAATATCATACTTAATGTTATAATTAATTGAGTTTATTCCCTTTATTCCTATCTCTTTTGTTTTATTATTATCATATATTATATATTATACAGGTTGTTGACAGGGTAGGCCTATATGGGGGAATATAACCTGTCTGTGTGCCATATAACCCGGGGCGTTAGCCGAGGGTTATATGAATCACAGACAGGCTATTTTCCCTCATATACCCTGTCAACAACCAGTATAACGAATTTATGATACTGCAAATCCGTGTTTTCATAAGAATTTAGCGATGTTTCAATGCCTAGCTCTAGATCTAAGAATTAGATATGTGCATTTTTGCTGTTTTTTTGGTTCATAAAATTGTTTAGAGTGTTTTAGTAATGAATAATATCAGTAATTAAAACGTTTTCCTTTTAAAATATATCGGGAAATACTTGCTGTAGATCGAATATTTTTATTTCACTCACACGTTATATTGCCTAAAAATTAATTGCATTACCCCATAAGGTACCTCAATACACATGGTTAAGCGCGCGCTTGCACTCTAATTTTTATTTTCAAGCGTCTGATCTTATGGACTTAATCGAACTGAATTTTGCTCAAACCTTAAAAAATCTATCGTTTTGAATATTAGTACTAGCACACATGTAATCTGTTCAATATTTATTGAATCATGTGTGAAGATCAATTGTCAATTTCTATAACTTGCAGACATTATGAGATAAAAGTTTTCGAGACGAGCCGTCAGCGAAAATGGTCACGAGGCGCATGAAGGGGAAATGAGTTCGGACGTCATATACCCTGTCAGCGCCGTGTATATAGAATCCTATACGCGAGCCTTTAACCAGTAGCCTAGTATAAATTTGCTTATGACGATGAGCTTTAATCGCTCAAGTCGATTAATAAACTTTCTGTTCTGTTCTGTAAACGATTACATTTTATTATTACGGCGAAGTCCGATTAGCGCCTATTGACTTTAATGGGGAGATTAAATGTCATTTTCAAATACGTCAAAATACACAATGAAATAATTATTAATCCCAGTCGAAGTCTGATTTTTGACAATAGCTTTCATAAATAATCAAATGTTACTACGAATAATCGTTAAATTATCTGAGGTAGAATGTTGTACAGATACAGACCAACGTTAGTGCGGCTGTACATATTTCATAATTTGTTTGACTAGGCTCGGATTCATGAATTTGGAGAGAAACCGTTTAACAAGTTTATTCACTCTTCATTGAAGAAAATGTTGGACTTAAAAAGTTGTTTTTTCAAGAGGAAAAATGTATTGTTGTAATTGGATAATTAAAATTTGACTGTATTTCTGGGGGGTGAGTATAAATTGTTACTTTTGTGTAAATCTCTTTTAGGCCTACACTTTAAAAAGTCGCTTTAAGCAGTTTTTAGTTGTCTGGAGAGTATCTCACCGGGTAGCCTAACATTTAGCAAATGTTCCCAAAAATAGTTATGCTCAGTGCTGTTATGATTACGAGCGAGATGAACTACTTAGTTGATAAACAAATAATGTTGTATTTTTTACTTCATAAAGAAGATATGCATAGGCCTACATCTGACATGGGAAAACAGTTTACACGTGTAATATTCAAAGAGAGATCAAGTTGTTACAGGGAACGCCACATTCACAAGACAATGCCTTCACACACAGACCCCCCGGGAAAGCAACAGTCCACAAAACATCAGGCACTGAGGAGGTGCAAGGGTAAACATGTTCGGGAATAGGGGTGCAAGGCGGAATGGTCTGGTCGACCATAAAAACAATTTAGGGGGACCACTATGGGGGCGATTTATTTGATGGAATACATCATGGAGCAAGTCAAGAACATTGCTAATAATAGGCCGAAAGGGGGGGGGGGGCACGAATATTACATCTAGTGAAAGACACGCGCATGGGTTAATTATCATTGGCGATTTTTAGCATGACAGTACTAAGTTTTCAATATGTAACCATTTTACTCCTTCAGAATACTGTTTCTTGCTTACCCACTAAACATATAGGAATTTATAGGAATTCCAAGATAATATAGAGATGCATGCGCAATTTATAGGACAATATAGAATAGACCCTCAAATATAGGAAAACATCGAAAAATATAAGAAACTTGACGCCATGCGCTCACTTCCTCTTCTACTAAACATGTCACATATGAGAAACCGTATAAAGGCATGGAACCGTAGTAGGCAATAAAGCGGCTGGTATTTAAGCGGAAAGTGGCTGGTATTTAAGCGGAATTGTCCGGTATCTAAGCGGAAAACGTCCAATATTGAAGTGAAAAGCCTATGGCATTCACGCGGAAAGTTTATGGCATTAAAGCGGGAAACGTCAGTTATTTAAGCGGAAAACGTCCGGTATTTAAGTGGGAAACGTCCGGTATTTAAGCGGGAAACGTCCGGTATTTAAGCGGGAAACGTCCGGTATTTAAGCGGGAAACGTCCGGTATTTAAGCGGGAAACGTCCGGTATTTAAGCGGGAAACGTCCGTTATTTAAGCGGGAAACGTCCGTTATTTAAGCGGAAAACGTCCGGTATTTAAGCGGGAAACGTCCGTTTTTTAAGCGGGAAACGTCCGGTATTTAAGCGGAAAACGTCCGGTATTTAAGCGGGAAACGTCCGTTATTTAAGCGGGAAACGTCCAGTATTTAAGCGGGAAACGTCCAGTATTTAAGCGGAAAGCGTCTGGTATTTAAGCGGGGAAACGACAGTCCGTTACGTATTTATAAGTGGAAAGCGACTGGTATTTAAGAAGAAAGCGTCCGGTATTTAAGCGGGAAACGTCCAGTATTTAAGCGGAAAGCGTCTGGTATTTAAGCGGGGAAACGACAGTCCGTTACGTATTTATAAGTGGAAAGCGTCTGGTATTTAAGAAGAAGGCGTCTGGTATTTAAGCGGAAAACATTTGGTATTTAAGAGGGAAACTTCTGGTATTTAAGCGGAAAGCGTCTGGTATTTAAAAAGAAAGCGTCCGGTATTGACTTGGAAAACGCCCGGTATTTAAGCGGGAAACGTCCGGTATTTAAGAAGAAAGCGTCCGGTATTTAAGAAGAAAGCGTCCGGTATTTCAGAAAAAGCGTCAGATATTTAAGAAGAAAGCGTCCGGTATTTAAGCGGGAAACGTCCAGTATTTAAGAGGAAAGCGTCTGGTATTTAAGCGGGAAACGTCTGGTATTTAAGAGGAAAGCGTCTGGTATTTAAAAAGAATGCACCCGGTATCGACTAGGAAAACGCCCGGTATTTAAGCGGGAAACGTCTGTTATTTTAGAAGAAAGCGCCCGGTATTTAAGTGGAAAACGTTTGGTGTTTAAACGGGAAACTTTCTGGTATTTAAGCGGGAAACGTCTGGTATTTAAGCGAAAACGTCCGGTATTTAAGCGGAATGCGTCTGGTATTTAAGAAGAAAGCGTCCGGTATTTAAGTGGAAAACGTTTGGTGTTTAAACGGGAAACTTCCGGTATTTTAACGGGAATCGTCTGGTAGGGCCTATTTAAGCGAACACGTCCGGTATTTAAGCGAAAACGTCCGGTATTTAAGCGAAATGCGTCTGGTATTTAAGAAGAAAACGCCCGGTATTTAAGTAGAAAACGCCCGGCATTTAAGTGGAAAACGCCCGGTATTTAAGTGGAAAACGCCCGGTATTAAGTGGAAAACGCCCGGTATTTAAGTACAACGCCCGGTATTTAAGTGAAAACGCCCGATATTTAAGTGAAAACGCCCGGTATTTAAGTAAAAACGCCCGGTATTTAAGTGAAAACGCCCGGCATTTAAGTGGAAAACGCCCGGTAATTAAGTGGAAAACGCCCGGTATTTAAGTGGAAAACGCCCGGTATTTAATTGGGACACGTCCGGTATGTAAGCGGAAAACGTCCAGTATTTAAGTGGAAAACATCCGGTAATTAAGAAGATAGATTAGTTACTAAATATTTTAACAGGTATACATTTAACTCTTTGTACATACGATTCATTTCTTGTGCTTGGTCGATTATGATGTTTTTATAATCGATCAAATGAAAAAACTTTGGGCAGTTTGAAGAAATGTCTCAGTGATTATGAATACATATATATATATGTACTTACATATCCGTTTATGCTGTTTACGCCAAGTTAAAAGACGTATTTACTGGGTCTAAACGTTGGACTGTTCCATATTACAATTTACAGTTGAACGATTACGTTAAGACGTCAATATGCAATATGTTGTAGAGTTATTTCAGCAGTTGTCAATTACAACTGGTTGTAAGTATGAAATTTTACTCAAATCAGTAACCATCAGCAGTATAAGGAAAATGAGTAATTTTCTTACACTTTCGGTAACTAGTGTCCTGAGCGTTGCACCTGAAGCGACATTTCTGGTTATGTTCTATGCTTTTTTTTGCCATGATTACTATGATTATTATATGTGTAACTGTACGAGAAGTGCGTAAATGGAGCAAGCAACACCGCCTTGTTTTTCGTTCTCGAGATAAACACAATACAACCAAAGATTAAAAGGGTAATGTTGAGAGTTAACTTAAAGTAATCTATGAGAAATATTTAAGCTGTTGAGTTTAATGGTAAGTAGAAGATTATCCTTTAATACATCACTGCAGAAAAACACTCGATAGAGATAATCCCTAAATGGTTTCAAGTCATGGACAATCTGTAATCAACATGTCTCAATTGTATAAAGTTCAATTTAAAAAAAAGGTCAGGTATAAGATATGTTGGTCTTTAAGCATTTCTACTTCAGTAATTATGAACTATCATAACTCGTGGCCTTCAAAAAAGTATTCATACGTCTGTCTAGCAATAACATTGATATTAATACTAATCGAGTGTTCAAGTTTTACCTTGGCCAACGACTCTATGTACCAACGTCAGATTAGTAGCATACCTACCAGTTCATGTGTATGATGGCTCCTTTTTATTATATATATTAAGCACAACCATGGTTTGCATGGTAAAATGTATTATATACAGCAGCTTACACTCTTCTATTCAATCTCAAAGAATTACAAGGGTCTATTTTTCTTTAAAATATTTATGGACTAATGCCTAATTCGTCAAGTTAACAAGTCATGCAAATATAAATGGATTGAAATACTAATAATTTTGTACCATCGAATATAATAATATATTTTTAAATAAACAGATCACATTGCTATAGAAATAGACTCACTTGGACACAATGTCCCTGGAAGTTGAACCCCCAGGGAGAAAGGTACGACTTGGTTCGACTCCGGAATATATTCCAACACTTTCAAAGTCGCTCGTGTTGCAATCTTCAAATACAAGAGACAATGGAAGTAGTGCACAGACAGAGAAAAAACAGTGGGGAAGAATTAAAGATGTCGCCCAAATTCAAAGTGAGCACGCTGAGAGCGATAGCGACAGCGATATTGACACCGGGCCCAAATCGGTTGGTGTATCGGAATTGCAGAGAGTTTCAAAGCTATTGCTCCGATCGAAGAAAGCAATCGACAGAGTTAGGGATAAATATCGTGTTATGTCTAACACGCTGGGACCGAAAAGAAGCACTCAGTCTCATATAGATCTGCCTGAATTACGGAACGATGTTGATCCGGAATTGTTAAATTACAACTTAACTGATGTGTATAATACATCGAGGAAACAACGGCATTTGAAAGTAGCCATATTACAACAAACATTTTTACATGATTTGCCAATAATGGCGGAAATGTCAATGAAAGAACGCTTACTGCGTAAAATTGATTTATTACAAAAAATTAAGACTTATACTGAAGACAAGATTCAAGAGAGTATCGAGGAGCCGACGGATTTACCTGAAGTTTCGGCATCGAAGAGACAGAGCAGACTACGTAGAAGTATTGATCATAGTGGCCGACAAGCAACCCTCCAAAGCGCTGATATTCGTAGGATATTAGAAGGGTCAGAAACGACAGAAAAATCAAAGTTACCGAAATCATTGTCGGTTGCCGATATAGACAAAGAATTAGCTTTATCAAAAAGCAGGCAGCGCATAGAGGACAGTCTAAAGCTTCCAGAAAACCGTTTGGCAAGATTTACTTTATTGAAAGCCAACGTTGAAAAGATCAATGTGAAATTTCATACAATTATGAAAGGAAAAAAATCTGACGGAGATGGAAATAAAGCTGACGGTTTTGAAGAAGAGAAACTTTACTATGTTCCATCAAGATTTGTCTCCATCGGAATGGTAAGCTTACATCTAGTATATATTCAGTGTGGTACACTCTTACTTTTATGCTTTTTGATTAAATGCTAGTATGTGCTTGAAATAAAAGTTTAGTTGCAATGCATGTCGCGTCTCAATCTCTAGAGATGCATGCATGTCGCGTCTCAATCTCTAGATATGCATGCATGTCGCGTCTCAATCTCTAGAGATGAAGTCTTGTTTCTCATCTTCATTTTCAGATTGTATTTAGAAAATTATACACTTTTGTAGATGCCAAAAATGAAATTGTGTCTTTAGGTTCAAACTTTTCTAAGTACATCTTAATATTAAAACGAATCAAATTATATATTAACTGTCACTACTGCCTTATTTTTTTCCAGAATTAGCGTTTATTTCATGGTTGAGAACAGTAAAGCACAGCTTTAAGTACACGACTGGTTATACTATTTTGTCTCGGATGTTGGTAACATGTCTTTACAATTCTATGTATTCATTTTTTCCAGGCCAAAACATTTTTCAAAAAATATTCTCGGCTGGTTGTGATTGTAATGTCATGGATTAATATGATAATGAAGTAAGTATATATGACATGTAATTGATTTTCTTTCGCACCAACAAAAATAGCAGCATTAATTATTCGGTATTTTGTTCTACAGTACATTCTGTCATTTCATTCTGATGCATTTCAAACGTGATTTGAACATAATGGTCCTTGTTCTCCTTATTGAGGTATACTCCCAACATTCATTTTCCGTATCTGGCTCTATTTCCTGAAATATTTGTTTATGAAGTAATGAAGTTCTTCTTAATGTGCTACGAATGTTCGTATATATAGCAATATACATATCTAGCAAGTATCGTGATGGAAACCAAGTTCCACATACATACACGTACAATTATACTGACGTATATATAGCAATATACATATCTAGCAAGTATCGTGATGGAAACCAAGTTCCACATACATACACGTACAATTATACTGACGTATATATAGCAATATACATATCTAGCAAGTATCGTGATGGAAACCAAGTTCCACATACATACACGTACAATTATACTGACGTATATATAGCATTATACATATCTAGCAAGTATCGTGATGGAAACCAAGTTCCACATACATTCACGTACAATTATACTGACGTATATATAGCATTATACATATCTAGCAAGTATCGGGATGGAAACCAAGTTCCACATACATACACGTACAATTATACTGACGTATATATAGCATTATACATATCTAGCAAGTATCGTGATGGAAAGCAAGTTCCACATACATACACGTACAATTATACTGACGTATATATAGCATTATACATATCTAGCAAGTATCGTGATGGAAACCAAGTTCCACATACATACACGTACAATTATACTGACGTATATATAGCATTATACATATCTAGCAAGTATCGTGATGGAAACCAAGTTCCACATACGTACACGTACAATTATACTGACGTATATATAGCAATATACATATCTAGCAAGTATCGTGATGGAAACCAAGTTCCACATACATACACGTACAATTATACTGACAGGGGTGCTCTTTCCACCGGAATATGGCTGAGGAAATACAAACCCACCATGACGAGTTATTCACTCAGATTACATTCATTGATATAATTGCATACAACCATTAAAGATTGAGCATTTCATTAAGTTTTTGAATGCGTCTCCGATCATCTACTTTAGATCATGAAGAGTTGATCGTTTGTTCATATCGTTATATTCCTTCAAATCCATGAGATATATTTTAAATTATTCCCTTGTTGGTTAAGTGCTGTTAATATTGGTCTGGTCTAATTAGATATTGAAATCATTGAAACTCATTGTAATTTTTCATTTAAAAAGTAAAATTACGTTTTCTTGCTTCGCAAAACGACTGCTGTCCAATGAATTACAACACAAAGAACTAATTGTCCAACAATACAGAAACACATAGGGCATTGTCGCTTTCACTCTCTCGCATTCTTCCGTTGTTATTTGTTTTGTTTGGTGAAAATGAAATTAACGATTATAATAGATTCGCACGTCAGGTATTTACTTAATTCTGTATCAATATTGAACTTTCTAATATCCTGTACATAACCTTACCAGTAGGGTTGATTTACGAAAAGTTATAATCGATTATTTTATTATATCAATGCGAACATTTAATGAAACTCTCTTCATGTTTGTTTGCGGAATATCGTATTTTTAAAGTAAACATGAAGTTGTTACGGTCGTTAGATGCGCAACGGATACTTATTACATTTCCAGTTATTGACTTTTGTAAAAAGCAATACCTTATACATGTCATACGTATTACCACAGTTTTGTATTGAATGATCAATGTGTATGTTCAGTTTGACCCCTATACAACAATCGTTTCCATGGGCTACATTCGATTAAACAATATATTTTGAAATACGCATAACAAGCGTATCTCTATAGAAAATAAACCTCTCTCAAGTAACACCCTGAAACTACAATGGATATTATCATGAGAATGTTGTTAAACAAAAAATGCGCTTGTATCCATCTCATCGTACCTTTGACCTAGTGCCTTTATTATTACATACACCCGACTAACTCTTCAATCTAGCAGTTGCATGCTTACTGCAAGTAACTTTTTCGGTTCCTAAACTTAAATACAACTGACGTTATCCCTACTACGTTGTCTACCTGATGTTATCTCCACCTGACCAAATATCTACCTGATCAGATCTCCACCTGACCAAATATCTACCTGATGTTATCTCCACCTGACCAAATATCTACCTGATCAGATCTCCACCTGACCAAATATCTACATGACGTTATCTCCACCTGACCAAATATCTACCTGACGTTATCTCCACCTGACCAAATATCTACCTGACCAGATCTCCACCTGACCAAATGTCTACCTGACGTTATCTCCACCTGACCAGATCTCTACCTGACGTTATCTCCACCTGACCAAATATCTACCTGACCAGATCTCCACCTGACCAAATATCTACCTGACGTTATCTCCACCTGACCAAATATCTACCTGACCAGATCTCCACCTGACCAAATATCTACCTGACGTTATCTCCACCTGACCAAATATCTACCTGACCAGATCTCCACCTGACCAAATATCTACCTGACGTTATCTCCACCTGACCCAATATATTCCTGACCAGATCTCCACCTCACCAAATATCCACCTGACTATCTCCATCTGACCAAATATCTTCCAGATCTTCCTGGCATTTTCTCTACCGAACCTTCTCTCCACCTGACCTTATATGTAACGACCCTTCTCTCAACCTGACCTTATATTTACCGTCCCTTCTCTCAACCTGACCTTATATTTACCGACCCTTCTCTCAACCTGACCTTACTTCAACCTGACATTATCTCTACCGAACCTTCTATCAGCCTGACCTTATCTCCACCCGACCTTTTCTCGACATGACCTTATCTCTACCCGACCTTATCTCCAGCTGACCTTATCTCTACCTGACCGTATATCCACCTGACCTTATCTCTACCTGACATTTTCTCCACCTGACCTTATCTCTACCCGACATTATCTCAACCTGACTATATCTCCACCTGACCTTATCTCTACCCGACATTATCTCCACCTGACCTTATCTCTACCCGACCTTATCTCTACTTGACATTATCTCCCTCTGACCTTATCTCTACTTGACATTATCTCCACCTGACCTTATCTCCACCTGATATTATATCCACCTGACCTTATCTCTACCCGACATTATCTCCACCTGACCTTATCTCTATCTGACCGTAGCTCTACCCGACATTATCTCCACCTGACCTTATCTGTACTTGACATTATCTCCGCCTGACCTTATCTCTACCCGAGCTTATCTCTATCTGACCTTATCTCTACCTGACCTTATCTCCACCTGACCTTATCTCTACTTGATATTATCTCCCCCTGACCTTATCTCCACCTGACATTATCTCTACCCGACCTTATCTCTATCTGACCTTAGCTCTACCCGACATTATCTCCCCCTGACCTTATCTCTACCCGACCTTATCTCCACCTGACCTTATCTCTACTTGACATTATCTCCCCCTGACCTTATCTCCACCTGACCTTATCTCTACCCGACCTTATCTCTATCTGACCTTAGCTCTACCCGACATTATCTCCACCTGACCTTATCTCTACTTGACATTATCTCCGCCTGACCTTATCTCTACCCGAGCTTATCTCTATCTGACCTTATCTCTACCTGACCTTATCTCCACCTGACCTTGTCTCTACTTGATATTATCTCCCCCTGACCTTATCTCCACCTGACATTATCTCTACCCGACCTTATCTCTATCTGACCTTAGCTCTACCCGACATTATCTCCCCCTGACCTTATCTCTACCCGACCTTATCTCCACCTGACCTTATCTCTACTTGACCTTATCTCTATCTGACCTTATCTCTACCCGACATTATCTCCCCCTGACCTTATCTTTACCCGACCTTATCTCCACCTGACCTTATCTCTACTTGACATTATCTCCCCCTGACCTTATCTCCACCTGACCTTATCTCTACCCGACCTTATCTCTATCTGACCTTAGCTCTACCCGACATTATCTCCACCTGACCTTATCTCTACTTGATATTATCTCCCCCTGACCTTATATCTACCCAACCTTATCTCTATCCGACCTTATCTCCATCTGACCTTATCTCCATCTGACCTTATCTCCACCTGACCTTATCTCCATCTGACCTTATATCCACCTGACCTTATCTCCACCTGACCTTATCTCCACCTGACCTTATCTCTACCCCATATAATCTCCACCTGACCGTATCTCTATCTGACCTTATCTCTACCCCACATAATCTCCACCTGACCTTATCTCTATCTGACCTTATCTCTACCCCACATAATCTCCACCTGACCTTATCTCTATCTGACCTTATATCTATCCCACATAATCTCCACCTGACCTTATCTCTATCTGACCTTATCTCTACCCCACATAATCTCCACCTGACCTCATCTCTATCTGACCTTAGCTCTACCCGACATTATCTCCACCTGACCTTATCTCTACTTGATATTATCTCCCCCTGACCTTATATCTACCCAACCTTATCTCTATCCGACATTATCTCCATCTGACCTTATCTCCACCTGACCTTATCTCTATCTGACCTTATCTCCACCTGACCTTATCTCTATCTGACCTTATCTCTACCCCACATAATCTCCACCTGACCTTATCTCTATCTGACCTTATCTCTACCTGACCTTATCTCTACCCCACATAATCTCCACCTGACCTTATCTCTATCTGACCTTATCTCTATCTGACCTTATCTCTACCCCACATAATCTCCACCTGACCTTATCTCTACTTGACCTTATCTCTACCTGACCTTATCTCTACCCCACATAATCTCCACCTGACCTTATCTCTACCCGATCTTATCTCCGCTTGATCTTATTTCTATCCGACCTTATCTCTCTTATCTCCGCTTGACCTTATTTCTACCCGACCTTATCTCTCTTATCTCCGCTTGACCTTATTTCTGTCCGACCTTATCTTTCTTATCTCCGCTTGACCTTATTTCTACCCGACCTTATCTCTCTTATCTCCGCTTGGCCTTATTTCTACCCGACCTTATCTCTCTTATCTCCGCTTGACCTTATTTCTACCCGACCTTATCTCTCTTATCTCCGCTTGACCTTATTTCTACCCGACCTTATCTCCACCTGATCCTTCTTTCAACTTTGCAGTTCCATACTTATCTCCATATAACCATATCTTCAACCTAGTGGCTCTATATATATATGCGAGTTTGTACAGTGTAGTTTCACAAAACTGGTTCCTCGATGGTAATACACTTAAAAGCAAATGTCCCGGGTTATTGACTTCTTACATTATAACGGTACATTTAAAATATTACCTGATTTTAATTCCATATTTGGTTTTAATGGTGTAAGTAGAATGTTTTGTAGACTGGTCAGTTCGTTATGTTTTTATATGCTACGGGTATTTACCAACATTCACGATTGTCAAACCCGGTATTTAACCTTAAAACAATTCTGATTGACTATATTTAATAGAATGTATTCGTAAAAATCACAATAGCCTTACATGTGTGGGTAGCGAATTTTAACTAAAATAGATTTATGTAACTAAACGGTATGGAATACTGAACAATTTTAGCTCAGATAAAATATACACGAACATTCACACAAAATTCGACATTTTACTTTAATTTACTTTCAGTAAACAATACGACTTTGAAAAAGAATTGAAGTCGTTTGTCGACATTGCTAATGAAATAGAAGACAATGTGATGACGTCAACGATGAGTGAATTTGGCCTCTCATTTGACAAGAAATTTTTCAAAGCGAACAAGGAGGTAATGCTTAGTTGATCGAGGGCGATATGGAGTCTACTGATGTATTAAATAGCTTAATGATATTTCGGATAGGTTTTTAACAATTCATTGGTGAGCACTGTAACTTTCGTACATGGATGAGTTTAAGCTGACCGTGATAAATTCATTATACATGTATAAGTAAGTAAGTAAGTAAATTGTTTATTATAGTGACATGTGTACAAAGTATTTGCGTGTGCAACTATTATTATATAGCAATAGACACCTGTCCCAGTGGACCTATATGTCACCTAAAATATGGATCGTAAACATAGAGTATAAATAATTATGCAAATAAAAGCAAAACGTGAATATGAGATCACAACATTATAACGGAATCAAAATGTGATAAACAGATACACAGCTTAAGTATTTTAAATACAATACAATACAATTGCATTTTATTATATACGACTTAGATAGTCCGGCTTATCATGATAATCATTTTTTGCGATTGCGATCCCGATTTTTTTCCAAATTCATTTTTTTGTAAATTTTCCCTGTGTGCGGTAATATTGTACGAACCTTCCCTGTGTGCGGTAATATTGTACGAATCTTTTCCTGCGTGTGGTAATATTGTACGAATATTTCCGTATGTGCGGTATATTGTACGAATCTTTTCCTGTGTGTGGTAATATTGTACGAATATTTCCGTATGTGCGGTATATTGTACGAATCTTTTCCTGTGTGTGGTAATATTGTACGAATCTTTCCATGTGTTCGGTCATATTGTACGAATCTTTCCGTGTGTGCGGTAATATTGTACGAATCTTTCCGTGTGTGCGGTAATATTGTACGAATCTTTCCGTGTGTGCGGTCATATTGTACGAATCTTTCCATGTGCGGTCATATTGTACGAATCTTTCCGTGTGTGCGGTCATATTGTACGAATCTTTCCGTGTGTGCGGTCATATTGTACGAATCTTTCCGTGTGTGCGGTCATATTGTTCGAATCTTTCCGTGTGTGTGGTAATATTGTACGAATCTTTCCGTGTGTGGGGTAATATTGTACGAATCTTTCCGTGTGTGTGGTAATATTGTACGAATCTTTCCGTGTGTGTGGTAATATTGTACGAATCTTTCCGTGTGTGTGGTAATATTGTACGAATCTTTCCGTGTGTGTGGTAATATTGTACGAATCTTTCCGTGTGTGTGGTAATATTGTACGAATCTTTCCGTGTGTGTGGTAATATTGTACGAATCTTTCCGTGTGTGTGGTAATATTGTACGAATCTTTTCCGTGTGTGTGGTCATATTGTTCGAATCTTTCCGTGTGTGTGGTAATATTGTACGAATCTTTCCGTGTGTGTGGTAATATTGTACGAATCTTTCCGTGTGTGTGGTAATATTGTACGAATCTTTCCGTGTGTGTGGTAATATTGTACGAATCTTTCCGTGTGTGTGGTAATATTGTACGAATCTTTCCGTGTGTGTGGTAATATTGTACGAATCTTTCCGTGTGTGTGGTAATATTGTGCGAATCTTTCCGTGTGTGTGGTAATATTGTACGAATCTTTCCGTGTTTGGTAATATTATACGAATCTTTCCGTGTGTGTGGTAATATTGTACGAAACTTTCACTGGCTTCCTGTGCAGATAGAAATATTCGGCTCGAGGATTTTTGTTCTGAGTCTAATTACCGTATTTACGGTTATCCCTCGAGTTAGATGATTCCACCTGCAATGGAAGTAAGATGAAACCTTCATACAGTGTGACACCCAGTTTTCTATTTTGTCAAATAAAATCCAGTCTGCTATTTTCGTTTTAGATTTCGCTGAGTTCTGACGTACGCAAAATTTTAACCACACGATGGCAATCACGGACTCCACAGATGGTTAAACAGGTATCAACGTACATACAGCTATTGTCATTATGTCTGTCAATGTATCATACAATTATCACATCATCAGATAGTACACTTAATTAATGACCCTGATATATCAAGATATAGAATTAAGAATTTATGACACAGGCTATACTTGTGAATTATTGTGAATATTCTCCGAAATTCTGTATCGTAATATATACTAACGAGACAAAGTAAGAAGAGTGATGATTCATTTTATGTAAGTTCGGAACTCACATTTTGTGGTCATTCGGTCAAGCATGCTTCAAAGAAATGTCGTCTGTTTTCAGGTAATGAATGGCCTTCAATCATTACGATCTCTGTCCGAATATCCGGTGGACACACAAGAGAAACTGTGCAAAGTAGCGTGGTATCAGACGTAAGTATTACAGTATGGAAGTTTCTTGTTCTAACTGAAATAGGCATAAACTGAGATCAGGCTTTAAAGTTCACATTCAGTATTTGATCTACACATAGCTATATTTCTATGTCTTTGAGTCAGTGGTAAGTAGATTGGTTTGAATATTATCGGTTGTCCGGACTTTTCTCCATTGCAATCCGTCTGTATCTCATCATCTTACATTCCGTCTGTATCTCATCATCTTACACTCCGTCTGTATCTCATCATCTTACATTCCGTCTGTATCTCATCATCTTACATTCCGTCTGTATCTCATCATCTTACATTCCGTCTGTATCTCATCATCTTACACTCCGTCTGTATCTCATCATCTTACATTCCGTCTGTATCTCATCATCTTACATTCCGTCTGTATCTCATCATCTTACACTCCGTCTGTATCTCATCATCTTACATTCCGTCTGTATCTCATCATCTTACATTCCGTCTGTATCTCATCATCTTACATTCCGTCTGTATCTCATCATCTTACATTCCGTCTGTATCTCATCATCTTACATTCCGTCTGTATCTCATCATCTTACATTCCGTCTGTATCTCATCATCTTACATTCCGTCTGTATCTCATCATCTTACATTCCGTCTGTATCTCATCATCTTACATTCCGTCTGTATCTCATCATCTTACATTCCGTCTGTATCTCATCATCTTACATTCCGTCTGTATCTCATCATCTTACATTCCGTCTGTATCTCATCATCTTACATTCCGTCTGTATCTCATCATCTTACATTTAATTTAGTTTGGCTTTTCACATACTAGTATTTTCTTTGAAATGATTGTCACACCTGATATCTATAAGAACTCAAATTAAAAGTAAAATATGATGACGGGGTGTTCAGTAAACAAAATACGACATACACGCACCTTAAATAAAATTAATGAATTCGTTGTATCGAGTCTTTATTATTTGTATCAATATTTCAGAATTGGTCAAAAGAAAGTTATAGTACGACAGGGCCATCATGCGGAGTCCTTCTACTTTATTCTATCTGGAATGGGTATGTTCGTTATAGAATTCTAAAATGATATGTAATAGACTACGTCACACAGAGATGGTTATAGGGACGATTCTTCTTTGAAATTGAATATCAATTAACTATTATTTACGAATTAAACTGAATTATGTCCATTCAAACAGATTTGAAGAAAACATAATTAAATCGATCCAAAAATAGTTCAAATTCAATTGAAGAGTTAATTCACTCATTTCTATGAAGGTTATTAAGGATAAATAGACATTCCCGTGCTGGTGCGAGACTGTCAGAATTCAAACAAAGTGTCAAATTTCACTGATTTGATTTTGACAAACAGACATAGCTATCATTCAATATTTAAATTAATTATTTTGATTTTTTCTATTTTCATTATTCACCCTTAATGTTGGAGTACGTCGACATGTACGAGTATCTGTGTTATATTTACATCAATTGGTTCTTCGGTAAAGTATTAAAAAGTAAATCAATGATGATAGTACGTATTTTATTTGCAGACAGAAATATTTAGATATTGTTCGAAGGTGAATAAAATCCGCTTAAATATTTTCATTGATAGCAGTTAGCTCCAATTTTATGTTCAATAAACAAAGCTCGTCCTGACATTGGAATAAAAGTTGTTAGTATATAATTATTCTCTATCAATACTACCGGCGTAAACCTGCGATACTTTCCAGCGTATATTGTTATTCAAAATGAGCAGTCAATCATTGTGCATCATCACATCATGTAGGTGTGATAGATTTAAAGGTAGGTCGTCCTATTTGTGTCGAAATATGCCAAATAATTATTTTGAGAAAATTGTATACTCTACGTACTCTAAAACACTGCATTATAACGTTCTTAAACGTTTCCTGGAACTGCAAAAACACGAGTCTGATGTAGGTATTTCCAATGTTGGCGAAAAGCGACAACGCAGATTAAACATTCATTAAGACATATCCATTACTGTAAATGTATCACAGAGACAGACGGTTCGTGGGTACTAAACGCGGTACCTATTGTAAACAACAAACTCTCAGAGCCCCCCCCCCCAAAAAAAAACTACATGACATACAACAAGACTTAGTGTCCGTCATCGTCATGTATCAATGTAGAAATACCCGACATCTTTGTACTCTGTTTGAATATTGGAGAATGAGAATGATATCGAAGAATAATAAGAAGTTCATTTTCAAAGTTCCAGTAGTCTAATGTCCTAATTGTGGATATACAATGTACTGTATACATGTACATACATAAAATATGCAACGAAAAGAATACATGTCACAATGAACACGTGACATGATCGGTAGCGTGACATGATCGGTAGCGTGACACGATCGGTATCGTAACATGATCGGTAGCGTGACATGATCGGTATCGTAACATGATCGGTAGCGTGACACGATCGGTATCGTAACATGATCGGTAGCGTGACACGATCGGTATCGTAATCGGTAGCGTAACATGATCGGTAGCGTGACACGATCGGTATCGTAACATGATCGATATCGTGACATGATCGGTAGCGTGACATGATCGATAGCGTGACATGATCGGTATCGTAACATGATCGGTAGCGTGACCTGATCGGTAACGTGACATGATCGATAGCGTGACATGATCGATAGCGTGACATGATCGGTAGCGTGACATGATCGGTAGCGTGTCATGATCGGTAGCGTAACATGATCGGTAGCGTGACCTGATCGGTAGCGTGACATGATCGGTAGCGTGTCATGATCGGTAGCGTAACATGATCGGTAGCGTGACCTGATCGGTAGCGTGACATGATCGGTAGCGTGATATGATCGGTAGCGTGACATGATCGATAGCGTGACATGATCGGTATCGTGGTACAATGATATTCCAGATAAGATGTGATATTTTGCAGAAAAAGAGGAATATAACAGTATATTGTGACATATTCAAAATATTTCAGACACATATTGTTATTTTTAGACTAAGAGTGATAAAGACAATCACAATTTTACACACAATTACATACAATTCACGTACAACAGAAATAAACGACATGTGATTTGCTTAACATATGTGACACTATATAATTGTGCAGTTGGGAAGTTTTGAATGTGTATACGATTAATGTTGTTTGATTATGTGTTAATATGTATTTTCAATACTTGCTTAGCTTAAACATGATAGTGCGTGTCCAGTAATATCTTTTGATGCATTATCTATTTTAGATTTACGCGCAGAGAACAGTCTAATATAAAGTGATATCAGTCGTCAATTTTACTACAAGTTAACCATTTTCTACTGTCTATAGGGGTGTGTCTAGCTCTATGTCATTGACTAGATTAAATTTTCGAATTGTTTGATAAAAATTAATCTTCTATTCCATTCAAATAAAATTGGTAATTAAAACTAATAATTGGGCAACATTTAAATCATGTAAATCATTTGTCCCTCTAAACACTATAATGTGTGTATCATACGATTTAAAAATCCGTACAGTTGAAATACATTACAACTTTGAATGTTCAGTGCCTTATGTCAGTATTGCCAATTTATTGTGCACCTACTCCTGTGACAGCTAACTGGAGTCAATATTTGTGTCCACTTGTCACTGTTCGCTCGCTACTGGAGTGTATAGTTGTCTATGTCGGCAAGGGGATATCGAACCTTCTGGTTGGCTGTTGTGTCACGTATTATATACTTAACGCCTTTAAAAACGCAACTACATATATTTTACTTAGCCTTCATTTCGTTCCAAGCGTTAAACTTGCTTTATTGATAAAAATTTGTAAATCATTCATAAAAAAGAAATCAAACTATTGTCCTAGCATTCATAATTGATTAAGTTTAGGAAATTATGTTTGAGAATTAAAACATAATTATTTCTTTATAATGTCATCGTGTTGATGCGAAAAAAAATTAGTTCCGTTTTTAATGGCGTTGGGTATAGGACTACTTATACTGTTCTGATTTTCATGAGCTAGTGATACTGTTACTGAAAGAAAAACAATTACCTATAACCACCATTAAATTTACAGCATTTGTTAAGAAGATGGTACAGGATCCATGTACTGGTGAGTCTAAAGCTCAGGTTGCGGCTAGATTGACGAAGGGTCACAGTTTCGGGGTAAGATATCTTACAGTATTCGAACAAATGCACAAAAATAAAGTACACGCGTGTATGTATTATAAGGCAAAAATATGACTGTTTTTGTACCATATTTTTGATACATGTACTTCATTTCTATATTGATTTTTATTTCCATGTGTTCAAAATTCATAACGTGTCATAAAAGTGTACAAAATATGCAAATAATATATTTATATGATAAGCCAAGCTAATCGTAATCTAGCACCAATAGATAAAATGACGAGATTATTGAGAGAATCTATCTTAATTTTAATTATGATGCCGATTTTGAATTTTGAAAAGTCGGTCGGTCGGTCGGTCGGTGTCAAAATGGGGGTTTCCGGCGACTAACTTGAGTTACGTTGATCATATTGTAACCAAACTTGGTGGATAGTAAGAACATGTGGACAGCTCGCTTGGGATTGCTTTTGGGTTCGGTCTGCCAAAGGTCAAGGTCGGTCACAGTTACTAAAAATAGCAATTTGGTTTCCGGCGAATAACTTTAGTTTCGTTGATCATTTTGACATCAAACTTAGTGTATAGTAAGAACATGTGGAGAGCTCACTTGGGATTGCTTTTGGATTCGTTCCATCCAAGGTCAAGGTCACTAAAAATTTAAAAATCAGTTTCCACTTAATATATTCGCTATGCGTGGGTGTATTGAAATCAAACTTGGTGTATAGTTGTTGCACATATATAATATATTTAACTGGAGTGTGTGTATGCATGTATCACCTCTGGCACCTTTGCTGCATTGATGATCATCATGTATTCATTATACAAATAGAGCTTTGGGTACAACTAACTAGGTTTAAAACCTGGTTTGTGGGCATTGCCCATTTCTTGTTTTTATAAAAAGTAGTAAGTTTTGCCTTATGATATATGCATTGTAGTGTTTTCTCTACTGTAAGGGTCAATTTGCAAAATAGTTCCGACTTCTCACGGTATCACTTTATTAGTTACAGGTAAATGCATTTACAAACAGTAATGTATTTAACTACATGTTGTACATGATAAAAGTATAACACGTGTAGTTATGCACGTCCGTTCGTGTTGTTCCATTACGTCCATACAATAAATCAATTTATGTCGTAATTGTGTGGTTATAAGTTATGATTATATGCTGTTTTACTGTGGACTATTTTGTTGACTACTTGTTTGTTAGGACATACAGCTTCAACATATTCACTGTGGAACGTTTCAAGTTATAATATGCAGCATATACTGTCACTTTTGAACTCAAGAAACGTACCTTGCACTATAATGTTTTTCTATGACTTGTTCATCGGCTAAATGCATATCTATGTATTCTTTTCGTGAACAGTTTTCCTGGGAAGATGGGGTAATCGTATATTAGTAACATGTAGTAGATAAATAGTCACTGCTTTATTTACGTGTACATCATTTTGGTTATATAATTTTGTTTGCGTGGCTTGAAAGAATGCATGTTTCCTCTTCACGGAGAAAGTAATACATCAGCTACATCATGCTCGATGCATTAAAGCGGTGTAAGATGTATAGTATAGTTTGTATATGAACAGAGACTATTCCGATAATACTAAATAGTTCAGGGTACTGTTTGATTTTACTGCCATATGTCAGTTAGTTATGTTAATGTAATGGATTTAAATACATAAAACTAACAATTGTCAATAATAGAATGTTTTGATTAATGATGCAAAAATGTCCGTGTTTTTGTGGTATTCAATTAATTGTTTTGAATTAAAGCATTTCTTGCATGGAAATGTTTCTATATAGGTTCGAGTTTGTATGTTTCCTGAATGTTTCTATAGACAATGATTTTGAAAATGTCTACATTGTTTCGCCAGTGTCTACAAAGTTTAAATAATTTTGCATAAGTTTCACACCACTCGGCTTGTACGATTGATGTAAGTCATAACATAACTGAATTTGTTGACAAATGATTGCATGGTTACTGTAAAAATTGTCAATTATTCGAAACGTAAAATCGAAGATGTCTTATTTGTATTTAGTAGAAATACATTTGTATACATGTGCATGTATTATAGTTCTGCTTGTAGGGTATTGTGTGTAAAGCTTCTGTAGTGATTTTAGTTTTGTTTTATATTACAAACTGGACAGTAATTGTTCATCACGTGTTTTGTATATCGATGTACTTAAAATGTTGCGGTTTCCAATCTTGGTTATGACGTACCCAATACGTTAAAGTAGTACATTACTAGTACACGGTCGGTTATGACGTACCCAATACGTTAAAGTAGTACATTACTAGTACACGGTCGGTTATGACGTACCCAATACGTTAAAGTAGTACATTACTAGTACATTTGTACACGGTCGGTTATGACGTACCCAATACGTTAAAGTAGTACATTACTAGTACACGGTCGGTTATGACGTACACAATACGTTAAAGTAGTACATTACTAGTACACGGTAGGCATTATAAATGTAGTATTGGAACCGGTTGACCCGGTGTAGCGGATTTCAGACTTCCCCGCTTCAAGTTACCCCCCCCCGATTTCAAATACCCCTTGATGGTGATTTCAAGCTACCACCTACGATTTCGGATTACCCCCACACTCCTTTATTCATGCATTTTCTAACAACAACAAGACAACAACATATGATAAATCTATAAATAAAAACGAGAAACACCAAAACAGTAACAAGAAAGCAACAACAACAGCAGCAGCAGCAGGATCGGCATCGGTAGCAGCAACACCAAGCGATAGCAATTAAACAACAGTAACACCGTGGTATTAACAATGTATCGATTTTTTGCACTTTGAGACTATCTTTCAGTTGTGTATGTTTCACTAGTTTATTCAATTTACTTACCATGATTTCAAATAATGGAAATTTATAAATTTAGGTCAGTCAGTGAGTGGGTAATCTAAACTGCACGGGGTAATATGAAATCGGGTTCTGGTTATCGGGGATAACTTGACAAGGGAGGTAACTTGAACTCTTTACACCGGAGACTGCTTAATGTAACTGATTGTGGTATCAAATTACGTGTCTACTGTGTGGGATCACAGTATGACAGCTACACTATATATGCTATAAATAGACACCGTCTCCAAATCACCGGGAACATGCGAGCGGGTTTGAAAGCCAACAGACATTGCTTAGTATTGCTGTTTAAGTAAGCTTTCTTTGTAAGTTTAATCCTATTGAGATCTAGATTGTCCAAGTGTTGCATATACTCTATCACATTGTAACATGCATGCATACTGGTAACAAAGGGTATCACGACATCTATGAAATAATGTCTTGTCTTTAGCAATATTATAATTTATCTCTTATAAATACGCTTGAGCTGTTAGATCACACTACATGTGTTAGTGCCAGTGGTTATGATGTCCAGTATTTACCAATTATAGTGTAAAAGATCTTTCGGAAGTGTTTAAATGGGATAACGCCGAGACATACCAACCAGTGCAACGGTGCTACTAGAAAATAGTGTTGTCATAGACATACAAAGTAATTTGAATATTATTATATTGCAATTAGGAAATCGGTTTATTGTTTGACACATTGCGGACAGCCACTGTAGAAAGTACAACCCCGATGGAATTGTTGGTGATCGGAAAAGAAGACTTTGTGAGAATATTTATGAAAGCAGAAAATCCAGACGAGGAACCAGAACATGTAAAATTTCTTCGGTAAGACTTGTAACACTTCAGTCATTACTTGATTCTCGTGCGGTAAGACTTGGAACACTTCAGTCATTACTTCATTCTCGTGCAGTAAGACTTGTAACACTCCAGTCATTACTTGATTCTCGTGCGGTAAGACTTGTAACACTCCAGTCATTAATTGATTCTCGTGCAGTAAGACTTGTTACACTTCAGTCATTACTTGATTCTCGTGCAGTAAGACTTGTAACACTTCAGTCAATACTTGATTCTCGTGCAGTAAGACTTGTAATACTTCAGTAATTCCTTGATTCTCGTGCGGTAAGACTTGTAACACTTCAGTCATTACTTGATTCTCATGCGGTAAGACTTGTAACACTTCAGTCATTACTTGATTCTCATGCGGTAAGACTTGTAACACTTCAGCCATTACTTGATTCTCATGCGGTAAGTCTTGTAACACTTCAGTCATTACGTGATTCTCATGCGGTAAGACTTGTAACACTTCAGTCATTATGTGATTCTCATGCGGTAAGACTTGTAACACTTCAGTCATTACGTGATTCTCATGCGGTAAGACTTGTAACACTTCAGTCATTACTTGATTCTCATGCGGTAAGACTTGTAACACTTCAGTCATTACGTGATTCTCATGCGGTAAGACTTGTAACACTTCAGTCATTACGTGATTCTCATGCGGTAAGACTTGTAACACTTCAGTCATTACGTGATTATCATGCGGTAAGTCTTGTAACACTTCCGTCATTACTTGATTCTCATGCGGTTAGACCTTGTAACACTTCAGTCATTACGTTATTCTCGTGCAGTAAGACTTGTAACACTTCAGTAATTTCTTGATTCTCATGCGGTAAGACTTGTAACACTTCAGTCATTACGTGATTCTCGTGCAGTTAGACTTGTAACACTTCAGTAATTCCTTGATTCTCATGCGGTAAGACTTGTAACACTTCAGTAATTCCTTGATTCTCGTGCAGTAAGACTTGTAACACTTCAGTCATTACTTGATTCTCGTGCAGTAAGACTTGTAACACTTCAGTAATTCCTTGATTCTCATGCGGTAAGACTTGTAACACTTCAGTCATTACTTGATTCTCATGCGGTAAGACTTGTAACACTTCAGTCATTACGTGATTCTCATGCGGTAAGACTTGTAACACTTCAGTAATTCCTTGATTCTCATGCGGTAAGACTTGTAACACTTCAGTAATTCCTTGATTCTCATGTAGAAAGACTTGTAACACTTCAGTCATTACTTGATCCTCATGCGGTAAGACTGGTAACACTTCAGTCATTACGTGATTCTCATGCAGTTAGACTTGTAACACTTCAGTCATTACTTGATTCTCGTGCAGTAAGACTTGTAACACTTCAGTCATTACTTGATTCTCATGCGGTAAGACTTGTAACACTTCAGTCATTACGTGATTCTCGTGCAGTAAGACTTGTAACACTTCAGTAATTCCTTGATTCTCGTGCAGTAAGACTTGTAACACTTCAGCCATTACTTGATTCTCGTGCAGTAAGACTTGTAACACTTCAGTAATTCCTTGATTCTCATGTAGTAAGACTTGTAACACTTCAGTCATTACTTGATTCTCATGCGGTAAGACTTGTAACACTTCAGTCATTACGTGATTCTCATGCGGTAAGACTTGTAACACTTCAGTCATTACTTGATTCTCATGCGGTAAGACTTGTAACACTTCAGTCATTACGTGATTCTCATGCGGTAAGACTTGTAACACCCCAGTCATTACTTGATTCTCATGCGGTAAGACTTGTAACACTTCAGTCATTACGTGGTTATCATGCGGTAAGACTTGTAACACCCCAGTCATTACTTGATTTTCATGCGGTAAGTCTTGTTACACTTCAGTCATTACTTGATTCTCGTGCAGTAAGACTTGTAACACTTCAGTCATTACTTGATTCTCGTGCAGTAAGACTTGTAATACTTCAGTAATTCCTTGATTCTCGTGCGGTAAGACTTGTAACACTTCAGTCATTACTTGATTCTCATGCGGTAAGACTTGTAACACTTCAGTCATTACTTGATTCTCATGCGGTAAGACTTGTAACACTTCAGCCATTACTTGATTCTCATGCGGTAAGTCTTGTAACACTTCAGTCATTACGTGATTCTCATGCGGTAAGACTTGTAACACTTCAGTCATTATGTGATTCTCATGCGGTAAGACTTGTAACACTTCAGTCATTACGTGATTCTCATGCGGTAAGACTTGTAACACTTCAGTCATTACTTGATTCTCATGCGGTAAGACTTGTAACACTTCAGTCATTACGTGATTCTCATGCGGTAAGACTTGTAACACTTCAGTCATTACGTGATTCTCATGCGGTAAGACTTGTAACACTTCAGTCATTACGTGATTATCATGCGGTAAGTCTTGTAACACTTCCGTCATTACTTGATTCTCATGCGGTTAGACCTTGTAACACTTCAGTCATTACGTTATTCTCGTGCAGTAAGACTTGTAACACTTCAGTAATTTCTTGATTCTCATGCGGTAAGACTTGTAACACTTCAGTCATTACGTGATTCTCGTGCAGTTAGACTTGTAACACTTCAGTAATTCCTTGATTCTCATGCGGTAAGACTTGTAACACTTCAGTAATTCCTTGATTCTCGTGCAGTAAGACTTGTAACACTTCAGTCATTACTTGATTCTCGTGCAGTAAGACTTGTAACACTTCAGTAATTCCTTGATTCTCATGCGGTAAGACTTGTAACACTTCAGTCATTACTTGATTCTCATGCGGTAAGACTTGTAACACTTCAGTCATTACGTGATTCTCATGCGGTAAGACTTGTAACACTTCAGTAATTCCTTGATTCTCATGCGGTAAGACTTGTAACACTTCAGTAATTCCTTGATTCTCATGTAGAAAGACTTGTAACACTTCAGTCATTACTTGATCCTCATGCGGTAAGACTGGTAACACTTCAGTCATTACGTGATTCTCATGCAGTTAGACTTGTAACACTTCAGTCATTACTTGATTCTCGTGCAGTAAGACTTGTAACACTTCAGTCATTACTTGATTCTCATGCGGTAAGACTTGTAACACTTCAGTCATTACGTGATTCTCGTGCAGTAAGACTTGTAACACTTCAGTAATTCCTTGATTCTCGTGCAGTAAGACTTGTAACACTTCAGCCATTACTTGATTCTCGTGCAGTAAGACTTGTAACACTTCAGTCATTACTTGATTCTCGTGCAGTAAGACTTGTAACACTTCAGTAATTCCTTGATTCTCATGTAGTAAGACTTGTAACACTTCAGTCATTACTTGATTCTCATGCGGTAAGACTTGTAACACTTCAGTCATTACGTGATTCTCATGCGGTAAGACTTGTAACACTTCAGTCATTACTTGATTCTCATGCGGTAAGACTTGTAACACTTCAGTCATTACGTGATTCTCATGCGGTAAGACTTGTAACACCCCAGTCATTACTTGATTCTCATGCGGTAAGACTTGTAACACTTCAGTCATTACGTGATTATCATGCGGTAAGACTTGTAACACCCCAGTCATTACTTGATTTTCATGCGGTAAGTCTTGTAACACTTCAGTCATTACTTGATTCTCGTGCAGTAAGACTTGTAACACTTCAGTAATTCCTTGATTCTCTTGTAGTAAGACTTGTAACACTTCAGTCATTACTTGATTCTCATGCGGTAAGACTTGTAACACTTCAGTCATTACGTGATTCTCATGCGGTAAGACTTGTAACACTTCAGTCATTACTTGATTCTCATGCGGTAAGACTTGTAACACTTCAGTTATTACGTGATTCTCATGCGGTAAGACTTGTAACACCCCAGTCATTACTTGATTCTCATGCGGTAAGACTTGTAACACTTCAGTCATTACTTGATTCTCATGCGGTAAGACTTGTAACACTTCAGTCATTACGTGATTATCATGCGGTAAGACTTGTAACACCCCAGTCATTACTTGATTTTCATGCGGTAAGTCTTGTAACACTTCAGTCATTACTTGATTCTCGTGCAGTAAGACTTGTAACACTTCAGTAATTCCTTGATTCTCTTGTAGTAAGACTTGTAACACTTCAGTCATTACTTGATTCTCATGCGGTAAGACTTGTAACACTTCAGTCATTACGTGATTCTCATGCGGTAAGACTTGTAACACTTCAGTCATTACTTGATTCTCATGCGGTAAGACTTGTAACACTTCAGTTATTACGTGATTCTCATGCGGTAAGACTTGTAACACCCCAGTCATTACTTGATTCTCATGCGGTAAGACTTGTAACACTTCAGTCATTACGTGGTTATCATGCGGTAAGACTTGTAACACCCCAGTCATTACTTGATTTTCATGCGGTAAGTCTTGTAACACTTCAGTCATTACTTGATTCTCATGTATTATACTTATACGCAAACAATCTTCATTAGAATAGTATGGCCGTACACTACTAGTAATGCATTTTGAAAAGATAATGTCAGAACCATTACTGTGGACAATGATGAAATCATCTTACTTTTTTCACATTGTACAGAAAGATACCGTTCATGAAGACATGGCCTACAGAAGTATTAAAGCTTGAAGCAGGGGCTTGTCTGGCACATTATTTCAAGTAAGTTGTTTTTGTTTTGTATCATAATTATACGCGATGTAAATTATTGAAATTGAACCTGTTTCATTAATTAATATACAGTCACAGTTACTTCCACAGGCAGATAGGAACGATGCACACAATATGTTGTACTTTAATTTCATACTGAATCATTTAATATGATATAAAATATACACATTAGAGAACAGCTGGACGATGAGCATTGAGATTACACTCTTAGTGTGTTCATTGTATATCTGTTCATTGGGGTTTATAATGTGCATACAATGTTTCGAGCAAATTAACAAGATCATTGTCAATCACACAATACTCATAAACAGTTTCTATAACTTATAGGCGTGGTAGTTTGATAACAGATAATGATCGACACAGTGAATGGATATATTTCGTCATGTCGGTAAGTAACTTATTGTATAGACATACCGTTATTATCAAGGTCAGAGTGATGTATGCAGATAGATACGGTATACTACCAGACAGGACAGTCTTCATCGTGCTGGAAGAAAGTTGACTTATGATCAGTTGTAAGATTGAAATCGTCTTTAAAAGTGTTTGGCTTTAACTGATTATTTGTAGGACAGTGTATTTATCCCTAGATAGCATGTAATACCAGACAGTAGGACAGTGTATTTATCCCTAGATAGCATGTAATACCAGACAGTAGGACAGTGTATTTATCCATAGATATCATGTAATACCAGACAGTAGGACAGTGTATTTATCCATAGATATCATGTAATACCAGACAGTAGGACAGTGTATTTATCCATAGATATCATGTAATACCAGACAGTAGGACAGTGTATTTATCCATAGATAGCATGTAATACCAGACAGTAGGACAGTGTATTTATCCCTAGATAGCATGTAATACCAGACAGTAGGACAGTGTATTTATCCATAGATAGCATGTAATACCAGACAGTAGGACAGTGTATTTATCCATAGATATCATGTAATACCAGACAGTAGGACAGTGTATTTATCCCTAGATAGCATGTAATACCAGACAGTAGGACAGTGTATTTATCCATAGATATCATGTAATACCAGACAGTAGGACAGTGTATTTATCCCTAGATAGCATGTAATACCAGACAGTAGGACAGTGTATTTATCCATAGATATCATGTAATACCAGACAGTAGGACAGTGTATTTATCCATAGATATCATGTAATACCAGACAGTAGGACAGTGTATTTATCCATAGATATCATGTAATACCAGACAGTAGGACAGTGTATTTATCCATTGATATCATGTAATACCAGACAGTAGGACAGTGTATTTATCCATAGATATCATGTAATACCAGACAGTAGGACAGTGTATTTATCCATAGATATCATGTAATACCAGACAGTAGGACAGTGTATTTATCCATAGATATCATGTAATACCAGACAGTAGGACAGTGTATTTATCCATAGATAGCATGTAATACCAGACAGTAGGACAGTGTATTTATCCCTAGATAGCATGTAATACCAGACAGTAGGACAGTGTATTTATCCCTAGATAGCATGTAATACCAGACAGTAGGACAGTGTATTTATCCATAGATATCATGTAATACCAGACAGTAGGACAGTGTATTTATCCATAGATATCATGTAATACCAGACAGTAGGACAGTGTATTTATCCCTAGATAGCATGTAATACCAGACAGTAGGACAGTGTATTTATCCATAGATAGCATGTAATACCAGACAGTAGGACAGTGTATTTATCCATAGATAGCATGTAATACCAGACAGTAGGACAGTGTATTTATCCATAGATAGCATGTAATACCAGACAGTAGGACAGTGTATTTATCCATAGATAGCATGTAATACCAGACAGTAGGACAGTGTATTTATCCATAGATAGCATGTAATACGAGACAGTAGGACAGTGTATTTATCCCTAGATAGCATGTAATACCAGACAGTAGGACAGTGTATTTATCCATAGATAGCATGTAATACCAGACAGTAGGACAGTGTATTTATCCCTAGATAGCATGTAATACCAGACAGTAGGACAGTGTATTTATCCATAGATAGCATGTAATACCAGACAGTAGGACAGTGTATTTATCCCTAGATAGCATGTAATACCAGACAGTAGGACAGTGTATTTATCCCTAGATAGCATGTAATACCAGACAGTAGGACAGTGTATTTATCCATAGATATCATGTAATACCAGACAGTAGGACAGTGTATTTATCCATAGATATCATGTAATAACAGACAGTAGGACAGTGTATTTATCCATAGATATCATGTAATACCAGACAGTAGGACAGTGTATTTATCCATAGATAGCATGTAATACCAGACAGTAGGACAGTGTATTTATCCCTAGATAGCATGTAATACCAGACAGTAGGACAGTGTATTTATCCATAGATAGCATGTAATACCAGACAGTAGGACAGTGTATTTATCCATAGATATCATGTAATACCAGACAGTAGGACAGTGTATTTATCCCTAGATAGCATGTAATACCAGACAGTAGGACAGTGTATTTATCCATAGATATCATGTAATACCAGACAGTAGGACAGTGTATTTATCCCTAGATAGCATGTAATACCAGACAGTAGGACAGTGTATTTATCCATAGATATCATGTAATACCAGACAGTAGGACAGTGTATTTATCCATAGATATCATGTAATACCAGACAGTAGGACAGTGTATTTATCCATAGATATCATGTAATACCAGACAGTAGGACAGTGTATTTATCCATTGATATCATGTAATACCAGACAGTAGGACAGTGTATTTATCCATAGATATCATGTAATACCAGACAGTAGGACAGTGTATTTATCCATAGATATCATGTAATACCAGACAGTAGGACAGTGTATTTATCCATAGATATCATGTAATACCAGACAGTAGGACAGTGTATTTATCCATAGATAGCATGTAATACCAGACAGTAGGACAGTGTATTTATCCCTAGATAGCATGTAATACCAGACAGTAGGACAGTGTATTTATCCCTAGATAGCATGTAATACCAGACAGTAGGACAGTGTATTTATCCATAGATATCATGTAATACCAGACAGTAGGACAGTGTATTTATCCATAGATATCATGTAATACCAGACAGTAGGACAGTGTATTTATCCCTAGATAGCATGTAATACCAGACAGTAGGACAGTGTATTTATCCATAGATAGCATGTAATACCAGACAGTAGGACAGTGTATTTATCCATAGATAGCATGTAATACCAGACAGTAGGACAGTGTATTTATCCATAGATAGCATGTAATACCAGACAGTAGGACAGTGTATTTATCCATAGATAGCATGTAATACCAGACAGTAGGACAGTGTATTTATCCATAGATAGCATGTAATACGAGACAGTAGGACAGTGTATTTATCCCTAGATAGCATGTAATACCAGACAGTAGGACAGTGTATTTATCCATAGATAGCATGTAATACCAGACAGTAGGACAGTGTATTTATCCCTAGATAGCATGTAATACCAGACAGTAGGACAGTGTATTTATCCATAGATAGCATGTAATACCAGACAGTAGGACAGTGTATTTATCCCTAGATAGCATGTAATACCAGACAGTAGGACAGTGTATTTATCCCTAGATAGCATGTAATACCAGACAGTAGGACAGTGTATTTATCCATAGATAGCATGTAATACCAGACAGTAGGACAGTGTATTTATCCATAGATAGCATGTAATACCAGACAGTAGGACAGTGTATTTATCCCTAGATATCATGTAATACCAGACAGTAGGACAGTGTATTTATCCCTAGATAGCATGTAATACCAGACAGTAGGACAGTGTATTTATCCCTAGATATCATGTAATACCAGACAGTAGGACAGTGTATTTATCCCTAGATATCATGTAATACCAGACAGTAGGACAGTGTATTTATCCATAGATAGCATGTAATACCAGACAGTAGGACAGTGTATTTATCCATAGATAGCATGTAATACCAGACAGTAGGACAGTGTATTTATCCCTAGATAGCATGTAATACCAGACAGTAGGACAGTGTATTTATCCATAGATACCATGTAATACCAGACAGTAGGACAGTGTATTTATCCCTAGATAGCATGTAATACCAGACAGTAGGACAGTGTATTTATCCATAGATACCATGTAATACCAGACAGTAGGACAGTGTATTTATCCCTAGATAGCATGTAATACCAGACAGTAGGATAGTGTATTTATCCATAGATAGCATGTAATACCAGACAGTAGGACAGTGTATTTATCCCTAGATAGCATGTAATACCAGACAGTAGGACAGTGTATTTATCCATAGATATCATGTAATACCAGACAGTAGGACAGTGTATTTATCCATAGATAGCATGTAATACCAGACAGTAGGACAGTGTATTTATCCCTAGATAGCATGTAATACCAGACAGTAGGACAGTGTATTTATCCATAGATATCATGTAATACCAGACAGTAGGACAGTGTATTTATCCATAGATAGCATGTAATACGAGACAGTAGGACAGTGTATTTATCCCTAGATAGCATGTAATACCAGACAGTAGGACAGTGTATTTATCCATAGATAGCATGTAATACCAGACAGTAGGACAGTGTATTTATCCCTAGATAGCATGTAATACCAGACAGTAGGACAGTGTATTTATCCATAGATAGCATGTAATACCAGACAGTAGGACAGTGTATTTATCCCTAGATAGCATGTAATACCAGACAGTAGGACAGTGTATTTATCCCTAGATAGCATGTAATACCAGACAGTAGGACAGTGTATTTATCCATAGATAGCATGTAATACCAGACAGTAGGACAGTGTATTTATCTATAGATAGCATGTAATACCAGACAGTAGGACAGTGTATTTATCCCTAGATAGCATGTAATACCAGACAGTAGGACAGTGTATTTATCCATAGATAGCATGTAATACCAGACAGTAGGACAGTGTATTTATCCCTAGATAGCATGTAATACCAGACAGTAGGACAGTGTATTTATCCCTAGATAGCATGTAATACCAGACAGTAGGACAGTGTATTTATCCATAGATAGCATGTAATACCAGACAGTAGGACAGTGTATTTATCCCTAGATAGCATGTAATACCAGACAGTAGGACAGTGTATTTATCCATAGATACCATGTAATACCAGACAGTAGGACAGTGTATTTATCCCTAGATAGCATGTAATACCAGACAGTAGGACAGTGTATTTATCCATAGATAGCATGTAATACCAGACAGTAGGACAGTGTATTTATCCCTAGATAGCATGTAATACCAGACAGTAGGACAGTGTATTTATCCATAGATAGCATGTAATACCAGACAGTAGGACAGTGTATTTATCCCTAGATAGCATGTAATACCAGACAGTAGGACAGTGTATTTATCCCTAGATAGCATGTAATACCAGACAGTAGGACAGTGTATTTATCCCTAGATATCATGTAATACCAGACAGTAGGACAGTGTATTTATCCATAGATACCATGTAATACCAGACAGTAGGACAGTGTATTTATCCCTAGATAGCATGTAATACCAGACAGTAGGACAGTGTATTTATCCATAGATAGCATGTAATACCAGACAGTAGGACAGTGTATTTATCCATAGATATCATGTAATACCAGACAGTAGGACAGTGTATTTATCCCTAGATAGCATGTAATACCAGACAGTAGGACAGTGTATTTATCCATAGATATCATGTAATACCAGACAGTAGGACAGTGTATTTATCCCTAGATAGCATGTAATACCAGACAGTAGGACAGTGTATTTATCCATAGATATCATGTAATACCAGACAGTAGGACAGTGTATTTATCCATAGATATCATGTAATACCAGACAGTAGGACAGTGTATTTATCCATAGATATCATGTAATACCAGACAGTAGGACAGTGTATTTATCCATAGATATCATGTAATACCAGACAGTAGGACAGTGTATTTATCCATAGATATCATGTAATACCAGACAGTAGGACAGTGTATTTATCCATAGATAGCATGTAATACCAGACAGTAGGACAGTGTATTTATCCATAGATAGCATGTAATACCAGACAGTAGGACAGTGTATTTATCCCTAGATAGCATGTAATACCAGACAGTAGGACAGTGTATTTATCCATAGATAGCATGTAATACGAGACAGTAGGACAGTGTATTTATCCCTAGATAGCATGTAATACCAGACAGTAGGACAGTGTATTTATCCATAGATAGCATGTAATACCAGACAGTAGGACAGTGTATTTATCCCTAGATAGCATGTAATACCAGACAGTAGGACAGTGTATTTATCCATAGATAGCATGTAATACCAGACAGTAGGACAGTGTATTTATCCCTAGATAGCATGTAATACCAGACAGTAGGACAGTGTATTTATCCCTAGATAGCATGTAATACCAGACAGTAGGACAGTGTATTTATCCCTAGATAGCATGTAATACCAGACAGTAGGACAGTGTATTTATCCATAGATAGCATGTAATACCAGACAGTAGGACAGTGTATTTATCCCTAGATATCATGTAATACCAGACAGTAGGACAGTGTATTTATCCCTAGATAGCATGTAATACCAGACAGTAGGACAGTGTATTTATCCCTAGATAGCATGTAATACCAGACAGTAGGACAGTGTATTTATCCCTAGATATCATGTAATACCAGACAGTAGGACAGTGTATTTATCCATAGATAGCATGTAATACCAGACAGTAGGACAGTGTATTTATCCATAGATAGCATGTAATACCAGACAGTAGGACAGTGTATTTATCCATAGATAGCATGTAATACCAGACAGTAGGACAGTGTATTTATCCATAGATATCATGTAATACCAGACAGTAGGACAGTGTATTTATCCCTAGATAGCATGTAATACCAGACAGTAGGACAGTGTATTTATCCATAGATACCATGTAATACCAGACAGTAGGACAGTGTATTTATCCCTAGATAGCATGTAATACCAGACAGTAGGACAGTGTATTTATCCATAGATAGCATGTAATACCAGACAGTAGGACAGTGTATTTATCCCTAGATAGCATGTAATACCAGACAGTAGGACAGTGTATTTATCCCTAGATAGCATGTAATACCAGACAGTAGGACAGTGTATTTATCCCTAGATAGCATGTAATACCAGACAGTAGGACAGTGTATTTATCCATAGATATCATGTAATACCAGACAGTAGGACAGTGTATTTATCCATAGATAGCATGTAATACCAGACAGTAGGACAGTGTATTTATCCCTAGATAGCATGTAATACCAGACAGTAGGACAGTGTATTTATCCATAGATATCATGTAATACCAGACAGTAGGACAGTGTATTTATCCATAGATAGCATGTAATACCAGACAGTAGGACAGTGTATTTATCCCTAGATAGCATGTAATACCAGACAGTAGGACAGTGTATTTATCCATAGATAGCATGTAATACCAGACAGTAGGACAGTGTATTTATCCCTAGATAGCATGTAATACCAGACAGTAGGACAGTGTATTTATCCATAGATAGCATGTAATACCAGACAGTAGGACAGTGTATTTATCCCTAGATAGCATGTAATACCAGACAGTAGGACAGTGTATTTATCCCTAGATAGCATGTAATACCAGACAGTAGGACAGTGTATTTATCCATAGATAGCATGTAATACCAGACAGTAGGACAGTGTATTTATCCCTAGATAGCATGTAATACCAGACAGTAGGACAGTGTATTTATCCATAGATAGCATGTAATACCAGACAGTAGGACAGTGTATTTATCCCTAGATAGCATGTAATACCAGACAGTAGGACAGTGTATTTATCCATAGATAGCATGTAATACCAGACAGTAGGACAGTGTATTTATCCCTAGATAGCATGTAATACCAGACAGTAGGACAGTGTATTTATCCATAGATAGCATGTAATACCAGACAGTAGGACAGTGTATTTATCCCTAGATAGCATGTAATACCAGACAGTAGGACAGTGTATTTATCCCTAGATAGCATGTAATACCAGACAGTAGGACAGTGTATTTATCCCTAGATAGCATGTAATACCAGACAGTAGGACAGTGTATTTATCCATAGATAGCATGTAATACCAGACAGTAGGACAGTGTATTTATCCCTAGATAGCATGTAATACCAGACAGTAGGACAGTGTATTTATCCATAGATAGCATGTAATACCAGACAGTAGGACAGTGTATTTATCCATAGATAGCATGTAATACCAGACAGTAGGACAGTGTATTTATCCCTAGATAGCATGTAATACCAGACAGTAGGACAGTGTATTTATCCATAGATAGCATGTAATACCAGACAGTAGGACAGTGTATTTATCCATAGATAGCATGTAATACCAGACAGTAGGACAGTGTATTTATCCCTAGATAGCATGTAATACCAGACAGTAGGACAGTGTATTTATCCATAGATAGCATGTAATACCAGACAGTAGGACAGTGTATTTATCCCTAGATAGCATGTAATACCAGACAGTAGGACAGTGTATTTATCCATAGATAGCATGTAATACCAGACAGTAGGACAGTGTATTTATCCATAGATAGCATGTAATACCAGACAGTAGGACAGTGTATTTATCCATAGATAGCATGTAATACCAGACAGTAGGACAGTGTATTTATCCATAGATAGCATGTAATACCAGACAGTAGGACAGTGTATTTATCCATAGATAGCATGTAATACCAGACAGTAGGACAGTGTATTTATCCATAGATAGCATGTAATACCAGACAGTAGGACAGTGTATTTATCCCTAGATAGCATGTAATACCAGACAGTAGGACAGTGTATTTATCCATAGATAGCATGTAATACCAGACAGTAGGACAGTGTATTTATCCATAGATAGCATGTAATACCAGACAGTAGGACAGTGTATTTATCCATAGATAGCATGTAATACCAGACAGTAGGACAGTGTATTTATCCATAGATAGCATGTAATACCAGACAGTAGGACAGTGTATTTATCCATAGATAGCATGTAATACCAGACAGTAGGACAGTGTATTTATCCCTAGATAGCATGTAATACCAGACAGTAGGACAGTGTATTTATCCATAGATAGCATGTAATACCAGACAGTAGGACAGTGTATTTATCCCTAGATAGCATGTAATACCAGACAGTAGGACAGTGTATTTATCCATAGATAGCATGTAATACCAGACAGTAGGACAGTGTATTTATCCATAGATAGCATGTAATACCAGACAGTAGGACAGTGTATTTATCCATAGATAGCATGTAATACCAGACAGTAGGACAGTGTATTTATCCATAGATAGCATGTAATACCAGACAGTAGGACAGTGTATTTATCCCTAGATAGCATGTAATACCAGACAGTAGGACAGTGTATTTATCCATAGATAGCATGTAATACCAGACAGTAGGACAGTGTATTTATCCCTAGATAGCATGTAATACCAGACAGTAGGACAGTGTATTTATCCATAGATAGCATGTAATACCAGACAGTAGGACAGTGTATTTATCCATAGATAGCATGTAATACCAGACAGTAGGACAGTGTATTTATCCCTAGATAGCATGTAATACCAGACAGTAGGACAGTGTATTTATCCATAGATAGCATGTAATACCAGACAGTAGGACAGTGTATTTATCCATAGATAGCATGTAATACCAGACAGTAGGACAGTGTATTTATCCCTAGATAGCATGTAATACCAGACAGTAGGACAGTGTATTTATCCATAGATAGCATGTAATACCAGACAGTAGGACAGTGTATTTATCCCTAGATAGCATGTAATACCAGACAGTAGGACAGTGTATTTATCCATAGATAGCATGTAATACCAGACAGTAGGACAGTGTATTTATCCATAGATAGCATGTAATACCAGACAGTAGGACAGTGTATTTATCCATAGATAGCATGTAATACCAGACAGTAGGACAGTGTATTTATCCATAGATAGCATGTAATACCAGACAGTAGGACAGTGTATTTATCCATAGATAGCATGTAATACCAGACAGTAGGACAGTGTATTTATCCATAGATAGCATGTAATACCAGACAGTAGGACAGTGTATTTATCCATAGATAGCATGTAATACCAGACAGTAGGACAGTGTATTTATCCCTAGATAGCATGTAATACCAGACAGTAGGACAGTGTATTTATCCATAGATAGCATGTAATACCAGACAGTAGGACAGTGTATTTATCCATAGATAGCATGTAATACCAGACAGTAGGACAGTGTATTTATCCATAGATAGCATGTAATACCAGACAGTAGGACAGTGTATTTATCCATAGATAGCATGTAATACCAGACAGTAGGACAGTGTATTTATCCATAGATAGCATGTAATACCAGACAGTAGGACAGTGTATTTATCCCTAGATAGCATGTAATACCAGACAGTAGGACAGTGTATTTATCCATAGATAGCATGTAATACCAGACAGTAGGACAGTGTATTTATCCCTAGATAGCATGTAATACCAGACAGTAGGACAGTGTATTTATCCATAGATAGCATGTAATACCAGACAGTAGGACAGTGTATTTATCCATAGATACCATGTAATACCAGACAGTAGGACAGTGTATTTATCCATAGATAGCATGTAATACCAGACAGTAGGACAGTGTATTTATCCATAGATAGCATGTAATACCAGACAGTAGGACAGTGTATTTATCCCTAGATAGCATGTAATACCAGACAGTAGGACAGTGTATTTATCCCTAGATAGCATGTAATACCAGACAGTAGGACAGTGTATTTATCCCTAGATAGCATGTAATACCAGACAGTAGGACAGTGTATTTATCCATAGATAGCATGTAATACCAGACAGTAGGACAGTGTATTTATCCCTAGATATCATGTAATACCAGACAGTAGGACAGTGTATTTATCCCTAGATAGCATGTAATACCAGACAGTAGGACAGTGTATTTATCCATAGATTGCATGTAATACCAGACAGTAGGACAGTGTATTTATCCATAGATAGCATGTAATACCAGACAGTAGGACAGTGTATTTATCCCTAGATAGCATGTAATACCAGACAGTAGGACAGTGTATTTATCCCTAGATAGCATGTAATACCAGACAGTAGGACAGTGTATTTATCCCTAGATAGCATGTAATACCAGACAGTAGGACAGTGTATTTATCCCTAGATAGCATGTAATACCAGACAGTAGGACAGTGTATTTATCCATAGATAGCATGTAATACCAGACAGTAGGACAGTGTATTTATCCCTAGATAGCATGTAATACCAGACAGTAGGACAGTGTATTTATCCATAGATAGCATGTAATACCAGACAGTAGGACAGTGTATTTATCCATAGATAGCATGTAATACCAGACAGTAGGACAGTGTATTTATCCATAGATATCATGTAATACCAGACAGGACAGAAGGCTGGTTTCATGGATAGTGTATAATCACTTTAATGTTGCATCACCATACTCACTGTGAAATCGCTTACCTGTCATATAG